>JARGYO010005609.1:0-355066 GCA_029206835.1 Rana muscosa
ACAGGACACATAGAGGTGGTAGCATAGGGACAACGGACATGTACAGTCCCTGATCTGGGATGTGGGACACATTGTACGGAGATCTGGTGGTAGATCTGGGATGTTGGACACATTGTACGGAGATCTGATGGTAGATCTGGGATGGAGGACACATTGTACGGAGATCTGATGGTAGATCTGGGAAGGAGGACACATTGTACGGAGATCTGATGGTAGATCTGGGATGGGGGACACATTGTACGGAGATCTGATGGTAGATCTGGGATGGAGGACACATTGTACGGAGATCTGATGGTAGATCTGGGATGGAGGACACATTGTACGGAGATCTGGTGGTAGATCTGGGATGTGGGACACATTGTACGGAGATCTGATGGTAGATCTGGGATGTTGGACACATTGTACGGAGATCTGATGGTAGATCTGGGATGGGGGACACATTGTATGGAGATCTGATGGTAGATCTGGGATGGGGGACACATTGTACGGAGATCTGATGGTAGATCTGGGATGGGGGACACATTGTACGGAGATCTGATGGTAGATCTGGGATGTGGGACACATTGTACGGAGATCTGGTGGTAGATCTGGGATGGAGGACACATTGTACGGAGATCTGATGGTAGATCTGGGATGGAGGACACATTGTACGGAGATCTGATGGTAGATCTGGGATGGGGGACACATTGTACGGAGATCTGATGGTAGATCTGGGATGGGGGACACATTGTACGGAGATCTGATGGTAGATCTGGGATGGGGGACACATTGTACGGAGATCTGATGGTAGATCTGAGATGGGGGACACATTGTACGGAGATCTGATGGTAGATCTGGGATGTGGCACACATTGTACGGAGATCTGATGGTAGATCTGGGATGGAGGACACATTGTACGGAGATCTGATGGTAGATCTGGGATGGAGGACACATTGTACGGAGATCTGATGGTAGATCTGGGATGGGGGACACATTGTACGGAGATCTGATGGTAGATCTGGGATGTGGGACACATTGTACGGAGATCTGATGGTAGATCTGGGATGGGGGACACATTGTACAGAGATCTGATGGTAGATCTGGGATGTTGGACACATTGTACGGAGATCTGATGGTAGATCTGGGATGGGGGACACATTGTACGGAGATCTGATGGTAGATCTGGGATGTTGGACACATTGTACGGAGATCTGATGGTAGATCTGGGATGTTGGACACATTGTACGGAGATCTGATGGTAGATCTGGTATGGGGGACACATTGTACGGAGATCTGATGGTAGATCTGGGATGGGGACACATTGTACGGAGATCTGATGGTAGATCTGGGATGTTGAACACATTGTACGGAGATCTGATGGTAGATCTGGGATGGGGGACACATTGTACGGAGATCTGATGGTAGATCTGGGATGTTGGACACATTATACGGAGATCTGATGGTAGATCTGGGATGGGGGACACATTGTACGGAGATCTGATGGTAGATCTGGGATGGGGGACACATTGTACGGAGATCTAATGGTAGATCTGGGATGGAGGACACATTGTACGGAGATCTGATGGTAGATCTGGGATGTGGGACACATTGTACGGAGATCTGATGGTAGATCTGGGATGTGGACACATTGTACGGAGATCTGATGGTAGATCTGGGATGTGGGACACATTGTACGGAGATCTGATGGTAGATCTGGGATGGGGGACACATTGTACGGAGATCTGATGGTAGATCTGGGATGGGGGACACATTGTACGGAGATCTGATGGTAGATCTGGGATGTTGGACACATTGTACGGAGATCTGATGGTAGATCTGGGATGGGGGACACATTGTACAGAGATCTGATGGTAGATCTGGGATGTGGGACACATTGTACGGAGATCTGATGGTAGATCTGGGATGGGGGACACATTGTACGGAGATCTGATGGTAGATCTGGGATGGGGGACACATTGTACAGAGATCTGATGGTAGATCTGGGATGTGGGACACATTGTACGGAGATCTAATGGTAGATCTGTGATGTTGGACACATTGTACGGAGATCTGATGGTAGATCTGGGATGTTGGACACATTGTACGGAGATCTGATGGTAGATCTGGGATGGGGAACACATTGTACGGAGATCTGATGGTAGATCTTGGATGGAGAACACATTGTACGGAGATCTGATGGTAGATCTGGGATGGGGGACACATTGTACGGAGATCTGATGGTAGATCTGGGATGGAGGGCACATTCTACAGAGATCTGATGGTAGATCTGGGATGGGGGACACATTGTACGGAGATCTGATGGTAGATCTGGGATGTTGGACACATTGTACGGAGATCTGATGGTAGATCTGGGATGGGGGACACATTGTACGGAGATCTGATGGTAGATCTGGGATGTTGGACACATTGTACGGAGATCTGATGGTAGATCTGGGATGGGGGACACATTGTACGGAGATCTGATGGTAGATCTGGGATGGAGGACACATTGTACGGAGATCTGATGGTAGATCTGGGATGTTGGACACATTGTACGGAGATCTGATGGTAGATCTGGGATGGGGGACACATTGTACGGAGATCTGATGGTAGATCTGGGATGGGGGACACATTGTACGGAGATCTGATGGTAGATCTGGGATGGAGGACACATTGTACAGAGATCTGATGGTAGATCTTTGATGTTGGACACATTGTACGGAGATCTGATGGTAGATCTGGGATGTTGGACACATTGTACGGAGATCTGATGGTAGATCTGGGATGTTGGACACATTGTACGGAGATCTGATGGTAGATCTGGGATGGGGAACACATTGTACGGAGATCTGATGGTAGATCTTGGATGGAGGACACATTGTACGGAGATCTGATGGTAGATCTGGGATGGGGAACACATTGTACGGAGATCTGATGGTAGATCTGGGATGGGGGACACATTGCACGGAGATCTGATGGTAGATCTGGGATGGGGGACATATTGTACGGAGATCTGATGGTAGATCTGGGATGTGGGACACATTGTACGGAGATCTGATGGTAGATCTGGGATGGGGACACATTGTACGGAGATCTGATGGTAGATCTGGGATGTGGGACACATTGTACGGAGATCTGATGGTAGATCTGGGATGGAGGGCACATTCTACAGAGATCTGATGGTAGATCTGGGATGGGGGACACATTGTACGGAGATCTGATGGTAGATCTGGGATGGGGGACACATTGTACGGAGATCTGATGGTAGATCTGGGATGGGGGACACATTGTACGGAGATCTGATGGTAGATCTGGGATGGGGGACACATTGTACGGAGATCTGATGGTAGATCTGGGATGGGGACACATTGTACGGAGATCTGATGGTAGATCTGGGATGTTGGACACATTGTACGGAGATCTGATGGTAGATCTGGGATGGGGAACACATTGTACGGAGATCTGATGGTAGATCTTGGATGGAGGACACATTGTACGGAGATCTGATGGTAGATCTGGGATGGGGGACACATTGTACGGAGATCTGATGGTAGATCTGGGATGGAGGGCACATTCTACAGAGATCTGATGGTAGATCTGGGATGGGGGACACATTGTACGGAGATCTGATGGTAGATCTGGGATGTTGGACACATTGTACGGAGATCTGATGGTAGATCTGGGATGGGGGACACATTGTACGGAGATCTGATGGTAGATCTGGGATGTTGGACACATTGTACGGAGATCTGATGGTAGATCTGGGATGGGGGACACATTGTACGGAGATCTGATGGTAGATCTGGGATGGAGGACACATTGTACGGAGATCTGATGGTAGATCTGGGATGTTGGACACATTGTACGGAGATCTGATGGTAGATCTGGGATGGGGGACACATTGTACGGAGATCTGATGGTAGATCTGGGATGGGGGACACATTGTACGGAGATCTGATGGTAGATCTGGGATGGAGGACACATTGTACAGAGATCTGATGGTAGATCTTTGATGTTGGACACATTGTACGGAGATCTGATGGTAGATCTGGGATGTTGGACACATTGTACGGAGATCTGATGGTAGATCTGGGATGTTGGACACATTGTACGGAGATCTGATGGTAGATCTGGGATGGGGAACACATTGTACGGAGATCTGATGGTAGATCTTGGATGGAGGACACATTGTACGGAGATCTGATGGTAGATCTGGGATGGGGAACACATTGTACGGAGATCTGATGGTAGATCTGGGATGGGGGACACATTGCACGGAGATCTGATGGTAGATCTGGGATGGGGGACATATTGTACGGAGATCTGATGGTAGATCTGGGATGTGGGACACATTGTACGGAGATCTGATGGTAGATCTGGGATGGGGACACATTGTACGGAGATCTGATGGTAGATCTGGGATGTGGGACACATTGTACGGAGATCTGATGGTAGATCTGGGATGGAGGGCACATTCTACAGAGATCTGATGGTAGATCTGGGATGGGGGACACATTGTACGGAGATCTGATGGTAGATCTGGGATGGGGGACACATTGTACGGAGATCTGATGGTAGATCTGGGATGGGGGACACATTGTACGGAGATCTGATGGTAGATCTGGGATGGGGGACACATTGTACGGAGATCTGATGGTAGATCTGGGATGGGGGACACATTGTACGGAGATCTGATGGTAGATCTGGGATGTTGGACACATTGTATGGAGATCTGATGGTAGATCTGGGATGTTGGACACATTGTACGGAGATCTGATGGTAGATCTGGGATGGGGCACACATTGTACGGAGATCTGATGGTAGATCTGGGATGGGGGACACATTGTACGGAGATCTGATGGTAGATCTGGGATGGGGGACACATTGTACGGAGATCTGATGGTAGATCTGGGATGTTGGACACATTGTACGGAGATCTGATGGTAGATCTGGGATGTTGGACACATTGTACGGAGATCTGATGGTAGATCTGGGATGTGGGACACATTGTACGGAGATCTGATGGTAGATCTGGGATGTGGGACACATTGTACGGAGATCTGATGGTAGATCTGGGATGGGGGACACATTGTATGGAGATCTGATGGTAGATCTGGGATGGGGACACATTGTACGGAGATCTGATGGTAGATCTGGGATGGGGGACACATTGTACGGAGATCTGATGGTAGATCTGGGATGGGGACACATTGTACGGAGATCTGATGGTAGATATGGGATGGGGGACACATTGTACGGAGATCTGATGGTAGATCTGGGATGTTGGACACATTGTACGGAGATCTGATGGTAGATCTGGGATGTGGGACACATTGTACGGAGATCTGATGGTAGATCTGGGATGTGGGACACATTGTACGGAGATCTGATGGTAGATCTGGGATGGGGGACACATTGTACGGAGATCTGATGGTAGATCTGGGATGGGGACACATTGTACGGAGATCTGATGGTAGATCTGGGATGGGGGACACATTGTACGGAGATCTGATGGTAGATCTGGGATGGGGACACATTGTACGGAGATCTGATGGTAGATCTGGGATGGGGGACACATTGTACGGAGATCTGATGGTAGATCTGGGATGTTGGACACATTGTACGGAGATCTGATGGTAGATCTGGGATGGGGGACACATTGTACGGAGATCTGATGGTAGATCTGGGATGGGGGACACATTGTACGGAGATCTGATGGTAGATCTGGGATGGGGGACACATTGTACGGAGATCTGATGGTAGATCTGGGATGTTGGACACATTGTACGGAGATCTGATGGTAGATCTGGGATGGGGGACACATTGTACGGAGATCTGATGGTAGATCTGGTATGGGGGACACATTGTACTGAGATCTGATGGTAGATCTGGGATGGGGACACATTGTACGGAGATCTGATGGTAGATCTGGGATGTTGGACACATTGTACGGAGATCTGATGGTAGATCTGGGATGGGGGACACATTGTACGGAGATCTGATGGTAGATCTGGGATGGGGGACACATTGTACGGAGATCTGATGGTAGATCTGGGATGGGGGACACATTGTACGGAGATCTGATGGTAGATCTGGGATGTTGGACACATTGTACGGAGATCTGATGGTAGATCTGGGATGGGGACACATTGTACAGAGATCTGATGGTAGATCTGGGATGTTGGACACATTGTACGGAGATCTGATGGTAGATCTGGGATGGGGGACACATTGTATGGAGATCTGATGGTAGATCTGGGATGGGGGACACATTGTACGGAGATCTGATGGTAGATCTGGGATGTGGGACACATTGTACGGAGATCTGATGGTAGATCTTTGATGTTGGACACATTGTACGGAGATCTGATGGTAGATCTGGGATGTTGGACACATTGTACGGAGATCTGATGGTACATCTGGGATGTTGGACACATTGTATGGAGATCTGATGGTAGATCTGGGATGGGGGACACATTGTATGGAGATCTGATGGTAGATCTGGGATGGGGAACACATTGTACGGAGGTCTGATGGTAGATCTTGGTTGGAGGACACATTGTACGGAGATCTGATGGTAGATCTGGGATGGGGGACACATTGTACGGAGATCTGATGGTAGATCTGGGATGGGGGACACATTGTACGGAGATCTGATGGTAGATCTGGGATGGGGGACACATTGTACGGAGATCTGATGGTAGATCTGGGATGGAGGACACATTGTACGGAGATCTGATGGTAGATCTGGGATGGGGGAAACATTGTACGGAAATCTGATGGTAGATCTGGGATGTTGGACACATTGTACGGAGATCTGATGGTAGATCTGGGATGGGGGACACATTGTACGGGGATCTGATGGTAGATCTGGGATGGGGGACACATTGTACGGAGATCTGATGGTAGATCTGGGATGGGGGACACATTGTACGGAGATCTGATGGTAGATCTGGGATGTTGGACACATTGTACGGAGATCTGATGGTAGATCTGGGATGGGGGACACATTGTACAGAGATCTGATGGTAGATCTGGGATGTGGGACACATTGTACGGAGATCTGATGGTAGATCTGGGATGGGGGACACATTGTACGGAGATCTGATGGTAGATCTGGGATGGGGGACACATTGTACAGAGATCTGATGGTAGATCTGGGATGTGGGACACATTGTACGGAGATCTAATGGTAGATCTGTGATGTTGGACACATTGTACGGAGATCTGATGGTAGATCTGGGATGTTGGACACATTGTACGGAGATCTGATGGTAGATCTGGGATGGGGAACACATTGTACGGAGATCTGATGGTAGATCTTGGATGGAGGACACATTGTACGGAGATCTGATGGTAGATCTGGGATGGGGGACACATTGTACGGAGATCTGATGGTAGATCTGGGATGGAGGGCACATTCTACAGAGATCTGATGGTAGATCTGGGATGGGGGACACATTGTACGGAGATCTGATGGTAGATCTGGGATGTTGGACACATTGTACGGAGATCTGATGGTAGATCTGGGATGGGGGACACATTGTACGGAGATCTGATGGTAGATCTGGGATGTTGGACACATTGTACGGAGATCTGATGGTAGATCTGGGATGGGGGACACATTGTACGGAGATCTGATGGTAGATCTGGGATGGAGGACACATTGTACGGAGATCTGATGGTAGATCTGGGATGTTGGACACATTGTACGGAGATCTGATGGTAGATCTGGGATGGGGGACACATTGTACGGAGATCTGATGGTAGATCTGGGATGGGGGACACATTGTACGGAGATCTGATGGTAGATCTGGGATGGAGGACACATTGTACAGAGATCTGATGGTATATCTTTGATGTTGGACACATTGTACGGAGATCTGATGGTAGATCTGGGATGTTGGACACATTGTACGGAGATCTGATGGTAGATCTGGGATGTTGGACACATTGTACGGAGATCTGATGGTAGATCTGGGATGGGGAACACATTGTACGGAGATCTGATGGTAGATCTTGGATGGAGGACACATTGTACGGAGATCTGATGGTAGATCTGGGATGGGGAACACATTGTACGGAGATCTGATGGTAGATCTGGGATGGGGGACACATTGCACGGAGATCTGATGGTAGATCTGGGATGGGGGACATATTGTACGGAGATCTGATGGTAGATCTGGGATGTGGGACACATTGTACGGAGATCTGATGGTAGATCTGGGATGGGGACACATTGTACGGAGATCTGATGGTAGATCTGGGATGTGGGACACATTGTACGGAGATCTGATGGTAGATCTGGGATGGAGGGCACATTCTACAGAGATCTGATGGTAGATCTGGGATGGGGGACACATTGTACGGAGATCTGATGGTAGATCTGGGATGGGGGACACATTGTACGGAGATCTGATGGTAGATCTGGGATGGGGGACACATTGTACGGAGATCTGATGGTAGATCTGGGATGGGGGACACATTGTACGGAGATCTGATGGTAGATCTGGGATGGGGGACACATTGTACGGAGATCTGATGGTAGATCTGGGATGTTGGACACATTGTATGGAGATCTGATGGTAGATCTGGGATGTTGGACACATTGTACGGAGATCTGATGGTAGATCTGGGATGGGGGACACATTGTACGGAGATCTGATGGTAGATCTGGGATGGGGGACACATTGTACGGAGATCTGATGGTAGATCTGGGATGGGGGACACATTGTACGGAGATCTGATGGTAGATCTGGGATGTTGGACACATTGTACGGAGATCTGATGGTAGATCTGGGATGTTGGACACATTGTACGGAGATCTGATGGTAGATCTGGGATGTGGGACACATTGTACGGAGATCTGATGGTAGATCTGGGATGTGGGACACATTGTACGGAGATCTGATGGTAGATCTGGGATGGGGGACACATTGTATGGAGATCTGATGGTAGATCTGGGATGGGGACACATTGTACGGAGATCTGATGGTAGATCTGGGATGGGGGACACATTGTACGGAGATCTGATGGTAGATCTGGGATGGGGACACATTGTACGGAGATCTGATGGTAGATCTGGGATGGGGGACACATTGTACGGAGATCTGATGGTAGCTCTGGGATGTTGGACACATTGTACGGAGATCTGATGGTAGATCTGGGATGTGGGACACATTGTACGGAGATCTGATGGTAGATCTGGGATGTGGGACACATTGTACGGAGATCTGATGGTAGATCTGGGATGGGGGACACATTGTACGGAGATCTGATGGTAGATCTGGGATGGGGACACATTGTACGGAGATCTGATGGTAGATCTGGGATGGGGGACACATTGTACGGAGATCTGATGGTAGATCTGGGATGGGGACACATTGTACGGAGATCTGATGGTAGATCTGGGATGGGGGACACATTGTACGGAGATCTGTTGGTAGATCTGGGATGTTGGACACATTGTACGGAGATCTGATGGTAGATCTGGGATGGGGGACACATTGTACGGAGATCTGATGGTAGATCTGGGATGGGGGACACATTGTACGGAGATCTGATGGTAGATCTGGGATGGGGGACACATTGTACGGAGATCTGATGGTAGATCTGGGATGTTGGACACATTGTACGGAGATCTGATGGTAGATCTGGGATGGGGGACACATTGTACGGAGATCTGATGGTAGATCTGGTATGGGGGACACATTGTACTGAGATCTGATGGTAGATCTGGGATGGGGACACATTGTACGGAGATCTGATGGTAGATCTGGGATGTTGGACACATTGTACGGAGATCTGATGGTAGATCTGGGATGGGGGACACATTGTACGGAGATCTGATGGTAGATCTGGGATGGGGGACACATTGTACGGAGATCTGATGGTAGATCTGGGATGGGGGACACATTGTACGGAGATCTGATGGTAGATCTGGGATGTTGGACACATTGTACGGAGATCTGATGGTAGATCTGGGATGGGGACACATTGTACAGAGATCTGATGGTAGATCTGGGATGTTGGACACATTGTACGGAGATCTGATGGTAGATCTGGGATGGGGGACACATTGTATGGAGATCTGATGGTAGATCTGGG
The DNA here is from genome assembly GCA_029206835.1 of Rana muscosa. NCBI lineage: Eukaryota > Metazoa > Chordata > Amphibia > Anura > Ranidae > Rana > Rana muscosa. The sequence goes on from JARGYO010005609.1 coordinate 10,087, forward strand.
ATGGGGGACACATTGTACGGAGATCTGATGGTAGATCTGGGATGTGGGACACATTGTACGGAGATCTGATGGTAGATCTTTGATGTTGGACACATTGTACGGAGATCTGATGGTAGATCTGGGATGTTGGACACATTGTACGGAGATCTGATGGTACATCTGGGATGTTGGACACATTGTATGGAGATCTGATGGTAGATCTGGGATGGGGGACACATTGTATGGAGATCTGATGGTAGATCTGGGATGGGGAACACATTGTACGGAGGTCTGATGGTAGATCTTGGTTGGAGGACACATTGTACGGAGATCTGATGGTAGATCTGGGATGGGGGACACATTGTATGGAGATCTGATGGTAGATCTGGGATGGGGGACACATTGTACGGAGATCTGATGGTAGATCTGGGATGGGGGACACATTGTACGGAGATCTGATGGTAGATCTGGGATGGAGGACACATTGTACGGAGATCTGATGGTAGATCTGGGATGGGGGAAACATTGTACGGAGATCTGATGGTAGATCTGGGATGTTGGACACATTGTACGGAGATCTGATGGTAGATCTGGGATGGGGGACACATTGTACGGGGATCTGATGGTAGATCTGGGATGGGGGACACATTGTACGGAGATCTGATGGTAGATCTGGGATGGGGGACACATTTTACGGAGATCTGATGGTAGATCTGTGATGTTGGACACATTGTACGGAGATCTGATGGTAGATCTGGGATGGGGGACACATTGTACGGAGATCTGATGGTAGATCTGGGATGGGGGACACATTGTACGGAGATCTGATGGTAGATCTGGGATGGGGGACACATTGTACGGAGATCTGATGGTAGATCTGGGATGGGGGACACATTGTACGGAGATCTGATGGTAGATCTGGGACATGAAATAACCATTTATTTCTCTGTTAATGAACCTCCTGTAAATCGGTGACCAATCTACAACACCCCTTCCCCCACACCACCTCCTGTTCTTCTCTTTCTTCCCAACACTAAATATTTTTCACCTCCTCCGGGACAGACAGAAAGATAAAACACTCGTCTATCGGGGACAGACAGATCTCCCCCCCCCGCCCCCATACACACAGACAGATCTCCACCCCCCCCCCATACACACAGACAGATCTCCACCCCCCCACTCACACACACACAGACAGATCTCTATCCCCCCTCATATTTCCCCAGACAGATCCGACCAACTCCGGCACCTGGATTGTATTACACTGACAGCTCCTCCAACTTCCCCGAGGAAGATTTCCTCTCAACATTTTTCCCTTTTATGGAGAAAAAGAGCGCGAGATCACCGAGGAGGAGGAGGAGGAGGAGGACTGTGTACGAGGATCTGATATACAGAATAATGTATGTAGCACTACCCCCGTAGGAGCTGCTGGTTATATTTTTGGGTCATGCCGTTACCTGTCTGTTCCACCGTATCCGTCATAGGGGGTCCCATTGAAGAGTTGTTCACAGATGTCGCCACCAACACATAAGCCTCGTTCACACGGCCGTTCTTCTCATCAAGAAACGACAAGAAAACAGCCGTTCTTTTGAATGGAACGAATGCGGTGACGTCATCGACTACGACGCGCATGCAGTCGTCGCATTCGATGCCGCCGCCGCCATCTTCCTACACCCTACCTATGCCTAGGAAGCTACCGCGCATGCGTCAAAGTCATTTCGAGCATGCGCGGGTTTCCATGGCGACAGGTAAGCGTACACACTCTCGGGCTTCTCGTCGGGAAACAGACCGACGAGAATCTCGACGAGAAAATAGACAGCAGGTTCTCTATTTTTCTCATCGAGATTCTGGTCAGTTTTCTTGACGAGAAACCTGAAAGCTTCGTACACACAGCCGGTTTTCTCGGCAAGAAAGCTCTCCTGGCAGTTTTCATCTCGTTTCTTGGCGAGAAAACCGTCCGTGTGTACGAGGCTTAACCCTCCATCCCTCTGAATGACATTTTGTTTAATAAAACCATTGAAAAAGAGACTACGCAATGGTGATGACATCTGTGAGAAACTCTTCAATAGAACCCCCTATGACGGATACGGTGGAACAGACAGGTAACGGCATGACCCAAAAATATAACCAACAGCTCCTACGGGGGTAGTGCTACACATGGGGGCTCGTCCGGGATTTGCCGTTACCGGGTGCAACTTAAGTGGACTGTTCACCGGGAGCCGGTGCTACAAAGAGGGCTCTGGGCTGTGTTATTTCTTGAAAAGGGGGTTAATTTGCACATCACTTCTTGGCCGCGTGGGCTGTGGGCGGAGCCAAGAGAGGAAAAACCTGTGAACTACGTGACTGAGGAGACAAGTGGGAGGAGTTCCCGCCGGTTTGCTGCGTGAGACGCCACATGTGTGTCCAACACTCAACGGAGAGTCGCAATACCGCCATGTCTCTAGTTCCAGTATTTGACATGGAGAGAAAACATTTAACATATTGAGAAAACATTCGACATATTGAGAAAACATTCGACATAGAGACATAGAGAGAAAACATTTGACATAGAGAGAAAACATTCGACCTAGAGAGAAAACATTCGACATAGAGACATAGAGAGAAAACATTCGACATAGAGAGAAAACATTCGACATAGAGAGAAAACATTCGACATAGAGAGAAAACATTCGACCTAAAGAGAAAACATTCGACCTAGAGAGAAAACATTCGACATAGAGACATAGAGAGAAAACATTCGACCTAGAGAGAAAACATTTGACCTAGAGAGAAAACATTCGACCTAGAGAGAAAACATTCGACATAGAGAGAAAACATTCGACACAGAGACATAGAGAGAAAACATTTGACATAGAGAGAAAACATTCAACATAGAGAGAAAACATTCGACATAGAGAGAAAAGATTCGACATAGAGAGAAAACATTTGACATACAGAGAGAAAACCTTCGACATAGAGAGAAAACCTTCGACATAGAGAGAAAACATTCGACATACAGAGAGAAAACCTTCGACATAGAGATAAAACATTCGACATAGAGAGAAAACATTCGACATAGACAGAAAACATTTGACATAGAGAGAAAATATTCGACACAGAGACATATTGAGAAAACATTCGACATAGAGAGAAAACATTCGACATAGAGAGAAAACATTCGACATAGAGAGAAAACATTCGACATATTGAGAAAACATTAGACACAGAGACATAGAGAGAAAACATTCGACACAGAGACATAGAGAGAAAACATTCGACATAGAGAGAAAACATTAGACATAGAGAGAAAACATTCAACACAGAGACATAGAGAGAAAACATTCAACATAGAGAGAAAACATTCAACATAGAGAGAAAACTTTTGACATATTGAGAAAACATTCGACATAGACAGAAAACATTTGACCTAGAGAGAAAACATTCAACATGGAGAGAAAACACTCGACACAGAGACATAGAGAGAAAACATTCAACATAGAGAGAAAACATTCGACATAGAGACAAAACATTCGACATAGAGACATAGAGAGAAAACATTCGACATATTGAGAAAACATTCGACATAGAGAGAAAACATTCGACACAGAGACATAGAGAGAAAACATTCGACATAGAGAGAAAACATTCGACATAGAGAGAAAACATTCGACACAGAGACATAGAGAGAAAACATTCGACATAGAGAGAAAACATTCGACATAGAGAGAAAACATTCGACATAGAGAGAAAACCTTCGACATAGAGAGAAAACATTCGACATAGAGATAAAACATTAGACTAAGAGAGAAAACATTCGACATAGAGAGAAAACATTCGACATAGAGAGAAAACATTCGACATAGAGAGAAAACATTCGACACAGAGACATAGAGAGAAAACATTCGACATAGAGAGAAAACATATGACATAGAGAGAAAACATTTGACATACAGAGAGAAAACCTTCGACATAGAGATAAAACATTAGACTAAGAGAGAAAACATTCGACATAGAGAGAAAACATTCGACATAGAGAGAAAACATTCGACATAGACAGAAAACATTTGACATAGAGAGAAAATATTCGACACAGAGACATAGAGAGAAAACATTCGACATAGAGAGAAAACATATGACATAGAGAGAAAACATTTGACATACAGAGAGAAAACCTTCGACATAGAGAGAAAACATTCGACATAGAGAGAAAACATTTGACACAGAGACATAGAGAGAAAACCTTCGACATAGAGATAAAACATTAGACTAAGAGAGAAAACATTCGACATAGAGAGAAAACATTCGACATACAGAGAGAAAACATTCGACCTAGAGAGAAAACATTCGACATAGAGAGAAAACATTCGACATAGAGAGAAAACATTCGACATAGAGAGAAAACATTTGACATAGAGAGAAAACATTCGACATAGAGAGAAAACATTCGACATAGACAGAAAACATTCGACATAGAGAGAAAACATTCGACATACAGAGAGAAAACCTTCGACATAGAGATAAAACATTAGACTAAGAGAGAAAACATTCGACCTAGAGAGAAAACATTCGACCTAGAGATAAAACATTCGACATAGAGATAAAACATTCGACCTAGAGATAAAACATTCGACCTAGAGATAAAACATTCGACATAGAGAGAAAACATTCGACATAGAGATAAAACATTTGACATAGAGAGAAAACATTCGACATAGAGAGAAAACATTCGACATAGAGAGAAAACATTCGACCTAGAGAGAAAACCTTCGACATAGAGATAAAACATTCGACATAGAGAGAAAACCTTCGACTAAGAGATAAAACATTCGACATAGACAGAAAAGATTCGACATAGAGAGAAAACATTCGACACAGAGACATAGAGAGAAAACATTCGACATAGAGAGAAAACATTCGACATAGAGAGAAAACCTTCGACATAGAGAGAAAACATTCGACATAGAGAGAAAACCTTCGACATAGACAGAAAAGATTCGACATAGAGAGAAAACATTCGACACAGAGACATAGAGAGAAAACATTCGACATAGAGAGAAAACATTCGACATAGAGAAAAAACATTCGACATAGAGAGAAAACCTTCGACATAGAGATAAAACATTCGACATAGAGAGAAAACATTCGACATAGAGAGAAAACATTCGACATAGACAGAAAAGATTCGACATAGAGAGAAAACATTCGACATATTGAGAAAACATTCGACCTAGAGAGAAAACATTCGACATAGACAGAAAAGATTCGACATAGAGAGAAAACATTCGACATAGAGAGAAAACATTCGACATAGAGAGAAAACATTCGACATAGAGAGAAAACATTCGACATATTGAGAAAACATTCGACATAGACAGAAAACATTCGACATATTGAGAAAACATTCGACATAGAGAGAAAACATTCGACATATTGAGAAAACATTCGACATAGAGAGAAAACATTCGACACAGAGACATAGAGAGAAAACATTCGACATAGAGAGAAAACATTTGACATACAGAGAGAAAACCTTCGACATAGAGAGAAAACCTTCGACATAGAGATAAAACATTAGACTAAGAGAGAAAACATTCGACATAGAGAGAAAACATTCGACATAGAGAGAAAACATTCGACATAGACAGAAAACATTTGACATAGAGAGAAAACATTCGACACAGAGACATAGAGAGAAAACATTCGACATAGAGATAAAACATTCGACATAGAGGGAAAACATTCGACATAGACAGAAAACATTCGACATAGACAGAAAACATTTGACATAGAGAGAAAACATTCGACACAGAGACATAGAGAGAAAACATTCGACATAGACAGAAAACATTCGACATATTGAGAAAACATTCGACACAGAGACATAGAGAGAAAACCTTCGACATAGAGAGAAAACCTTCGACATAGAGAGAAAACATTCGACCTAGAGATAAAACATTCGACACAGAGACATAGAGAGAAAACATTCGACACAGAGACATAGACAGAAAACATTTGACATAGAGAGAAAACATTCGACACAGAGACATAGAGAGAAAACATTCGACATAGAGAGAAAACATTTGACATACAGAGAGAAAACATTCGACATAGAGATAAAACATTTGACTTAGAGAGAAAACCTTCGACGTAGAGATAAAACATTCGACATAGACAGAAAACATTCGACATAGAGAGAAAACATTCGACCTAGAGAGAAAACATTCGACATAGAGAGAAAACATTCGACCTAGAGATAAAACATTCGACACAGAGACATAGACAGAAAACATTCGACATAGACAGAAAATATTTGACATAGAGAGAAAACATTCGACACAGAGACATAGAGAGAAAACATTCGACATAGAGAGAAAACATTTGACATATTGAGAAAACATTCGACACAGAGACATAGAGAGAAAACCTTCGACATAGAGAGAAAACATTCGACATAGAGAGAAAACATTCGACATAGAGATAAAACATTTGACTTAGAGAGAAAACATTCGACATAGAGAGAAAACATTCGACACAGAGACATAGAGAGAAAACATTCGACATATTGAGAAAACATTCGACACAGAGACATAGAGAGAAAACCTTCGACATAGAGAGAAAACATTCGACATAGAGAGAAAACATTCGACATAGACAGAAAACATTCGACATAGAGAGAAAACATTCGACCTAGAGATAAAACATTCGACCTAGAGAGAAAACATTCGACATAGAGAGAAAACATTCGACATAGAGAGAAAACATTCAACCTAGAGAGAAAACCTTCGACATAGAGAGAAAACATTCGACATAGAGAGAAAACATTCGACATAGAGAGAAAACATTCGACATAGAGAGAAAACATTCGACATAGAGAGAAAACATTCGACACAGAGACATAGAGAGAAAACATTCGACACAGAGAGAAAACATTCGACATAGAGAGAAAACATTCGACCTAGAGAGAAAACATTTGACCTAGAGAGAAAACATTCGACCTAGAGAGAAAACATTCGACATAGAGATAAAACATTCGACATAGAGAGAAAACCTTCGACTAAGAGATAAAACATTCGACATAGAGAGAAAACATTCGACACAGAGACATAGAGAGAAAACATTCAACATAGAGAGAAAACATTCGACATAGAGATAAAACATTCGACATAGAGAGAAAACCTTCGACATAGAGAGAAAACATTCGACATAGAGAGAAAACATTCGACATAGAGAGAAAACATTCGACATAGAGAGAAAACATTCGACACAGAGACATAGAGAGAAAACATTCAACATAGAGAGAAAACATTCGACATAGAGATAAAACATTCGACATAGAGAGAAAACTTTCGACATAGAGAGAAAACATTCGACATAGAGAGAAAACATTCGACATAGAGAGAAAACATTCGACCTAGAGATAAAACATTCGACACAGAGACATAGAGAGAAAACCTTCGACATAGAGAGAAAACATTCGACATAGAGAGAAAACATTCGACATAGAGAGAAAACATTCGACATAGAGAGAAAACATTCGACACAGAGACATAGAGAGAAAACATTCGACATAGAGAGAAAACTTTCGACATAGAGAGAAAACATTCGACATAGAGAGAAAACATTCGACATAGAGAGAAAACATTTGACATAGAGAGAAAACATTCGACATAGAGAGAAAACATTCGACCTAGAGATAAAACATTCGACATAGAGAGAAAACATTCGACCTAGAGAGAAAACATTCGACATAGAGAGAAAACATTTGACATAAAGAGAAAACATTCGACATAGAGAGAAAACATTCGACATAGAGAGAAAACATTCGACATAGAGAGAAAACATTCGACATAGAGAGAAAACATTCGACATAGACAGAAAACATTCGACCTAGAGATAAAACATTCGACCTAGAGATAAAACATTCGACATAGAGATAAAACATTCGACACAGACAGAAAACATTTAACATAGAGAGAAAACCTTCGACATAGAGAGAAAACATTTGACATAGAGAGAAAACCTTTGACATAGAGATAAAACATTCGACATAGAGAGAAAACCTTCGACTAAGAGATAAAACATTCGACATAGAGAAAAAACATTCGACATAGAGAGAAAACATTCGACCTAGAGATAAAACATTCGACTAAGAGAGAAAACATTCGACCTAGAGAGAAAACCTTCGACATAGAGAGAAAACCTTCGACATAGAGAGAAAACATTCGACATAGAGAGAAAACATTTGACATATTGAGAAAACATTCGACATATTGAGAAAACATTCGACACAGAGACATAGAGAGAAAACATTCGACATAGAGAGAAAACATTCGACATATTGAGAAAACATTCGACACAGAGACATAGAGAGAAAACATTCGACATAGACAGAAAACATTCGACATAGAGAGAAAACATTCGACATATTGAGAAAACATTCGACATAGACAGAAAACATTTGACCTAGAGAGAAAACATTCAACATGGAGAGAAAACACTCGACATAGAGAGAAAACATTCGACATAGAGAGAAAACATTTGACACAGAGACATAGAGAGAAAACATTCGACATAGAGAGAAAACATTTGACATAGAGATAAAACATTCGACCTAGAGAGAAAACATTCGACCTAGAGATAAAACATTCGACACAGAGACATAGAGAGAAAACATATGACATAGAGAAAAAACATTCGACATAGACAGAAAACGTTCGACATAGAGAGAAAACCTTCGACATAGAGATAAAACATTAGACTAAGAGAGAAAACATTCGACATAGAGAGAAAACATTCGACCTAGAGATAAAACATTCGACATAGAGATAAAACATTCGACATAGAGAGAAAAAATTCGACCTAGAGATAAAACATTCGACATAGAGATAAAACATTCGACACAGAGAGAAAACATTCGACATAGAGAGAAAACATTCGACATAGAGAAAAAACATTTGACATAGAGAGAAAACATTCGACATAGAGAGAAAACATTCGACCTAGAGATAAAACATTCGACTAAGAGAGAAAACATTCGACCTAGAGAGAAAACCTTCGACATAGAGATAAAACATTCGACATAGAGATAAAACATTCGACATAGAGAGAAAACATTCGACCTAGAGAGAAAACCTTCGACATAGAGAGAAAACATTCGACATAGAGAGAAAACATTCGACATAGACAGAAAACATTCGACCTAGAGAGAAAACATTCGACATAGAGATAAAACATTCGACATAGAGAGAAAACATTCGACATAGAGAGAAAACATTCGACCTAGAGATAAAACATTCGACATAGAGATAAAACATTCGACATAGAGAGAAAAAATTCGACCTAGAGATAAAACATTCGACATAGAGATAAAACATTCGACACAGACAGAAAGCATTTAACATAGAGAGAAAACATTCGACATAGAGAGAAAACATTCGACCTAGAGAGAAAACCTTTGACATAGAGATAAAACATTCGACATAGAGAGAAAACCTTCGACTAAGAGATAAAACCTTCGACATAGAGAAAAAACATTTGACATAGAGAGAAAACATTCGACATAGAGAGAAAACATTCGACCTAGAGATAAAACATTCGACTAAGAGAGAAAACATTCGACCTAGAGAGAAAACCTTCGACATAGAGATAAAACATTCGACATAGAGAGAAAACATTCGACATAGACAGAAAAGATTCGACATAGAGAGAAAACATTCGACATAGAGACATAGAGAGAAAACATTCGACATAGAGAAAAAACATTCGACATAGACAGAAAACGTTTGACATAGAGAGAAAACATTCGACATAGAGAGAAAACATTCGACATAGAGAGAAAACATTCGACACAGAGACATAGAGAGAAAACATTCGACATAGAGAGAAAACATTCGACACAGAGACATAGAGAGAAAACATTCGACACAGAGACATAGAGAGAAAACATTCGACATAGACAGAAAACATTCGACATAGAGAGAAAACATTTGACATACAGAGAGAAAACATTCGACATAGAGAGAAAACATTCGACACAGAGACATAGAGAGAAAACATTCGACATAGACAGAAAACATTTGACATACAGAGAGAAAACATTCGACATAGACAGAAAACATTCAACATAGAGAGAAAACATTCGACATATTGAGAAAACATTCGACATAGACAGAAAACATTTGACCTAGAGAGAAAACATTCAACATGGAGAGAAAACATTCGACATAGAGACAAAACATTCGACATAGAGAGAAAACATTCGACATAGAGAGAAAACATTCGACACAGAGACATAGAGAGAAAACATTCGACATAGAGAGAAAACATTCGACATAGAGAGAAAACATTCGACACAGAGACATAGAGAGAAAACATTCGACATAGAGAGAAAACCTTCGACATAGAGAGAAAACATTCGACCTAGAGAGAAAACATTCGACCTAGAGATAAAACATTCGACACAGAGACATAGAGAGAAAACATATGACATAGAGAAAAAACATTCGACATAGACAGAAAACGTTCGACATAGAGAGAAAACATTCGACATAGAGAGAAAACATTCAACATAGAGAGAAAACATTCGACATATTGAGAAAACATTCGACATAGACAGAAAACATTTGACCTAGAGAGAAAACATTCAACATGGAGAGAAAACACTCGACATAGAGAGAAAACATTCGACATAGAGACAAAACATTCGACATAGAGAGAAAACCTTCGACATAGAGAGAAAACATTCGACATAGAGAGAAAACATTCGACATAGAGATAAAACATTCGACCTAGAGAGAAAACATTCGACCTAGAGATAAAACATTGGACACAGAGACATAGAGAGAAAACATATGACATAGAGAAAAAACATTCGACATAGACAGAAAACGTTCGACATAGAGAGAAAACATTCGACATAGAGAGAAAACATTCGACCTAGAGATAAAACATTCGACATAGAGAGAAAACATTCGACCTAGAGATAAAACATTTGACTTAGAGAGAAAACATTCGACATAGAGAGAAAACATTCGACACAGAGACATAGAGAGAAAACATTCGACATAGAGAGAAAACATTCGACATAGAGAGAAAACATTAAACATAGAGAGAAAAAATTCGACCTAGAGAGAAAACATTCGACACAGAGAGAAAACATTCGACATAGAGATAAAACATTCGACATAGAGAGAAAACCTTCGACTAAGAGATAAAACATTAGACTAAGAGAGAAAACATTCGACATAGAGAGAAAACATTCGACATAGAGATAAAACATTCGACATAGAGTGAAAACATTCGACCTAGAGATAAAACATTCGACATAGAGATAAAACATTCGACATAGAGAGAAAACATTCGACCTAGAGATAAAACATTCGACATAGAGAGAAAACATTCGACCTAGAGATAAAACATTCGACATAGAGATAAAACATTCGACATAGAGAGAAAAAATTCGACCTAGAGATAAAACATTCGACATAGAGATAAAACATTCGACCTAGAGAGAAAACATTCGACACAGAGAGAAAAGATTCGACATAGAGAGAAAACATTCGACATAGAGAGAAAACATTCGACATAGAGAGAAAACATTCGACCTAGAGATAAAACATTTGACTAAGAGAGAAAACATTCGACCTAGAGAGAAAACATTTAACATAGAGAGAAAACCTTCGACATAGAGATAAAACATTCGACATAGAGATAAAACATTCGACATAGAGAGAAAACATTCGACATAGAGAGAAAACATTCGACCTAGAGAGAAAACCTTCGACTAAGAGATAAAACATTCGACATAGAGAGAAAACATTCGACATAGAGAGAAAACATTCGACATAGAGAGAAAACATTCGACATAGAGAGAAAACATTCGACATAGAGAGAAAACATTCGACACAGAGACATAGAGAAAAAACATTTGACATAGAGAGAAAACATTCGACATAGAGAGAAAACATTCGACCTAGAGATAAAACATTTGACTAAGAGAGAAAACATTCGACCTAGAGAGAAAACATTTAACATAGAGAGAAAACCTTCGACATAGAGATAAAACATTCGACATAGAGATAAAACATTCGACATAGAGAGAAAACATTCGACATAGAGAGAAAACATTCGACCTAGAGAGAAAACCTTCGACATAGAGATAAAACATTCGACATAGAGAGAAAACATTCGACATAGAGAGAAAACATTCGACATAGACAGAAAAGATTCGACATAGAGAGAAAACATTTGACATAGAGACATAGAGAGAAAACATTCGACATAGACAGAAAAGATTCGACATAGAGAGAAAACATTCGACATAGAGACATAGAGAGAAAACATTTGACATAGAGAGATAACATTCGACCTAGAGAGAAAACATTCGACACAGAGACATAGAGAGAAAACATTCAACATAGAGAGAAAACATTCGACATAGAGAGAAAACATTCGACATAGACAGAAAACGTTCGACATATTGAGAAAACATTCGACACAGAGACATAGAGAGAAAACATTCGACATAGAGAGAAAACATTTGACATATTGAGAAAACATTCGACATAGAGACATAGAGAGAAAACATTCGACATAGAGAGAAAACATTCGACACAGAGACATAGAGAGAAAACATTCGACATAGAGACATAGAGAGAAAACATTCGACATAGACAGAAAAGATTCGACATAGAGAGAAAACATTTGACTTAGAGAGAAAACATTCGACCTAGAGAGAAAACATTCGACATAGACAGAAAACATTCGACACAGAGACATAGAGAGAAAACATTCGACATAGAGACATAGAGAGAAAACATTCCACATACAGAGAGAAAACCTTCGACTAAGAGAGAAAACATTCGACATAGAGAGAAAACATTCGACCTAGAGAGAAAACCTTCGACTAAGAGAGAAAACATTGGACATAGAGAGAAAACATTCGACCTAGAGAGAAAACCTTCGACTAAGAGAGAAAACATTGGACATAGAGAGAAAACATTCGACATAGAGAGAAAACATTCGACCTAGAGAGAAAACATTCGACATAGAGAGAAAACATTCGACATAGAGATAAAACATTCGACATAGAGAGAAAACCTTCGACTAAGAGATAAAACATTCGACATAGAGAGAAAACCTTCGACTAAGAGATAAAACATTCGACATAGAGAGAAAACATTCGACATAGAGAGAAAACATTAAACATAGAGAGAAAACATTCGACCTAGAGAGAAAACATTCGACATAGAGAGAAAACATTCGACATAGAGATAAAACATTCGACATAGAGAGAAAACCTTCGACTAAGAGATAAAACATTCGACATAGAGAGAAAACATTCGACATAGAGAGAAAACATTCGAAATAGAGATAAAACATTCGACATAGAGAGAAAACCTTCGACTAAGAGATAAAACATTCGACATAGAGAGAAAACATTCGACATAGAGAGAAAACATTCGACATAGAGATAAAACATTCGACATAGAGAGAAAACCTTCGACTAAGAGATAAAACATTCGACATAGAGAGAAAACATTCGACATAGAGAGAAAACATTCGACATAGAGATAAAACATTCGACATAGAGAGAAAACCTTCGACTAAGAGATAAAACATTCGACATAGAGAGAAAACCTTCGACTAAGAGATAAAACATTCGACATAGAGAGAAAACATTCGCGGTGATCGGACATTTCTGATCGATGGCCCCTCCCCCCATAGTCTATAGAATAATTCTGGTGATAAATAAAGATAATTATTAGGATTCTTCTATTGCGTGTGGGCGGAGCATTCGATCAGAGATCGAGGGGGTCGTAGAGTTTCGCCGCTCCTTTAAATCTTATTAGAACGTTCCACAGACACCACAATCCTTCAATGACAGATTCGGATTTTCGGACAAATGCTCGTAATCCAAAGCGCTTGCATATCAAAGCGAATTTTCCCATTGAAGTCAATGAAAATGAAAATATTTCGTTCCGCATTGACTTTAATGGGATGCAATACCGCATCCGGCCGTACCTCAGGCCATATGCGGTACTGCAGGCCTATTTAGGCTCTGCTCGGCTCCTGGGCCCCCAGTACCTCAGGCCATATGCGGTACTGCAGGCCTATTTAGGCTCTGCTCGGCTCCTGGGCCCCCAGTACCTCAGGCCATATGCGGTACTGCAGGCCTATTTAGGCTCTGCTCGGCTCCTGCACCCCCGTACCTCAGGCCAAATTAGGTACTGCAGGCCTATTTAGGCTCTGCTCGGCTCCTGCACCCCCGTACCTCAGGCCAAATTTGGTACTGCAGGCCTATTTAGGCTCTACTCGGCTCCTGTGCCCTCCGTACCTCAGGCCATATGCGGTACTGCAGGGCTATTTAGGCTCTGCTCGGCTCCTGCGCCCCCGTACCTCAGGCCATATGCAGTACTGCAGGCCTATTTAGGCTCTGCTCGGCTCCTGCGCCCCCGTACCTCAGGCCATATGCAGTACTGCAGGCCTATTTAGGCTCTGCTCGGCTCCTGTGCCCTCCGTTCCTCAGGCCATATGCAGTACTGCAGGCCTATTTAGGCTCTGCTTGGCTCCTGTGCCCCCGTACCTCAGGCCAAATTAGGTACTGCAGGCCTATTTAGGCTCTGCTCGGCTCCTGCTCCCCCTAACTCAGGCCAAATTAGGTACTGCAGGCCTATTTAGGCTCTGCTCGGCTCCTGTGCCCTCCGTACCTCAGGCCATATGCGGTACTGCAGGGCTATTTGGGCTCTGCTCGGCTCCTGCGCCCCCGTACCTCAGGCCATATGCGGTACTGCAGGGCTATTTAGGCTCTGCTCGGCTCCTGCGCCCCCGTACCTCAGGCCATATGCGGTACTGCAGGGCTATTTAGGCTCTGCTCGGCTCCTGCATCCCCGTACCTTAGGCCATATGCAGTACTGCAGGCCTATTTAGGCTCTGCTCGGCTCCTGTGCCCCCGTACCTCAGGCCAAATTAGGTACTGCAGGCCTATTTAGGCTCTGCTCGGCTCCTGTGCCCTCCGTTCCTCAGGCCATATGCAGTACTGCAGGCCTATTTAGGCTCTGCTTGGCTCCTGCACCCCCCGTACCTCAGGCCAAATTAGGTACTGCAGGGCTATTTAGGCTCTGCTCGGCTCCTGTGCCCCGTACCTCAGGCCATATGCGGTACTGCAGGCCTATTTAGGCACTGCTCAGCTCCTGGGCCCCCAGTACCTCAGGCCAAATTAGGTACTGCAGGCCTATTTAGGCTCTGCTCGGCTCCTGTGCCCCCGTACCTCAGGCCAAATTAGGTACTGCAGGCCTATTTAGGCTCTGCTCGGCTCCTGCTCCCCCGTACCTCAGGCCATATGCGGTACTGCAGGCCTATTTAGGCTCTGCTCGGCTCTTGCTCCCCCGTAACTCAGGCCAAATTAGGTACTGCAGGCCTATTTAGGCTCTGCTCGGCTCCTGTGCCCCGTACCTCAGGCCATATGCGGTACTGCAGGCCTATTTAGGCTCTGCTCGGCTCCTGTGCCCCCATTACCTCAGGCCATATGCGGTACTGCAGGCCTATTTAGGCTCTGCTCGGCTCCTGTGCCCCCATTACCTCAGGCCATATGCAGTACTGCAGGCCTATTTAGGCTCTGCTCGGCTCCTGTGCCCCGTACCTTAGGCCATATGCGGTACTGCAGGCCTATTTAGGCCCTGCTCGGCTCCTGCACCCCCGTACCTTAGGCCATATGCGGTACTGCAGGCCTATTTAGGCTCTGCACGGCCCCTGCACCCCCGTACCTTAGGCCATATGCGGTACTGCAGGGCTATTTAGGCTCTGCTCGGCTCCTGTGCCCCCATTACCTCAGGCCAAATGTGGTACTGCAGGCCTATTTAGGCTCTGCTCGGCTCCTGTGCCCCCGTACCTCAGGCCATATGCGGTACTGCAGGCCTATTTAGGCTCTGCTCGGCTCCTGCACCCCCGTACTATAGGCCATATGCGGTACTGCAGGGCTATTTAGGCTCTGCTCGGCTCTTGCGCCCCCATACCTCAGGCCATATTAGGTACTGCAGGCCTATTTAGGCTCTGCTCGGCTCCTGCGCCCCCGTACCTCAGGCCATATGCAGTACTGCAGGGCTATTTAGGCTCTGCTCGGCTCCTGCGCCCCCATACCTCAGGCCATATTAGGTACTGCAGGGCTATTTAGGCTCTGCTTGGCTCCTGCGCCCCTCGTACCTCAGGCCATATGCGGTACTGCAGGCCTATTTAGGCTCTGCTCGGCTCCTGTGCCCCCATTATCTCAGGCCAAATTCGGTACTGCAGGCCTATTTAGGCTCTGCTCGGCTCCTGCGCCCCCGTTCCTTTAGGCCAAATGTGGTACTGCATGCCTATGTAGGCTCTTCTCGGCTCCTGCTCCCCCTGTACCTCAGGCCATGTGCAGTACTGCAGACCTATTTAGGCTCTGCTCGGCTCCTGCGCCCCCATACCTCAGGCCAAATTAGGTACTGCAGGGTTATTTAGGCTCTGCTCGGCTCCTGTGCCCCGTACCTCAGGCCATATGCGGTACTGCAGGCCTATTTAGGCTCTGCTCAGCTCCTGGGCCCCCAGTACCTCAGGCCAAATTAAGTACTGCAGGCCTATTTAGGCTCTGCTCGGCTCCTGTGCCCCGTACCTCAGGCCAAATTAGGTGCTGCAGGCCTATTTAGGCTCTGCTCGGCTCCTGCTCCCCCTACCTCAGGCCATATGCGGTACTGCAGGCCTATTTAGGCTCTGCTCTGCTCCTGCTCCCCCGTAACTCAGGCCAAATTAGGTACTGCAGGCCTATTTAGGCTCTGCTCGGCTCCTGTGCCCTCCGTACCTCAGGCCATATGCAGTACTGCAGGGCTATTTGGGCTCTGCTCGGCTCCTGCGCCCCCGGACCTCTGTCCATATGCGGTACTGCAGGGCTATTTAGGCTCTGCTCGGCTCCTGCACCCCCGTACCTCAGGCCATATGCAGTACTGCAGGCCTATTTAGGCTCTGCTCGGCTCCTGCGCCCCCGTACCTCAGGCCAAATTAGGTACTGCAGGGCTATTTAGGCTCTGCTCGGCTCCTGTGCCCCGTACCTCAGGCCATATGCGGTACTGCAGGTCTATTTAGGCTCTGCTCGGCTCCTGTGCCCTCCGTTCCTCAGGCCATATGCAGTACTGCAGGGCTATTTAGGCTCTGCTCGGCTCCTGCACCCCCGTACCTCAGGCCATATGCAGTACTGCAGGCCTATTTAGGCTCTGCTCGGCTCCTGCGCCCCCGTACCTCAGGCCAAATTAGGTACTGCAGGGCTATTTAGGCTCTGCTCGGCTCCTGTGCCCCGTACCTCAGGCCATATGCGGTACTGCAGGCCTATTTAGGCACTGCTCAGCTCCTGGGCCCCCAGTACCTCAGGCCAAATTAGGTACTGCAGGCCTATTTAGGCTCTGCTCGGCTCCTGTGCCCCCGTACCTCAGGCCAAATTAGGTACTGCAGGCCTATTTAGGCTCTGCTCGGCTCCTGCTCCCCCGTACCTCAGGCCATATGCGGTACTGCAGGCCTATTTAGGCTCTGCTCGGCTCTTGCTCCCCCGTAACTCAGGCCAAATTAGGTACTGCAGGCCTATTTAGGCTCTGCTCGGCTCCTGTGCCCCGTACCTCAGGCCATATGCGGTACTGCAGGCCTATTTAGGCTCTGCTCGGCTCCTGTGCCCCCATTACCTCAGGCCAAGTTAGGTACTGCAGGCCTATTTAGGCTCTGCTCGGCTCCTGCTCCCCCGTACCTCAGGCCATATGCGGTACTGCAGGCCTATTTAGGCTCTGCTCGGCTCCTGTGCCCCGTACCTTAGGCCATATGCGGTACTGCAGGCCTATTTAGGCTCTGCTCGGCCCCTGCACCCCCGTACCTTAGGCCATATGCGGTACTGCAGGGCTATTTAGGCTCTGCTCGGATCCTGCGCCCCCATTACCTCAGGCCAAATTAGGTACTGCAGGCCTATTTCGGCTCTGCTCGGCTCCTGTGCCCCCGTACCTCAGGCCATATGCGGTACTGCAGGCCTATTTAGGCTCTGCTCGGCTCCTGAACCCCCGTACTATGGGCCATATGCGGTACTGCAGGGCTATTTAGGCTCTGCTCGGCTCTTGCGTCCCCCATACCTCAGGCCATATTAGGTACTGCAGGGCTATTTAGGCTCTGCTCGGCTCCTGCGCCCCCGTACCTCAGGCCATATGCAGTACTGCAGGGCTATTTAGGCTCTGCTCGGCTCCTGCGCCCCCATACCTTAGGCCATATTAGGTACTGCAGGGCTATTTAGGCTCTGCTCGGCTCCTGCGCCCACCGTACCTCAGGCCATATGCGGTACTGCAGGCCTATTTAGGCTCTGCTCGGCTCCTGTGCCCCCATTATCTCAGGCCAAATTAGGTACTGCAGGCCTATTTAGGCTCTGCTCGGCTCCTGTGCCCCCTTACCTCAGGCCATATGCAGTACTGCAGGGCTATTTAGGCTCTGCTCGGCTCCTGTGCCCCCCGTACCTCAGGCCATATGCGGTACTGCAGGCCTATTTAGGCTCTGCTCGGCTCCTGCGCTTCCGTACCTCAGGCCAAATGCGGTACTGCACGCATGTTTAGGCTCTGCTCGGCTCCTGCGCCCCCATACCTCAGGCCATATGCGGTACTGCAGGCCTATTTAGGCTCTGCTCGGCTCCTGCGCCCCCGTACCTCAGGCCAAATGCGGTACTGCACGCCTGTTTAGTCTCTGCTCGGCTCCTGCGCCCCCGTACCTCAGGCCTTATGCGGTACTGCAGGGCTATTTAGGCTCTGCTCGGCTCCTGCGCCCCCGTACCTCTGGCCATATGCAGTACTGCAGGGCTATTTAGGGTCTGCTCGGCTCCTGCGCCCCGTACCTCAGGCCAAATTAGGTACTGCAGGGCTATTTAGGCTCTGCTCGGCTCCTGCACCCCCCCGTACCTCAGGCCAAATTAGATACTGCAGACCTATTTAGGCTCTGCTCGGCTCCTGTGCCCCCGTAACTCAGGCCAAATTAGGTACTGTAGGCCTATCTAGGCTCTGCTCGGCTCCTGTGCCCCCCGTACCTCAGGCCATATGCGGTACTGCAGGCCTATCTAGGCTCTGCTCGGCTCCTGCGCCCCCGTACCTCAGGCCATATGCGGTACTGCAGGCCTATCTAGGCTCTGCTCGGCTCCTGCGCCCCCGTACCTCAGGCCAAATTAGGTACTGCAGGGCTATTTAGGCTCTGCTCGGCTCCTGCGCCCCCATACCACAGGCCATATGCCGTACTGCAGGCCTATTTAGGCTCTGCTCGGCTCCTGCACCCCCGTACCTGAGGCCAAATTAGGTACTTCAGGGCTATTTAGGCTCTGCTCGGCTCCTGTGCCCCCCGTACCTCAGGCCAAATTAGGTACTGCAGGGCTATTTAGGTTCTGCTCGGCTCCTGCGCCCCCGTACCTCAGGCCATATGCGGTACTGCAGGCCTATTTAGGCTCTGCTCGGCTCCTGCGCCTCCATTACCTCAGGCCAAATTAGATACTGCAGGCCTATTTAGGCTCTGCTCGGCTCCTGCACCCCCGTACCTCAGGCCATATGCGGTACTGCAGGCCTATTTAGGCTCTGCTCGGCTCCTGCTCCCCCGTAACTCAGGCCAAATTAGGTACTGCAGGCCTATTTAGGCTCTGCTCAACTCCTGCGCCCTGTTACCTCAGGCCTTATGCGGTACTGCAGGCCTATTTAGGCTCTGCTCGGCTCCTGCGCCCCGTACCTCAGGCCAAATTAGGTACTGCAGGGCTATTTAGGCTCTGCTCGGCTCCTGCACCCCCAGTACCTCAGGCCAATTTAGATACTGCAGACCTATTTAGGCTCTGCTCGGCTCCTGTGCCCCCGTAACTCAGGCCATATGCGGTACTGCAGGCCTATCTAGGCTCTGCTCAGCTCCTGCGCCCCCGTACCTCAGGCCATATGCGGTACTGCAGGCCTATTTAGGCTCTGCTCGGCTCCTGCGCCCCCGTACCTCAGGCCATATGCGGTACTGCATGCCTATGTAGGCTCTGCTCGGCTCCTGCGCCCCCGTACCTCAGGCCAAATGTGGTACTGCAGGCCTATTTAGGCTCTGCTCGGCTCCTGCGCCCCCGTACCTCAGGCCATATGCGGTACTGCAGGCCTATTTAGGCTCTGCTCGGCTCCTGCGCCCCCGTACCTCAGGCCATATGCGGTACTGCATGCCTATGTAGGCTCTGCTCGGCTCCTGCGCCCCCGTACCTCAGGCCAAATGTGGTACTGCAGGCCTATTTAGGCTCTGCTCGGCTCCTGCACCCCCAGTACCTCAGGCCAATTTAGATAGTGCAGACCTATTTAGGCTCTGCTCGGCTCCTGTGCCCCCGTAACTCAGGCCATATGCGGTACTGCAGGCCTATCTAGGCTCTGCTCGGCTCCTGCGCCCCCGTACCTCAGGCCATATGCGGTACTGCATGCCTATGTAGGCTCTGCTCGGCTCCTGCGCCCCCGTACCTCAGGCCAAATGTGGTACTGCAGGCCTATTTAGGCTCTGCTCGGCTCCTGCGCCCCCATACCTCAGGCCAAATGTGGTACTGCATGCCTATGTAGGCTCTTCTCGGCTCCTGCTCCCCCTGTACCTCAGGCCATATGCAGTACTGCAGACCTATTTAGGCTCTGCTCGGCTCCTGCGCCCCCATACCACAGGCCATATGCCATACTGCAGGCCTATTTAGGCTCTGCTCGGCTCCTGTGCCCCCGTAACTCAGGCCATATGTGGTACTGCAGGCCTATCTAGGCTCTGCTCAGCTCCTGCGCCCCCGTACCTCAGGCCATATGCGGTACTGCAGGCCTATTTAGGCTCTGCTCGGCTCCTGCGCCCCCGTACCTCAGGCCATATGCGGTACTGCATGCCTATGTAGGCTCTGCTCGGCTCCTGCGCCCCCGTACCTCAGGCCAAATGTGGTACTGCAGGCCTATTTAGGCTCTGCTCGGCTCCTGCACCCCCAGTACCTCAGGCCAATTTAGATAGTGCAGACCTATTTAGGCTCTGCTCGGCTCCTGTGCCCCCGTAACTCAGGCCATATGCGGTACTGCAGGCCTATCTAGGCTCTGCTCGGCTCCTGCGCCCCCGTACCTCAGGCCATATGCGGTACTGCATGCCTATGTAGGCTCTGCTCGGCTCCTGCGCCCCCGTACCTCAGGCCAAATGTGGTACTGCAGGCCTATTTAGGCTCTGCTCGGCTCCTGCGCCCCCATACCTCAGGCCAAATGTGGTACTGCATGCCTATGTAGGCTCTTCTCGGCTCCTGCTCCCCCTGTACCTCAGGCCATATGCAGTACTGCAGACCTATTTAGGCTCTGCTCGGCTCCTGCGCCCCCATACCACAGGCCATATGCCATACTGCAGGCCTATTTAGGCTCTGCTCGGCTCCTGCACCCCCGTACCTCAGGCCAAATTAGGTACTGCAGGGCTATTTAGGCTCTGCTCGGCTCCTGTGCCCCCCGTACCTCAGGCCAAATTAGGTACTGCAGGGCTATTTAGGCTTTGCTCGGCTCCTGCACACCCGTACCTCAGGCCTTATGCGGTACTGCAGGCCTATTTAGGCTCTGCTCGGCTCCTGCTCCCCCGTAACTCAGGCCAAATTAGGTACTGCAGGCCTTTTTAGGCTCTGCCCGGCTCCGGTGCCCTCCGTACCTGAGGCCATATGCAGTACTGCAGGGCTATTTGGGCTCTGCTCGGCTCCTGTGCCCCCGTACCTCAGGCCATATGCGGTACTGCAGGGCTATTTAGGCTCTGCTCGGCTCCTGCACCCCCGTACCTCAGGCCATATGCAGTACTGCAGGCCTATTTAGGCTCTGCTCGGCTCCTGCGCCCCTGTACCTCAGGCCATATGCGGTACTGCAGGCCTATTTAGGCTCTGCTCGGCTCCTGTGCCCCCATTACCTCAGGCCAAATTAGGTACTGCAGGGCTATTTAGGCTCTGCTCGGCTCATGTGCCCCCATTACCTCAGGCCATATGCGGTACTGCAGGCCTATTTAGGCTCTGCTCGGCTCCTGTGCCCCCAGTACCTCAGGCCAAATTAGGTACTGCAGGCCTATTTAGGCTCTGCTCGGCTCCTGCTCCCCCGTACCTCAGGCCATATGCGGTACTGCAGGGCTATTTAGGCTCTGCTCGGCTCCGATGCCCTCCGTACCTGAGGCCATATGCAGTACTGCAGGGCTATTTGGGCTCTGCTCGGCTCCTGCGCCCCCGTACCTCAGGCCATATGCGGTACTGCAGGGCTATTTAGGCTCTGCTCGGCTCCTGCACCCCCGTACCTCAGGCCATATGCAGTACTGCAGGCCTATTTAGGCTCTGCTCGGCTCCTGCGCCCCCGTACCTCAGGCCATATGCGGTACTGCAGGCCTATTTAGGCTCTGCTCGGCTCCTGTGCCCCCATTACCTCAGGCCAAATTAGGTACTGCAGGGCTATTTAGGCTCTGCTCGGCTCCTGTGCCCCCATTACCTCAGGCCATATGCGGTACTGCAGGCCTATCTAGGCTCTGCTCGGCTCCTGCACCCCCATACCTCAGGCCATATGCCGTACTGCAGGCCTATTTAGGCTCTGCTCGGCTCCTGCGCCCCCCGTACCCCAGGCCATATGCGGTACTGCAGGCCTATTTAGGCTCTGCTCAGCTCCTGGGCCCCCATTACCTCAGGCCAAATTAGGTACTGCAGGCCTATTTAGGCTCTGCTCGGCTCCTGTGCCCCCGTTCCTCAGGCCAAATTAGGTACTGCAGGCCTATTTAGGCTCTGCTCGGCTCCTGCTCCCCCGTACCTCAGGCCATATGCGGTACTGAAGGCCTATTTAGGCTCTGCTTCCCCGTAACTCAGGCCAAATTAGGTACTGCAGGCCTATTTAGGCTCTGCTCGGCTCCTGTGCCCTCCGTACCTCAGGCCATATGCAGTACTGCAGGGCTATTTGGGCTCTGCTCGGCTCCTGCGCCCCCGTACCTCAGGCCATATGCGGTACTGCAGGGCTATTTAGGCTCTGCTCGGCTCCTGCGCCTCCATTTCCTCAGGCCAAATTAGATACTGCAGGCCTATTTAGGCTCTGCTCGCTCCTGCTCCCCCGTACCTCAGGCCATATTAGGTACTGCAGGCCTATTTAGGCTCTGCTCGGCTCCTGTGCCCTCCGTACCTCAGGCCATATGCAGTACTGCAGGGCTATTTGGGCTCTGCTCGGCTCCTGCGCCCCCGTACCTCAGGCCATATGCGGTACTGCAGGCCTATTTAGGCTCTGCTCGGCTCCTGCGCTTCCATTACCTCAGGCCATATGCAGTACTGCAGGGCTATTTAGGCTCTGCTCGGCTTCTGCTCCCCCGTAACTCAGGCCAAATTAGGTACTGCAGGCCTATTTAGGCTCTGCTCGGCTCCTGTGCCCTCCGTACCTCATGCCATATGCAGTACTGCAGGGCTATTTGGGCTCTGCTCGGCTCCTGCGCCCCCGTACCTCAGGCCATATGCGGTACTGCAGGGCTATTTAGGCTCTGTTCGGCTCCTGCACCCCCGTACCTCAGGCCATATGCAGTACTGCAGGCCTATTTTGGCTCTGCTCGGCTCCTGAGCCCCCGTACCTCAGGCCATATGCGGTACTGCAGGCCTATTTAGGCTCTGCTCGGCTCCTGTGCCCCCATTACCTCAGGCCAAATTAGGTACTGCAGGCCTATTTAGGCTCTGCTTGGCTCCTGCACCCCCCGTACCTCAGGCCAAATTAGGTACTGCAGGGCTATTTAGGCTCTGCTCGGCTCCTGTGCCCCCGTACCTCAGGCCATATGCGGTACTGCAGGCCTATTTAGGCTCTGCTCGGCTCCTGCGCCTCCATTACCTCAGGCCATATGCGGTACTGCAGGCCTATTTAGGCTCTGCTCGGCTCCTGTGCCCCCATTACCTCAGGCCAAATTAGGTACTGCAGGCCTATTTAGGCTCTGCTCGGCTCCTGTGCCCCCCGTACCTCAGGCCAAATTAGGTACTGCAGGGCTATTTAGGCTCTGCTCGGCTCCTGCGCCCCCATTAGCTCAGGCCAAATTAGGTACTGCAGGCCTATTTAGGCTCTGCTCGGCTCCTGCACCCCCGTACCTCAGGCCATATGCGGTACTGCAGGCCTATTTAGGCTCTGCTCGGCTCCTGCGCCCCCATACCTCAGGCCAAATTAGGTACTGCAGGGCTATTTAGGCTCTGCTCGGCTCCTGCGCCCCCATACCTCAGGCCAAATTAGGTACTGCAGGGCTATTTAGGCTCTGCTCGGCTCCTGTGCCCCCGTACCTCAGGCCATATGCGGTACTGCAGGCCTACTTCGGCTCTGCTCGGCTCCTGCGCTTCCATTACCTCAGGCCATATGCGGTACTACAGGCCTATTTAGGCTCTGCTCGGCTCCTGTGCCCTCCGTACCTCAGGCCATATGCAGTACTGCAGGCCTATTTAGGCTCTGCTCGGCTCCTGTGCCCCCATTACCTCAGACCAAATTAGATACTGCAGGCCTATTTAGGCTCTGCTCGGCTCCTGTGCCCCATACCTCAGGCCATGTGCGGTACTGCAGGCCTATTTAGGCTCTTTTCGGCTCCCGTGCCCCCGTACCTCAGGCCATATTAGGTACTGCAGGCCTATTTAGGCTCTGCTCGGCTCCTGCACCCCCGTACCTCAGGCCATATGCAGTACTGCAGGCCTATTTAGGCTCTGCTCGGCTCCTCTGCCCCCGTACCTCAGGCCATATGCAGTACTGCAGGCCTATCTAGGCTCTGCTCGGCTCCTGCACCCCTGTACCTTAGGCCATATGCGGTACTGCAGGGCTATTTAGGCTCTGCTCGGCTCTTGCGCCCCCATTACCTCAGGCCATATGCGGTACTGCAGGGCTATTTAGGCTCTGCTCGGCTCCTGTGCCCCTATACCTCAGGCCATATGCGGTACTGCAGGCCTATTTAGGCTCTGCTCGGCTCCTGCGTTTCCGTACCTCAGGCCATATGCGGTACTGCAGGCCTATTTAGGCTCTGCTCGGCTCCTTCGCCCCCGTACCTCAGGCCAAATTAGGTACTGCAGGCCTATTTAGGCTCTGCTCGGCTCCTGTGCCCCCGTACCTCAGGCCATATGCAGTACTGCAGGGCTATTTAGGCTCTGCTCGGCTCCTGTGCCCCCGTACCTCAGGCCAAATGCGGTACTGCACGCCTGTTTAGGCTCTGCTCGGCTCCTGCGCCCCCAGTACCTCAGGCCAAATGCGGTACTGCAGGCCTATTTAGGCTCTGCTCGGCTCCTGCGCCCCCGTACCTCAGGCCTTATGCGGTACTGCAGGGCAATTTAGGCTCTGCTCGGCTCCTGCGCCCCCCGTACCTCTGGCCATATGCGGTACTGCAGGGCTATTTAGGCTCTGCTCAACTCCTGCGCCCCCGTACCTCAGGCCAAATTAGGTACTGCA
The DNA here is from genome assembly GCA_029206835.1 of Rana muscosa. NCBI lineage: Eukaryota > Metazoa > Chordata > Amphibia > Anura > Ranidae > Rana > Rana muscosa. The sequence continues at coordinate 35,472 of JARGYO010005609.1, forward strand.
GGCCTATTTAGGCTCTGCTCGGCTCCTGCACCCCCGTACCTTAGGCCATATGCGGTACTGCAGGGCTATTTAGGCTCTGCTCGGCTCCTGCGCCCCCGTACCTCTGGCCATATTAGGTACTGCAGGGCTATTTAGGCTCTGCTCGGCTACTGCGCCCCCGTACCTCAGGCCATATGCGGTACTGCAGGGCTATTTAGGCTCTGCTCGGCTCCTGCGCCCCCATTACGTCAGACCAAATTAGGTACTGCAGGCCTATTTAGGCTCTGCTCGGCTCCTGCGCCCCCCGTACCTCAGGCCAAATGCAGTACTACAGGCCTATTTAAGCTCTGCTTGGCTCCTGCACCCCTGTACCTCAGGCCAAATTAGGTACTGCAGAGCTATTTAGGCTCTGCTCGGCTCCTGCGCCCCGTACCTCAGGCCATATGCGGTACTGCAGGCCTATTTATGCTCTGCTCGGCTCCTGTGCCCCGTACCTTAGGCTATATGCGGTACTGCAGGCCTATTTATGCTCTGCTCGGCTCCTGTGCCCCGTACCTCAGGCCATATGCGGTACTGCAGGCCTATTTAGGCTCTGCTCGGCTCCTGTGCCCCCGTACCTCAGGCCAAATTAGGTGCTGCAGGCCTATTTAGGCTCTGCTCGGCTCCTGCACCCCAGTACCTCAGGCCATATGCGGTACTGCAGGCCTATTTAGGCTCTGCTCGGCTCCTGTGCCCTCCGTACCTCAGGCCATATGCAGTACTGCAGGCCTATTTAGGCTCTGCTCGGCTCCTGTGCCCCCCGTACCTCAGGCCATATGCGGTACTGCAGGGCTATTTAGGCTCTGCTCGGCTCCTGTCCCCCGTACCTCAGGCCATATGCGGTACTGCAGGCCTATTTAGGCTCTGCTCGGCTCCTGCGCCCCCGTACCTCAGGCCAAATTAGGTACTCCAGGCCTATTTAGGCTCTGCTCGGCTCCTGTGCCCCCCTACCTCAGGCCATATGCGGTACTGCAGGCCTATTTAGGCTCTGCTCGGCTCCTGTGCCCCCCGTACCTCAGGCCATATGCAGTACTGCAATGCTATTTAGGCTCTGCTCGGCTCTTGCGCCCCCATACCTCAGGCCATATTAGGTACTGCAGGGCTATTTAGGCTCTGCTCGGCTCCTGCGCCCACGTACCTCAGGCCATTTGCGGTACTGCAGGGCTATTTAGGCTCTGCTCGGCTCCTGTCCCCCATTACCTCAGGCCATATGCGGTACTGCAGGCCTATTTAGGCTCTGCTCGGCTCCTGCGCCCCGTACCTCAGGCCAAATTAGGTACTGCAGGCCTATTTAGGCTCTGCTCGGCTCCTGTGCCCCCCCTACCTCAGGCCATATGCGGTACTGCAGGCCTATTTAGGCTCTGCTCGGCTCCTGTGCCCCCCGTACCTCAGGCCATATGCAGTACTGCAATGCTATTTAGGCTCTGCTCGGCTCTTGCGCCCCCATACCTCAGGCCATATTAGGTACTGCAGGGCTATTTAGGCTCTGCTCGGCTCCTGCGCCCCCGTACCTCAGGCCATTTGCGGTACTGCAGGGCTATTTAGGCTCTGCTCGGCTCCTGCACCCCAGTACCTCAGGCCATATGCGGTACTGCAGGCCTATTTAGGCTCTGCTCGGCTCCTGCACCCCAGTACCTCAGGCCATATGCAGTGCTGCAGGCCTATTTAGGCTCTGCTCGGCTCCTGCGCCCCCATTACCTCAGGCCAAATTAGATACTGCAGGCCTATTTAGGCTCTGCTCATTTTCTGCGCACCCGTACCTCAGGCCAAATGCAGTACTGCAGGCCTATTTAGGCTCTGCTCGGCTCCTGCGCCCCCCTACCTCAGGCCATATGCGGTACTGCAGGCCTATTTATGCTCTGCTCGGCTCCTGCGCCCCCATTACCTCAGACCAAATTAGGTACTGCAGGCCTATTTAGGCTCTGCTCGGCTCCTGTGCCCTCGTACCTCAGGCCATATGCAGTACTGCAGGCCTATTTAGGCTCTGCTCGGCTCCTGCGCCCCCATTACCTCAGGCCAAATTACATTCTGCAGGCCTATTTAGGCTCTGCTCGGCTCCTGTGCCCTCGTACCTCAGGCCATATGCAGTACTGCAGGCCTATTTAGGCTCTGCTCAGCTCCTGCGCCCCCGTGCCTCAGTCCATATGCGGTACTGCAGGCCTATTTAGGCTCTGCTCAGCTCCTGTGCCCCCATTACCTCAGGCCAAATTAGGTACTACAGGCCCATTTAGGCTCTGCTCGGCTCCTGCGCCCCCATTACCTCAGGCCATATGCGGTACTGCAGGCCATTTTAGGCTCTGCTCGGCTCCTGCGCCCCCATTACCTCAGGCCAAATTAGATACTGCAGGCCTTTTTAGGCTCTGCTCGGCTCCTGCGCCCCCGTGCCTCAGGCCATATGCGGTACTGCAGGCCTATTTAGGCTCTGCTCGGCTCCTGCGCCCCCGTGCCTCAGGCCATATGCGGTACTGCAGGCCTTTTTAGGCTCTGCTCGGCTCCTGCGCCCCCATTACCTCAGGCCAAATTAGATACTGCAGGCCTTTTTAGGCTCTGCTCGGCTCCTGCGCCCCCGTGCCTAAGGCCATATGCGGTACTGCAGGCCTATTTAGGCTCTGCTTAGCTCCTGTGCCCCCATTACCTCAGGCCATATGCAGTACTGCAGGCCTATTTAGGCTCTGCTCGGCTCCTGTGCCCCCAGTACCTCAGGCCATATGCGGTACTGCAGGGCTATTTAGGCTCTGCTCGGCTCCTGGGCCCCTCGTACCTCAGGCCATATGCAGTACTGCAGGCCTTTTTAGGCTCTGATCGGCTCCTGCGCCCCCGTACCTCAGGCCAAATTAGGTACTGCAGGCCTATTTGGGCTCTGCTCGGCTCCTGCACCCCAGTACCTCAGGCCATATTTGGTACTGCAGGCCTATTTAGACTCTGCTCGGCTCCTGCGCCCCCATTACCTCAGGCAAAATTAGATACTGCAGGCCTATTTAGGCTCTGCTCAGGCTCCGGGGCCCCAGTACCTCAGACCATATGCGGTACTGCAGGCCTATTTAGGCTCTGCTCGGCTCCTGCGCCCCCGTACCTCAGGCCATATGCGGTACTGCAGGGCTATTTAGGCTCTGCTCGGCTCCTGTGCCCCCGTACCTCAGGCCATATGCGGAACTGCCGGCCTATTTAGGCTCTGCTCGGCTCCTGCGCCCCTGTACCTCAGGCCAAATTAGGTACTGCAGGCTTACTTAGGCTCTGCTCGGCTCCTGCGCCCCAATACCTCAGGCCATATGCGGTACTGCAGGGATATTTAGGCTCTGCTCGGCTCCTGCGCCCCGTACCTCAGACCATATGCGGTACTGCAGGCCTATTTAGGCTCTGCTCGGCTCCTGCGCCCCATTACCTCAGGCCAAATTAGATACTGCAGGCCTATTTAGGCTCTGCTCGGCTCCTGCACCCCAGTACCTCAGGCCATATGCGGTACTGCAGGCCTATTTAGGCTCTGCTCGGCTCCTGCGCCCCCATTACCTCAGGCAAAATTAGATACTGCAGGCCTATTTAAACTCTGCTCGGCTCCTGCGCCCCCGTACCTCCGGCCATATGCGGTACTGCAGGCATATTTAGGCTCTGCTCGGCTCCTGCGCCCCCATTACCTCAGGCCAAATTAGCTACTGCAGGCATATTTAGGCTCTGCTCGGCTCCTGCGCCCCCATTACCTCAGGCCAAATTAGATACTGCAGGCCTATTTAGGCCCTGCTCGGCTCCTGTGCCCCATTACCTCAGGCCAAATTAGGTATTGCAGGCCTATTTAGGCTCTGCTCGGCTCCGGCGCCCCCATTACCTCAGGCCATATGCGTTACTGCAGGCCTATTTAGGCTCTGCTCGGCTCCTGCACCCCAGTACCTCAGGCCATATGCGGTACTGCAGGGCTATTTAGGCTCTGCGCGGCTCCTGCACCCCAGTACCTCAGGCCAAATTAGATACTGCAGGCCTTTTAGGCTCTGCTCAGCTCCTGCGCCCTGTACCTCAGGCCAAATGCAGTACTGCAGGCCTATTTAAGCTCTGCTCGGCTCCTGCGCCCCCGTACCTCAGGCCAAATGCAGTACTGCAGGCCTATTTAAATTCTGCTCGACTCCTGCGCCCCCGTACCTCAGGCCATATGCGGTACTGCAGGCCTATTTAGGCTCTGCTCGGCTCCTGTGCCACCATTTCCTCAGGCCAAATTAGATACTGCAGGCCTATTTAGGCTCTACTCAGCTCCTGCGCCCCCATTACCTCAGGCCAAATTAGATCCTGCAGGCCTATTTAGGCTCTGTTCGGCTCCTGCGCCCCCGTACCTCAGGCCATTTGCGGTACTGCAGGCCTATTTATTCTCAGCTCGGCTCCTGCCCCCTCATTACCTCAGGCCAAATTAGATACTGCAGGCCTTTTTAGGCTCTGCGTGGCTCCTGCACCCCAGTACCTTAGGCCATATGCGGTACTGCAGGCCTATTTAGGCTCTGCTCGGCTCCTGCACCCCATTACCTCAGGCCAAATTAGATACTGCAGGGCTATTTAGGCTCTGCTCGGCTCCTGCACCAAAATACCTCAGGCCATATGCGGTACTGCAGGCCTATTTAGGCTCTGCTCGGCTCCTGCGCCCCCATATCTCAGGCCAAATTAGGTACTGCAGGCCTATTTAGGCTCTGCTCGGCTCCTGCACCCCATTACCTCAGGCCAAATTAAATACTGCAGGCCTATTTAGGCTCTGCTCAGCTCCTGCGCCCCAGTACCTCAGGCCAAATTAGGTACTACAGGGCTATTTAGGCTCAGCTCGGCTCCTGTGCCCCCATACATCAGGTAAGGCAGATAATGGGTCACAGATTGGGGAGTGTCAGAGATCTGGTGGCAGATAACGGGTCACAGATTGGAGGAGTGTCGGAGATCTGGTGGCAGATAACGGGTCACAGATTGGGGAGTGTCGGAGATCTGGTGGCAGATAATGGGTCACAGATTGGGGAGTGTCAGAGATCTGGTGGCAGATAATGGGTCACAGATTGAAGTAGTGTCAGAGATCTGGTGGCAGATAATGGGTCATAGATTGAAGGAGTGTCAGAGATCTGGTGGCAGATAATGGGTCACAGATTGGAGGAGTGTCAGAGATCTGGTGGCAGATAATGGGTCACAGATTGAAGGAGTGTCAGAGATCTGGTGGCAGATAAAGGGTCACAGATTGGGGAGTGTCGGAGATCTGGTGGCAGATAATGGGTCACAGATTGGAGGAGTGTCGGAGATCTGGTGGCAGATAATGGGTCACAGATTGGGGAGTGTCTGAGATCTGGTGGCAGATAATGGGTCACAGATTGGGGAGTGTCGGAGATCTGGTGGCAGATAATGGGTCACAGATTGGAGGAGTGTCGGAGATCTGGTGGCAGATAATGGGTCACAGATTGGGGAGTGTCTGAGATCTGGTGGCAGATAATGGGTCACAGATTGGGGAGTGTCAGAGATCTGGTGGCAGATAATGGGTCACAGATTGGAGGAGTGTCAGAGATCTGGTGGCAGATAATGGGTCACAGATTGAAGGAGTGTCAGAGATCTGGTGGCAGATAAAGGGTCACAGATTGGGGAGTGTCGGAGATCTGGTGGCAAATAACGGGTCACAGATTGGGGAGAGTCGGAGATCTGGTGGCAGATAACGGGTCACAGATTGAGGAGTGTCAGAGATCTGGTGGCAGATAATGGGTCACAGATTGGGGAGTGTCGGAGATCTGGTGGCAGATAATGGGTCACAGATTGGGGATTGTCGGAGATCTGGTGGCAGATAACGGGACACAGATTGGGGAGTGTCGGAGATCTGGTGGCAAATAACGGGTCACAGATTGGGGAGTGTCAGAGATCTAGTGGCAGATAATGGGTCACAGATTGGGGAGTGTCGGAGATCTGGTGGCAGATAATGGGTCACAGATTGGGGAGTGTCGGAGATCTGGTGGCAGATAATGGGTCACAGATTGGGGAGTGTCGGAGATCTGGTGGCAGATAATGGGTCACAGATTGGGGAGTGTCGGAGATCTGCTGGCAGATAACGGGTCACAGATTGGACAAGTGTCCGAGATCTGGTGGCAGATAATGGGTCACAGATTGGGGATTTTGTCGGAGATCTGGTGGCAGATAACGGGTCACAGATTGGGGAGTGTCGGAGATCTGGTGGCAGATAACGGGTCACAGATTGGACAAGTGTCCGAGATCTGGTGGCAGATAATGGGTCACAGATTGGGGATTTTGTCAGAGATCTGGTGGCAGATAACAGGTCACAGATTGGGGAGTGTCGGAGATCTGGTGGCAGATAACGGGTCACAGATTGGAGGAGTGTCAGAGATCTGGTGGCAGATAACGGGTCACAGATTGGGGAATGTCGGAGATCTGGTGGCAGATAATGGGTCACAGATTGGGGAGTGTCAGAGATCTGGTGGCAGATAACGGCTCACAGATTGGGGGAGTGTCGGAGATCTGGTGGCAGATAACGGGTCACAGATTGGGGAGTGTCGGAGATCTGGTGGCAGATAACGGGTCACAGATTGGGGAGTGTCGGAGATCTGGTGGCAGATAATGGGTCACAGATTGGGGAGTGTTGGAGATCTGGTGACAGATAATGGGTCACAGATTGGAGGAGTGTCGGAGATCAGGTGACAGATAATGGGTCACACATTGGGGAGTGTCGGAGATCTGGTGGCAGATAATGGGTCACAGATTGGGGAGTGTCAGAGATCTGGTGGCAGATAATGGGTCACAGATTGGGGAGTGTCGGAGATCTGGTGGCAGATAATGGGTCACAGATTGGGGAGTGTCAGAGATCTGGTGGCAGATAACGGGTCACAGATTGGGGAGTGTCAGATCTGGTGGCAGATAATGGGTCACAGATTGGGCAGTGTCAGATCTGGTGGCAGATAATGGGTCACAGATTGGGGAGTGTCAGAGATCTGGTGGCAGATAACGGGTCACAGATCGGAGAGTGTCGGAGATCTGGTGGCAGATAAAGGGTCACAGATTGGGGAGTGTCGGAGATCTGGTGGCAGATAACGGGTCACAGATTGGGGAGTGTCGGAGATCTGGTGGCAGATAATGGGTCACAGATTGGGGGAGTGTTGGAGATCTGGTGGCAGATAATGGGTCACAGATTGGGGAGTGTCAGAGATATGGTGGCAGATAATGGGTCACAGATTGGGGAGTGTCAGAGATCTGGTGGCAGATAATGGGTCACAGATTGGGGAGTGCCGGAGATCTGGTGGCAGATAACGGGTCACAGATTGGGGAGTGTCAGAGATCTGGTGGCAGATAGTGGGTCACAGATTGGGGAGTGTCGGAGATCTGGTGGCAGATAATGGGTCACAGATTGGAGGAGTGTCGGAGATCTGGTGGCAGATAATGGGTCACAGATTGGGGAGTGTCTGAGATCTGGTGGCAGATAATGGGTCACAGATTGGGGAGTGTCGGAGATCTGGTGGCAGATAATGGGTCACAGATTGGAGGAGTGTCGGAGATCTGGTGGCAGATAATGGGTCACAGATTGGGGAGTGTCTGAGATCTGGTGGCAGATAATGGGTCACAGATTGGGGAGTGTCAGAGATCTGGTGGCAGATAATGGGTCACAGATTGGAGGAGTGTCAGAGATCTGGTGGCAGATAATGGGTCACAGATTGAAGGAGTGTCAGAGATCTGGTGGCAGATAAAGGGTCACAGATTGGGGAGTGTCGGAGATCTGGTGGCAAATAACGGGTCACAGATTGGGGAGAGTCGGAGATCTGGTGGCAGATAACGGGTCACAGATTGAGGAGTGTCAGAGATCTGGTGGCAGATAATGGGTCACAGATTGGGGAGTGTCGGAGATCTGGTGGCAGATAATGGGTCACAGATTGGGGATTGTCGGAGATCTGGTGGCAGATAACGGGACACAGATTGGGGAGTGTCGGAGATCTGGTGGCAAATAACGGGTCACAGATTGGGGAGTGTCAGAGATCTAGTGGCAGATAATGGGTCACAGATTGGGGAGTGTCGGAGATCTGGTGGCAGATAATGGGTCACAGATTGGGGAGTGTCGGAGATCTGGTGGCAGATAATGGGTCACAGATTGGGGAGTGTCGGAGATCTGGTGGCAGATAATGGGTCACAGATTGGGGAGTGTCGGAGATCTGCTGGCAGATAACGGGTCACAGATTGGACAAGTGTCCGAGATCTGGTGGCAGATAATGGGTCACAGATTGGGGATTTTGTTGGAGATCTGGTGGCAGATAACGGGTCACAGATTGGGGAGTGTCGGAGATCTGGTGGCAGATAACGGGTCACAGATTGGACAAGTGTCCGAGATCTGGTGGCAGATAATGGGTCACAGATTGGGGATTTTGTCAGAGATCTGGTGGCAGATAACAGGTCACAGATTGGGGAGTGTCGGAGATCTGGTGGCAGATAACGGGTCACAGATTGGAGGAGTGTCAGAGATCTGGTGGCAGATAACGGGTCACAGATTGGGGAATGTCGGAGATCTGGTGGCAGATAATGGGTCACAGATTGGGGAGTGTCAGAGATCTGGTGGCAGATAACGGCTCACAGATTGGGGGAGTGTCGGAGATCTGGTGGCAGATAACGGGTCACAGATTGGGGAGTGTCGGAGATCTGGTGGCAGATAACGGGTCACAGATTGGGGAGTGTCGGAGATCTGGTGGCAGATAATGGGTCACAGATTGGGGAGTGTTGGAGATCTGGTGACAGATAATGGGTCACAGATTGGAGGAGTGTCGGAGATCAGGTGACAGATAATGGGTCACACATTGGGGAGTGTCGGAGATCTGGTGGCAGATAATGGGTCACAGATTGGGGAGTGTCAGAGATCTGGTGGCAGATAATGGGTCACAGATTGGGGAGTGTCGGAGATCTGGTGGCAGATAATGGGTCACAGATTGGGGAGTGTCAGAGATCTGGTGGCAGATAACGGGTCACAGATTGGGGAGTGTCAGATCTGGTGGCAGATAATGGGTCACAGATTGGGCAGTGTCAGATCTGGTGGCAGATAATGGGTCACAGATTGGGGAGTGTCAGAGATCTGGTGGCAGATAACGGGTCACAGATCGGAGAGTGTCGGAGATCTGGTGGCAGATAAAGGGTCACAGATTGGGGAGTGTCGGAGATCTGGTGGCAGATAACGGGTCACAGATTGGGGAGTGTCGGAGATCTGGTGGCAGATAATGGGTCACAGATTGGGGGAGTGTTGGAGATCTGGTGGCAGATAATGGGTCACAGATTGGGGAGTGTCAGAGATATGGTGGCAGATAATGGGTCACAGATTGGGGAGTGTCAGAGATCTGGTGGCAGATAATGGGTCACAGATTGGGGAGTGCCGGAGATCTGGTGGCAGATAACGGGTCACAGATTGGGGAGTGTCGGAGATCTGGTGGCAGATAGTGGGTCACAGATTGGGGAGTGTCGGAGATCTGGTGGCAGATAATGGGTCACAGATTGGGGAGTGTCAGAGATCTGGTGGCAGATAATGGGTCACAGATTGGAGGAGTGTCAGAGATCTGGTGGCAGATAATGGGTCACAGATTGAAGGAGTGTCAGAGATCTGGTGGCAGATAAAGGGTCACAGATTGGGGAGTGTCGGAGATCTGGTGGCAAATAACGGGTCACAGATTGGGGAGAGTCGGAGATCTGGTGGCAGATAACGGGTCACAGATTGAGGAGTGTCAGAGATCTGGTGGCAGATAATGGGTCACAGATTGGGGAGTGTCGGAGATCTGGTGGCAGATAATGGGTCACAGATTGGGGATTGTCGGAGATCTGGTGGCAGATAACGGGACACAGATTGGGGAGTGTCGGAGATCTGGTGGCAAATAACGGGTCACAGATTGGGGAGTGTCAGAGATCTAGTGGCAGATAATGGGTCACAGATTGGGGAGTGTCGGAGATCTGGTGGCAGATAATGGGTCACAGATTGGGGAGTGTCGGAGATCTGGTGGCAGATAATGGGTCACAGATTGGGGAGTGTCGGAGATCTGGTGGCAGATAATGGGTCACAGATTGGGGAGTGTCGGAGATCTGCTGGCAGATAACGGGTCACAGATTGGACAAGTGTCCGAGATCTGGTGGCAGATAATGGGTCACAGATTGGGGATTTTGTCGGAGATCTGGTGGCAGATAACGGGTCACAGATTGGGGAGTGTCGGAGATCTGGTGGCAGATAACGGGTCACAGATTGGACAAGTGTCCGAGATCTGGTGGCAGATAATGGGTCACAGATTGGGGATTTTGTCAGAGATCTGGTGGCAGATAACAGGTCACAGATTGGGGAGTGTCGGAGATCTGGTGGCAGATAACGGGTCACAGATTGGAGGAGTGTCAGAGATCTGGTGGCAGATAACGGGTCACAGATTGGGGAATGTCGGAGATCTGGTGGCAGATAATGGGTCACAGATTGGGGAGTGTCAGAGATCTGGTGGCAGATAACGGCTCACAGATTGGGGGAGTGTCGGAGATCTGGTGGCAGATAACGGGTCACAGATTGGGGAGTGTCGGAGATCTGGTGGCAGATAACGGGTCACAGATTGGGGAGTGTCGGAGATCTGGTGGCAGATAATGGGTCACAGATTGGGGAGTGTTGGAGATCTGGTGACAGATAATGGGTCACAGATTGGAGGAGTGTCGGAGATCAGGTGACAGATAATGGGTCACACATTGGGGAGTGTCGGAGATCTGGTGGCAGATAATGGGTCACAGATTGGGGAGTGTCAGAGATCTGGTGGCAGATAATGGGTCACAGATTGGGGAGTGTCGGAGATCTGGTGGCAGATAATGGGTCACAGATTGGGGAGTGTCAGAGATCTGGTGGCAGATAACGGGTCACAGATTGGGGAGTGTCAGATCTGGTGGCAGATAATGGGTCACAGATTGGGCAGTGTCAGATCTGGTGGCAGATAATGGGTCACAGATTGGGGAGTGTCAGAGATCTGGTGGCAGATAACGGGTCACAGATCGGAGAGTGTCGGAGATCTGGTGGCAGATAAAGGGTCACAGATTGGGGAGTGTCGGAGATCTGGTGGCAGATAACGGGTCACAGATTGGGGAGTGTCGGAGATCTGGTGGCAGATAATGGGTCACAGATTGGGGGAGTGTTGGAGATCTGGTGGCAGATAATGGGTCACAGATTGGGGAGTGTCAGAGATATGGTGGCAGATAATGGGTCACAGATTGGGGAGTGTCAGAGATCTGGTGGCAGATAATGGGTCACAGATTGGGGAGTGCCGGAGATCTGGTGGCAGATAACGGGTCACAGATTGGGGAGTGTCGGAGATCTGGTGGCAGATAGTGGGTCACAGATTGGGGAGTGTCGGAGATCTGGTGGCAGATAATGGGTCACAGATTGGGGAGTGTCGGAGATCTGGTGGCAGATAATGGAACACAGATTGGGGAGTGTCGGAGATCTGGTGGCAGATAATGGGTCACAGATTGGGGAGTGTCGGAGATCTGGTGGCAGATAACGGGTCACAGATTGGGGATTGTCGGAGATCTGGTGGCAGATAACGGGTCACAGATTGGACGAGTGTCCGAGATCTGGTGGCAGAAAAAGGGTCACAGATTGGGGAGTGTCAGAGATCTGGTGGCAGATAATGGGTCACAGATTGGGGAGTGTCGGAGATCTGGTGGCAGATAATGGGTCACAGATTGGAGGAGTGTCGGAGATCTGGTGGCAGATAATGGGTCACAGATTGGAGGAGTGTCCGAGATCTGGTGGCAGATAATGGGTCACAGATTGGGGATTTTGTCGGAGATCTGGTGGCAGATAACGGGTCACAGATTGGGGAGTGTCGGAGATCTGGTGGCAGATAATGGGTCACAGATTGGGGAGTGTCGGAGATCTGGTGGCAGATAATGGGTCACAGATTGGGGATTGTCAGAGATCTGGTGGCAGATAACGGGTCACAGATTGGACAAGTGTCCGAGATCTGGTGGCAGATAATGGGTCACAGATTGGGGATTTTGTCAGAGATCTGGTGGCAGATAACGGGTCATAGATTGGGGAGTGTCGGAGATCTGGTGGCAGATAACGGGTCACAGATTGGAGGAGTGTCAGAGATCTGGTGGCAGATAACGGGTCACAGATTGGGGAATGTTGGAGATCTGGTGGCAGATAATGGGTCACAGATTGGGGAGTGTCAGAGATCTGGTGGCAGATAACGGCTCACAGATTGGGGGAGTGTCGGAGATCTGGTGGCAGATAACGGGTCACAGATTGGGGAGTGTCGGAGATCTGGTGGCAGATAACGGGTCACAGATTGGGGAGTGTCGGAGATCTGGTGGCAGATAATGGGTCACAGATTGGGGAGTGTTGGAGATCTGGTGACAGATAATGGGTCACAGATTGGAGGAGTGTCGGAGATCAGGTGACAGATAACGGGTCACAGATTGGGGAGTGTCAGAGATCTGGTGACAGATAATGGGTCACAGATTGGGGAGTGTCGGAGATCTGGTGGCAGATAATGGGTCACAGATTGGGGAGTGTCAGAGATCTGGTGGCAGATAATGGGTCACAGATTGGGGAGTGTCGGAGATCTGGTGGCAGATAATGGGTCACAGATTGGGGAGTGTCAGAGATCTGGTGGCAGATAACGGGTCACAGATTGGGGAGTGTCAGATCTGGTGGCAGATAATGGGTCACAGATTGGGCAGTGTCAGATCTGGTGGCAGATAATGGGTCACAGATTGGGGAGTGTCAGAGATCTGGTGGCAGATAACGGGTCACAGATCGGAGAGTGTCGGAGATCTGGTGGCAGATAAAGGGTCACAGATTGGGGAGTGTCGGAGATCTGGTGGCAGATAACGGGTCACAGATTGGGGAGTGTCGGAGATCTGGTGGCAGATAATGGGTCACAGATTGGGGGAGTGTTGGAGATCTGGTGGCAGATAATGGGTCACAGATTGGGGAGTGTCAGAGATATGGTGGCAGATAATGGGTCACAGATTGGGGAGTGTCAGAGATCTGGTGGCAGATAATGGGTCACAGATTGGGGAGTGTCGGAGATCTGGTGGCAGATAACGGGTCACAGATTGGGGAGTGTCGGAGATCTGGTGGCAGATAGTGGGTCACAGATTGGGGAGTGTCGGAGATCTGGTGGCAGATAATGGGTCACAGATTGGGGAGTGTCGGAGATCTGGTGGCAGATAATGGAACACAGATTGGGGAGTGTCGGAGATCTGGTGGCAGATAATGGGTCACGATTGGGGAGTGTCGGAGATCTGGTGGCAGATAACGGGTCACAGATTGGGGATTGTCGGAGATCTGGTGGCAGATAACGGGTCACAGATTGGACGAGTGTCCGAGATCTGGTGGCAGAAAAAGGGTCACAGATTGGGGAGTGTCGGAGATCTGGTGGCAGATAGTGGGTCACAGATTGGGGAGTGTCGGAGATCTGGTGGCAGATAATGGGTCACAGATTGGGGAGTGTCGGAGATCTGGTGGCAGATAGTAGGTCACAGATTGGGGAGTGTCGGAGATCTGGTGGCAGATAATGGGTCACAGATTGGGGATTGTCGGAGATCTGGTGGCAGATAACGGGTCACAGATTGGGGAGTGTCAGAGATCTGGTGGCAGATCGTGGGTTACAGATCGGGGATTTTGTCGGAGATCTGGTGGCAGATAATGGGCCACAGATTGGGGAGTGTCGGAGATCTGGTGGCAGATAATGGGTCACAGATCGGGGAGTGTCGGAGATCTGGTGGCAGATAATGGGTCACAGATTGGGGAGTGTCGAAGATCTGGTGGCAGATAGTGGGTCACAGATTGGGGAGTGTCGGAGATCTGGTGGCAGATAATGGGTCACAGATTGGGGAGTGTCAGAGATCTGGTGGCAGATAATGGGTCACAGATTGGGGAGTGCCAGAGATCTGGTGGCAGATAATGGGTCACAGATTGGGGAGTGTCGGAGATCTGGTGGCAGATAATGGGTCACAGATTGGGGAGTGTCAGAGATCTGGTGGCAGATAACGGGTCACAGATTGGGGAGTGTCAGATCTGGTGGCAGATAATGGGTCACAGATTGGGCAGTGTCAGATCTGGTGGCAGATAATGGGTCACAGATTGGGGAGTGTCAGAGATCTGGTGGCAGATAACGGGTCACAGATCGGAGAGTGTCGGAGATCTGGTGGCAGATAAAGGGTCACAGATTGGGGAGTGTCGGAGATCTGGTGGCAGATAACGGGTCACAGATTGGGGAGTGTCGGAGATCTGGTGGCAGATAATGGGTCACAGATTGGGGGAGTGTTGGAGATCTGGTGGCAGATAATGGGTCACAGATTGGGGAGTGTCAGAGATATGGTGGCAGATAATGGGTCACAGATTGGGGAGTGTCAGAGATCTGGTGGCAGATAATGGGTCACAGATTGGGGAGTGTCGGAGATCTGGTGGCAGATAACGGGTCACAGATTGGGGAGTGTCGGAGATCTGGTGGCAGATAGTGGGTCACAGATTGGGGAGTGTCGGAGATCTGGTGGCAGATAATGGGTCACAGATTGGGGAGTGTCGGAGATCTGGTGGCAGATAATGGAACACAGATTGGGGAGTGTCGGAGATCTGGTGGCAGATAATGGGTCACAGATTGGGGAGTGTCGGAGATCTGGTGGCAGATAACGGGTCACAGATTGGGGATTGTCGGAGATCTGGTGGCAGATAACGGGTCACAGATTGGACGAGTGTCCGAGATCTGGTGGCAGAAAAAGGGTCACAGATTGGGGAGTGTCGGAGATCTGGTGGCAGATAGTGGGTCACAGATTGGGGAGTGTCGGAGATCTGGTGGCAGATAATCGGTCACAGATTGGGGAGTGTCGGAGATCTGGTGGCAGATAGTAGGTCACAGATTGGGGAGTGTCGGAGATCTGGTGGCAGATAATGGGTCACAGATTGGGGATTGTCGGAGATCTGGTGGCAGATAACGGGTCACAGATTGGGGAGTGTCAGAGATCTGGTGGCAGATCGTGGGTCACAGATCGGGGATTTTGTCGGAGATCTGGTGGCAGATAATGGGCCACAGATTGGGGAGTGTCGGAGATCTGGTGGCAGATAATGGGTCACAGATCGGGGAGTGTCGGAAATCTGGTGGCAGATAATGGGTCACAGATTGGGGAGTGTCGAAGATCTGGTGGCAGATAGTGGGTCACAGATTGGGGAGTGTCGGAGATCTGGTGGCAGATAATGGGTCACAGATTGGGGAGTGTCAGAGATCTGGTGGCAGATAATGGGTCACAGATTGGGGAGTGTCGGAGATCTGGTGGCAGATAATGGGTCACAGATTGGGGAGTGTCGGAGATCTGGTGGCAGATAACGGGTCACAGATTGGGGATTGTCGGAGATCTGGTGGCAGATAACGGGACACAGATCGGGGAGTGTTGGAGATCTGGTGGCAGATAACGGGTCACAGATTGGGGAGTGTCGGAGATCTGGTGGCAGATAATGTGTCACAGATTGGATGAGTGTCCGAGATCTGGTGGCAGATAAAGGGTCACAGATTGGGGAGTGTCGGAGATCTGGTGGCAGATAGTGGGTCACAGATTGGGGAGTGTCGGAGATCTGGTGGCAGATAATGGGTCACAGATTGGGGAGTGTCGGAGATCTGGTGGCAGATAGTGGGTCACAGATTGGGGAGTGTCGGAGATCTGGTGGCAGATAATGGGTCACAGATTGGGGATTGTCGGAGATCTGGTGGCAGATAACGGGTCACAGATTGGGGAGTGTCAGAGATCTGGTGGCAGATCGTGGGTCACAGATCAGGGATTTTGTCGGAGATCTGGTGGCAGATAACGGGTCACAGATTGGGGAGTGTCGGAGATCTGGTGGCAGATAATGGGTCACAGATTGGGGATTGTCGGAGATCTGGTGGCAGATAACGGGTCACAGATTGGACAAGTGTCCGAGATCTGGTGGCAGATAATGGGTCACAGATTGGGGATTTTGTCAGAGATCTGGTGGCAGATAACGGGTCTCAGATTGGGGAGTGTCGGAGATCTGGTGGCAGATAACGGGTCACAGATTGGGGAATGTCGGAGATCTGGTGGCAGATAATGGGTCACAGATTGGGGAGTGTCAGAGATCTGGTGGCAGATAATGGGTCACAGATTGGGAAGTGTCGGAGATCTGGTGGCAGATAACGGCTCACAGATTGGGGAGTGTCGGAGATCTGGTGGCAGATAATGGGTCACAGATTGGGGGAGTGTCGGAGATCTGGTGGCAGATAACGGGTCACAGATTGGGGAGTGTCGGAGATCTGGTGGCAGATAACGGGTCACAGATTGGGGAGTGTCGGAGATCTGGTGGCAGATAATGGGTCACAGATTGGGGAGTGTTGGAGATCTGGTGACAGATAATGGGTCACAGATTGGAGGAGTGTCGGAGATCAGGTGACAGATAACGGGTCACAGATTGGGGAGTGTCAGAGATCTGGTGACAGATAATGGGTCACAGATTGGGGAGTGTCAGAGATCTGGTGGCAGATAGTGGGTCACAGATTGGGGAGTGTCGGAGATCTGGTGGCAGATAATGGGTCACAGATTGGGGAGTGTCGGAGATCTGGTGGCAGATAATGGAACACAGATTGGGGAGTGTCGGAGATCTGGTGGCAGATAATGGGTCACAGATTGGGGAGTGTCGGAGATCTGGTGGCAGATAACGGGTCACAGATTGGGGATTGTCGGAGATCTGGTGGCAGATAACGGGTCACAGATTGGACGAGTGTCCGAGATCTGGTGGCAGAAAAAGGGTCACAGATTGGGGAGTGTCGGAGATCTGGTGGCAGATAGTGGGTCACAGATTGGGGAGTGTCGGAGATCTGGTGGCAGATAATGGGTCACAGATTGGGGAGTGTCGGAGATCTGGTGGCAGATAGTAGGTCACAGATTGGGGAGTGTCGGAGATCTGGTGGCAGATAATGGGTCACAGATTGGGGATTGTCGGAGATCTGGTGGCAGATAACGGGTCACAGATTGGGGAGTGTCAGAGATCTGGTGGCAGATCGTGGGTCACAGATCGGGGATTTTGTCGGAGATCTGGTGGCAGATAATGGGCCACAGATTGGGGAGTGTCGGAGATCTGGTGGCAGATAATGGGTCACAGATCGGGGAGTGTCGGAGATCTGATGGCAGATAATGGGTCACAGATTGGGGAGTGTCGAAGATCTGGTGGCAGATAGTGGGTCACAGATTGGGGAGTGTCGGAGATCTGGTGGCAGATAATGGGTCACAGATTGGGGAGTGTCAGAGATCTGGTGGCAGATAATGGGTCACAGATTGGGGAGTGCCAGAGATCTGGTGGCAGATAATGGGTCACAGATTGGGGAGTGTCGGAGATCTGGTGGCAGATAATGGGTCACAGATTGGGGAGTGTCAGAGATCTGGTGGCAGATAACGGGTCACAGATTGGGGAGTGTCAGATCTGGTGGCAGATAATGGGTCACAGATTGGGCAGTGTCAGATCTGGTGGCAGATAATGGGTCACAGATTGGGGAGTGTCAGAGATCTGGTGGCAGATAACGGGTCACAGATCGGAGAGTGTCGGAGATCTGGTGGCAGATAAAGGGTCACAGATTGGGGAGTGTCGGAGATCTGGTGGCAGATAACGGGTCACAGATTGGGGAGTGTCGGAGATCTGGTGGCAGATAATGGGTCACAGATTGGGGGAGTGTTGGAGATCTGGTGGCAGATAATGGGTCACAGATTGGGGAGTGTCAGAGATATGGTGGCAGATAATGGGTCACAGATTGGGGAGTGTCAGAGATCTGGTGGCAGATAATGGGTCACAGATTGGGGAGTGTCGGAGATCTGGTGGCAGATAACGGGTCACAGATTGGGGAGTGTCGGAGATCTGGTGGCAGATAGTGGGTCACAGATTGGGGAGTGTCGGAGATCTGGTGGCAGATAATGGGTCACAGATTGGGGAGTGTCGGAGATCTGGTGGCAGATAATGGAACACAGATTGGGGAGTGTCGGAGATCTGGTGGCAGATAATGGGTCACAGATTGGGGAGTGTCGGAGATCTGGTGGCAGATAACGGGTCACAGATTGGGGATTGTCGGAGATCTGGTGGCAGATAACGGGTCACAGATTGGACGAGTGTCCGAGATCTGGTGGCAGAAAAAGGGTCACAGATTGGGGAGTGTCGGAGATCTGGTGGCAGATAGTGGGTCACAGATTGGGGAGTGTCGGAGATCTGGTGGCAGATAATCGGTCACAGATTGGGGAGTGTCGGAGATCTGGTGGCAGATAGTAGGTCACAGATTGGGGAGTGTCGGAGATCTGGTGGCAGATAATGGGTCACAGATTGGGGATTGTCGGAGATCTGGTGGCAGATAACGGGTCACAGATTGGGGAGTGTCAGAGATCTGGTGGCAGATCGTGGGTCACAGATCGGGGATTTTGTCGGAGATCTGGTGGCAGATAATGGGCCACAGATTGGGGAGTGTCGGAGATCTGGTGGCAGATAATGGGTCACAGATCGGGGAGTGTCGGAGATCTGGTGGCAGATAATGGGTCACAGATTGGGGAGTGTCGAAGATCTGGTGGCAGATAATGGGTCACAGATTGGGGAGTGTCAGAGATCTGGTGGCAGATAATGGGTCACAGATTGGGGAGTGTCGGAGATCTGGTGGCAGATAATGGGTCACAGATTGGGGAGTGTCGGAGATCTGGTGGCAGATAACGGGTCACAGATTGTGGATTGTCGGAGATCTGGTGGCAGATAACGGGACACAGATCGGGGAGTGTTGGAGATCTGGTGGCAGATAACGGGTCACAGATTGGGGAGTGTCGGACATCTGGTGGCAGATAATGTGTCACAGATTGGATGAGTGTCCGAGATCTGGTGGCAGATAAAGGGTCACAGATTGGGGAGTGTCGGAGATCTGGTGGCAGATAGTGGGTCACAGATTGGGGAGTGTCGGAGATCTGGTGGCAGATAATGGGTCACAGATTGGGGAGTGTCGGAGATCTGGTGGCAGATAGTGGGTCACAGATTGGGGAGTGTCGGAGATCTGGTGGCAGATAATGGGTCACAGATTGGGGATTGTCGGAGATCTGGTGGCAGATAACGGGTCACAGATTGGGGAGTGTCAGAGATCTGGTGGCAGATCGTGGGTCACAGATCAGGGATTTTGTCGGAGATCTGGTGGCAGATAACGGGTCACAGATTGGGGAGTGTTGGAGATCTGGTGGCAGATAATGGGTCACAGATTGGGGAGTGTCGGAGATCTGGTGGCAGATAATGGGTCACAGATTGGGGATTGTCGGAGATCTGGTGGCAGATAACGGGTCACAGATTGGACAAGTGTCCGAGATCTGGTGGCAGATAATGGGTCACAGATTGGGGATTTTGTCAGAGATCTGGTGGCAGATAACGGGTCACAGATTGGGGAGTGTCGGAGATCTGGTGGCAGATAACGGGTCACAGATTGGAGGAGTGTCAGAGATCTGGTGGCAGATAACGGGTCACAGATTGGGGAATGTCGGAGATCTGGTGGCAGATAATGGGTCACAGATTGGGGAGTGTCAGAGATCTGGTGGCAGATAATGGGTCACAGATTGGGAAGTGTCGGAGATCTGGTGGCAGATAACGGCTCACAGATTGGGGAGTGTCGGATATCTGGTGGCAGATAATGGGTCACAGATTGGGGGAGTGTCGGAGATCTGGTGGCAGATAACGGGTCACAGATTGGGGAGTGTCGGAGATCTGGTGGCAGATAACGGGTCACAGATTGGGGAGTGTCGGAGATCTGGTGGCAGATAATGGGTCACAGATTGGGGAGTGTTGGAGATCTGGTGACAGATAATGGGTCACAGATTGGAGGAGTGTCGGAGATCAGGTGACAGATAACGGGTCACAGATTGGGGAGTGTCAGAGATCTGGTGACAGATAATGGGTCACAGATTGGGGAGTGTCGGAGATCTGGTGGCAGATAGTGGGTCACAGATTGGGGAGTGTCGGAGATCTGGTGGCAGATAATGGGTCACAGATTGGGGAGTGTCGGAGATCTGGTGGCAGATAATGGAACACAGATTGGGGAGTGTCGGAGATCTGGTGGCAGATAATGGGTCACAGATTGGGGAGTGTCGGAGATCTGGTGGCAGATAACGGGTCACAGATTGGGGATTGTCGGAGATCTGGTGGCAGATAACGGGTCACAGATTGGACGAGTGTCCGAGATCTGGTGGCAGAAAAAGGGTCACAGATTGGGGAGTGTCGGAGATCTGGTGGCAGATAGTGGGTCACAGATTGGGGAGTGTCGGAGATCTGGTGGCAGATAATGGGTCACAGATTGGGGAGTGTCGGAGATCTGGTGGCAGATAGTAGGTCACAGATTGGGGAGTGTCGGAGATCTGGTGGCAGATAATGGGTCACAGATTGGGGATTGTCGGAGATCTGGTGGCAGATAACGGGTCACAGATTGGGGAGTGTCAGAGATCTGGTGGCAGATCGTGGGTCACAGATCGGGGATTTTGTCGGAGATCTGGTGGCAGATAATGGGTCACAGATTGGGGGAGTGTTGGAGATCTGGTGGCAGATAATGGGTCACAGATTGGGGAGTGTCAGAGATATGGTGGCAGATAATGGTTCACAGATTGGGGAGTGTCAGAGATCTGGTGGCAGATAATGGGTCACAGATTGGGGAGTGTCGGAGATCTGGTGGCAGATAACGGGTCACAGATTGGGGAGTGTCGGAGATCTGGTGGCAGATAGTGGGTCACAGATTGGGGAGTGTCGGAGATCTGGTGGCAGATAATGGGTCACAGATTGGGGAGTGTCGGAGATCTGGTGGCAGATAATGGAACACAGATTGGGGAGTGTCGGAGATCTGGTGGCAGATAATGGGTCACAGATTGGGGAGTGTCGGAGATCTGGTGGCAGATAACGGGTCACAGATTGGGGATTGTCGGAGATCTGGTGGCAGATAACGGGTCACAGATTGGACGAGTGTCCGAGATCTGGTGGCAGAAAAAGGGTCACAGATTGGGGAGTGTCGGAGATCTGGTGGCAGATAGTGGGTCACAGATTGGGGAGTGTCGGAGATCTGGTGGCAGATAACGGGACACAGATCGGGGAGTGTTGGAGATCTGGTGGCAGATAACGGGTCACAGATTGGGGAGTGTCGGAGATCTGGTGGCAGATAATGTGTCACAGATTGGATGAGTGTCCGAGATCTGGTGGCAGATAAAGGGTCACAGATTGGGGAGTGTCAGAGATCTGGTGGCAGATAGTGGGTCACAGATTGGGGAGTGTCGGAGATCTGGTGGCAGATAATGGGTCACAGATTGGGGAGTGTCGGAGATCTGGTGGCAGATAGTGGGTCACAGATTGGGGAGTGTCAGAGATCTGGTGGCAGATAATGGGTCACAGATTGGGGATTGTCGGAGATCTGGTGGCAGATAACGGGTCACAGATTGGGGAGTGTCAGAGATCTGGTGGCAGATCGTGGGTCACAGATCAGGGATTTTGTCGGAGATCTGGTGGCAGATAACGGGTCACAGATTGGGGAGTGTCGGAGATCTGGTGGCAGATAATGGGTCACAGATTGTGGAGTGTCGGAGATCTGGTGGCAGATAATGGGTCACAGATTGGGGATTGTCGGAGATCTGGTGGCAGATAACGGGTCACAGATTGGACAAGTGTCCGAGATCTGGTGGCAGATAATGGGTCACAGATTGGGGATTTTGTCAGAGATCTGGTGGCAGATAACGGGTCACAGATTGGGGAGTGTCGGAGATCTGGTGGCAGATAACGGGTCACAGATTGGAGGAGTGTCAGAGATCTGGTGGCAGATAACGGGTCACAGATTGGGGAATGTCGGAGATCTGGTGGCAGATAATAGGTCACAGATTGGGGAGTGTCAGAGATCTGGTGGCAGATAATAGGTCACAGATTGGGAAGTGTCGGAGATCTGGTGGCAGATAACGGCTCACAGATTGGGGAGTGTCGGAGATCTGGTGGCAGATAATGGGTCACAGATTGGGGGAGTGTCGGAGATCTGGTGGCAGATAACGGGTCACAGATTGGGGAGTGTCGGAGATCTGGTGGCAGATAACGGGTCACAGATTGGGGAGTGTCGGAGATCTGGTGGCAGATAATGGGTCACAGATTGGGGAGTGTTGGAGATCTGGTGACAGATAATGGGTCACAGATTGGAGGAGTGTCGGAGATCAGGTGACAGATAACGGGTCACAGAGGAGTGTCAGAGATCTGGTGACAGATAATGGGTCACAGATTGGGGAGTGTCGGAGATCTGGTGGCAGATAGTGGGTCACAGATTGGGGAGTGTCGGAGATCTGGTGGCAGATAATGGGTCACAGATTGGGGAGTGTCGGAGATCTGGTGGCAGATAATGGAACACAGATTGGGGAGTGTCGGAGATCTGGTGGCAGATAATGGGTCACAGATTGGGGAGTGTCGGAGATCTGGTGGCAGATAACGGGTCACAGATTGGGGATTGTCGGAGATCTGGTGGCAGATAACGGGTCACAGATTGGACGAGTGTCCGAGATCTGGTGGCAGAAAAAGGGTCACAGATTGGGGAGTGTCGGAGATCTGGTGGCAGATAGTGGGTCACAGATTGGGGAGTGTCGGAGATCTGGTGGCAGATAATGGGTCACAGATTGGGGAGTGTCGGAGATCTGGTGGCAGATAGTAGGTCACAGATTGGGGAGTGTCGGAGATCTGGTGGCAGATAATGGGTCACAGATTGGGGATTGTCGGAGATCTGGTGGCAGATAACGGGTCACAGATTGGGGAGTGTCAGAGATCTGGTGGCAGATCGTGGGTCACAGATCGGGGATTTTGTCGGAGATCTGGTGGCAGATAATGGGCCACAGATTGGGGAGTGTCGGAGATCTGGTGGCAGATAATGGGTCACAGATCGGGGAGTGTCGGAGATCTGGTGGCAGATAATGGGTCACAGATTGGGGAGTGTCGAAGATCTGGTGGCAGATAGTGGGTCACAGATTGGGGAGTGTCGGAGATCTGGTGGCAGATAATGGGTCACAGATTGGGGAGTGTCGGAGATCTGGTGGCAGATAATGGGTCACAGATTGGGGATTGTCGGAGATCTGGTGGCAGATAACGGGTCACAGATTGGGGAGTGTCAGAGATCTGGTGGCAGATCGTGGGTCACAGATCGGGGATTTTGTCGGAGATCTGGTGGCAGATAATGGGCCACAGATTGGGGAGTGTCGGAGATCTGGTGGCAGATAATGGGTCACAGATCGGGGAGTGTCGGAGATCTGGTGGCAGATAATGGGTCACAGATTGGGGAGTGTCGAAGATCTGGTGGCAGATAGTGGGTCACAGATTGGGGAGTGTCGGAGATCTGGTGGCAGATAATGGGTCACAGATTGGGGAGTGTCAGAGATCTGGTGGCAGATAATGGGTCACAGATTGGGGAGTGCCAGAGATCTGGTGGCAGATAACGGGTCACAGATTGGGGAGTGTCAGATCTGGTGGCAGATAATGGGTCACAGATTGGGCAGTGTCAGATCTGGTGGCAGATAATGGGTCACAGATTGGGGAGTGTCAGAGATCTGGTGGCAGATAACGGGTCACAGATCGGAGAGTGTCGGAGATCTGGTGGCAGATAAAGGGTCACAGATTGGGGAGTGTCGGAGATCTGGTGGCAGATAACGGGTCACAGATTGGGGAGTGTCGGAGATCTGGTGGCAGATAATGGGTCACAGATTGGGGGAGTGTTGGAGATCTGGTGGCAGATAATGGGTCACAGATTGGGGAGTGTCAGAGATATGGTGGCAGATAATGGGTCACAGATTGGGGAGTGTCAGAGATCTGGTGGCAGATAATGGGTCACAGATTGGGGAGTGTCGGAGATCTGGTGGCAGATAACGGGTCACAGATTGGGGAGTGTCGGAGATCTGGTGGCAGATAGTGGGTCACAGATTGGGGAGTGTCGGAGATCTGGTGGCAGATAATGGGTCACAGATTGGGGAGTGTCGGAGATCTGGTGGCAGATAATGGAACACAGATTGGGGAGTGTCGGAGATCTGGTGGCAGATAATGGGTCACAGATTGGGGAGTGTCGGAGATCTGGTGGCAGATAACGGGTCACAGATTGGGGATTGTCGGAGATCTGGTGGCAGATAACGGGTCACAGATTGGACGAGTGTCCGAGATCTGGTGGCAGAAAAAAGGTCACAGATTGGGGAGTGTCGGAGATCTGGTGGCAGATAATCGGTCACAGATTGGGGAGTGTCGGAGATCTGGTGGCAGATAGTAGGTCACAGATTGGGGAGTGTCGGAGATCTGGTGGCAGATAATGGGTCACAGATTGGGGATTGTCGGAGATCTGGTGGCAGATAACGGGTCACAGATTGGGGAGTGTCAGAGATCTGGTGGCAGATCGTGGGTCACAGATCGGGGATTTTGTCGGAGATCTGGTGGCAGATAATGGGCCACAGATTGGGGAGTGTCGGAGATCTGGTGGCAGATAATGGGTCACAGATCGGGGAGTGTCGGAGATCTGGTGGCAGATAATGGGTCACAGATTGGGGAGTGTCGAAGATCTGGTGGCAGATAGTGGGTCACAGATTGGGGAGTGTCGGAGATCTGGTGGCAGATAATGGGTCACAGATTGGGGAGTGTCAGAGATCTGGTGGCAGATAATGGGTCACAGATTGGGGAGTGTCGGAGATCTGGTGGCAGATAATGGGTCACAGATTGGGGAGTGTCGGAGATCTGGTGGCAGATAACGGGTCACAGATTGGGGATTGTCGGAGATCTGGTGGCAGATAACGGGACACAGATCGGGGAGTGTTGGAGATCTGGTGGCAGATAACGGGTCACAGATTGGGGAGTGTCGGACATCTGGTGGCAGATAATGTGTCACAGATTGGATGAGTGTCCGAGATCTGGTGGCAGATAAAGGGTCACAGATTGGGGAGTGTCGGAGATCTGGTGGCAGATAGTGGGTCACAGATTGGGGAGTGTCGGAGATCTGGTGGCAGATAATGGGTCACAGATTGGGGAGTGTCGGAGATCTGGTGGCAGATAGTGGGTCACAGATTGGGGAGTGTCGGAGATCTGGTGGCAGATAATGGGTCACAGATTGGGGATTGTCGGAGATCTGGTGGCAGATAACGGGTCACAGATTGGGGAGTGTCAGAGATCTGGTGGCAGATCGTGGGTCACAGATCAGGGATTTTGTCGGAGATCTGGTGGCAGATAACGGGTCACAGATTGGGGAGTGTCGGAGATCTGGTGGCAGATAATGGGTCACAGATTGGGGAGTGTCGGAGATCTGGTGGCAGATAATGGGTCACAGATTGGGGATTGTCGGAGATCTGGTGGCAGATAACGGGTCACAGATTGGACAAGTGTCCGAGATCTGGTGGCAGATAATGGGTCACAGATTGGGGATTTTGTCAGAGATCTGGTGGCAGATAACGGGTCACAGATTGGGGAGTGTCGGAGATCTGGTGGCAGATAACGGGTCACAGATTGGAGGAGTGTCAGAGATCTGGTGGCAGATAACGGGTCACAGATTGGGGAATGTCGGAGATCTGGTGACAGATAATGGGTCACAGATTGGAGGAGTGTCGGAGATCAGGTGACAGATAATGGGTCACAGATTGGGGAGTGTCAGAGATCTGGTGGCAGATAATGGGTCACAGATTGGGAAGTGTCGGAGATCTGGTGGCAGATAACGGCTCACAGATTGGGGAGTGTCGGAGATCTGGTGGCAGATAATGGGTCACAGATTGGGGGAGTGTCGGAGATCTGGTGGCAGATAACGGGTCACAGATTGGGGAGTGTCGGAGATCTGGTGGCAGATAACGGGTCACAGATTGGGGAGTGTCGGAGATCTGGTGGCAGATAATGGGTCACAGATTGGGGAGTGTTGGAGATCTGGTGACAGATAATGGGTCACAGATTGGAGGAGTGTCGGAGATCAGGTGACAGATAACGGGTCACAGATTGGGGAGTGTCAGAGATCTGGTGACAGATAATGGGTCACAGATTGGGGAGTGTCGGAGATCTGGTGGCAGATAATGGGTCACAGATTGGGGAGTGTCAGAGATCTGGTGGCAGATAATGGGTCACAGATTGGGGAGTGTCGGAGATCTGGTGGCAGATAATGGGTCACAGATTGGGGAGTGTCAGAGATCTGGTGGCAGATAACGGGTCACAGATTGGGGAGTGTCAGATCTGGTGGCAGATAATGGGTCACAGATTGGGCAGTGTCAGATCTGGTGGCAGATAATGGGTCACAGATTGGGGAGTGTCAGAGATCTGGTGGCAGATAACGGGTCACAGATCGGGGAGTGTCGGAGATCTGGTGGCAGATAAAGGGTCACAGATTGGGGAGTGTCGGAGATCTGGTGGCAGATAACGGGTCACAGATTGGGGAGTGTCGGAGATCTGGTGGCAGATAATGGGTCACAGATTGGGGGAGTGTTGGAGATCTGGTGGCAGATAATGGGTCACAGATTGGGGAGTGTCAGAGATATGGTGGCAGATAATGGGTCACAGATTGGGGAGTGTCAGAGATCTGGTGGCAGATAATGGGTCACAGATTGGGGAGTGTCGGAGATCTGGTGGCAGATAACGGGTCACAGATTGGGGAGTGTCGGAGATCTGGTGGCAGATAGTGGGTCACAGATTGGGGAGTGTCGGAGATCTGGTGGCAGATAATGGGTCACAGATTGGGGAGTGTCGGAGATCTGGTGGCAGATAATGGAACACAGATTGGGGAGTGTCGGAGATCTGGTGGCAGATAATGGGTCACAGATTGGGGAGTGTCGGAGATCTGGTGGCAGATAACGGGTCACAGATTGGGGATTGTCGGAGATCTGGTGGCAGATAACGGGTCACAGATTGGACGAGTGTCCGAGATCTGGTGGCAGAAAAAGGGTCACAGATTGGGGAGTGTCGGAGATCTGGTGGCAGATAGTGGGTCACAGATTGGGGAGTGTCGGAGATCTGGTGGCAGATAATGGGTCACAGATTGGGGAGTGTCGGAGATCTGGTGGCAGATAGTAGGTCACAGATTGGGGAGTGTCGGAGATCTGGTGGCAGATAATGGGTCACAGATTGGGGATTGTCGGAGATCTGGTGGCAGATAACGGGTCACAGATTGGGGAGTGTCAGAGATCTGGTGGCAGATCGTGGGTCACAGATCGGGGATTTTGTCGGAGATCTGGTGGCAGATAATGGGCCACAGATTGTGGAGTGTCAGAGATCTGGTAGCAGATAATGGGTCACAGATCGGGGAGTGTCGGAGATCTGGTGGCAGATAATGGGTCACAGATTGGGGAGTGTCGAAGATCTGGTGGCAGATAGTGGGTCACAGATTGGGGAGTGTCAGAGATCTGGTGGCAGATAATGGGTCACAGATTGGGGAGTGTCAGAGATCTGGTGGCAGATAATGG
Organism: Rana muscosa; assembly: GCA_029206835.1. Lineage (NCBI taxonomy): Eukaryota > Metazoa > Chordata > Amphibia > Anura > Ranidae > Rana > Rana muscosa. The sequence continues at coordinate 62,901 of JARGYO010005609.1, forward strand.
GTCACAGATTGGGGAGTGTCGGAGATCTGGTGGCAGATAATGGGTCACAGATTGGGGAGTGTCGGAGATCTGGTGGCAGATAACGGGTCACAGATTGGGGATTGTCGGAGATCTGGTGGCAGATAACGGGACACAGATCGGGGAGTGTTGGAGATCTGGTGGCAGATAACGGGTCACAGATTGGGGAGTGTCGGAGATCTGGTGGCAGATAATGTGTCACAGATTGGACGAGTGTCCGAGATCTGGTGGCAGATAAAGGGTCACAGATTGGGGAGTGTCGGAGATCTGGTGGCAGATAGTGGGTCACAGATTGGGGAGTGTCGGAGATCTGGTGGCAGATAATGGGTCACAGATTGGGGAGTGTCGGAGATCTGGTGGCAGATAGTGGGTCACAGATTGGGGAGTGTCGGAGATCTGGTGGCAGATAATGGGTCACAGATTGGGGATTGTCGGAGATCTGGTGGCAGATAACGGGTCACAGATTGGGGAGTGTCAGAGATCTGGTGGCAGATCGTGGGTCACAGATCAGGGATTTTGTTGGAGATCTGGTGGCAGATAATGGGTCACAGATTGGGGAGTGTCGGAGATCTGGTGGCAGATAATGGGTCACAGATCGGGGAGTGTCGGAGATCTGGTGGCAGATAATGGGTCACAGATTGGGGATTGTCGGAGATCTGGTGGCAGATAACGGGTCACAAATTGGACGAGTGTCCGAGATCTGGTGGCAGATAATGGGTCACAGATTGGGGATTTTGTCGGAGATCTGGTGGCAGATAATGGGTCACAGATTGGGGAGTGTCGGAGATCTGGTGGCAGATAACGGGTCACAGATTGGGGAGTGTCAGAGATCTGGTGGCAGATAATGGGTCACAGATTGGGGGAGTGTCGGAGATCTGGTGGCAGATAACGGGTCACAGATTGGGGAGTGTCGGAGATCTGGTGGCAGATAACGGGTCACAGATTGGGGAGTGTCGGAGATCTGGTGGCAGATAATGGGTCACAGATTGGGGAGTGTTGGAGATCTGGTGACAGATAATGGGTCACAGATTGGAGGAGTGTCGGAGATCAGGTGACAGATAACGGGTCACAGAGGAGTGTCAGAGATCTGGTGACAGATAATGGGTCACAGATTGGGGAGTGTCGGAGATCTGGTGGCAGATAGTGGGTCACAGATTGGGGAGTGTCGGAGATCTGGTGGCAGATAATGGGTCACAGATTGGGGAGTGTCGGAGATCTGGTGGCAGATAATGGAACACAGATTGGGGAGTGTCGGAGATCTGGTGGCAGATAATGGGTCACAGATTGGGGAGTGTCGGAGATCTGGTGGCAGATAACGGGTCACAGATTGGGGATTGTCGGAGATCTGGTGGCAGATAACGGGTCACAGATTGGACGAGTGTCCGAGATCTGGTGGCAGAAAAAGGGTCACAGATTGGGGAGTGTCGGAGATCTGGTGGCAGATAGTGGGTCACAGATTGGGGAGTGTCGGAGATCTGGTGGCAGATAATGGGTCACAGATTGGGGAGTGTCGGAGATCTGGTGGCAGATAGTAGGTCACAGATTGGGGAGTGTCGGAGATCTGGTGGCAGATAATGGGTCACAGATTGGGGATTGTCGGAGATCTGGTGGCAGATAACGGGTCACAGATTGGGGAGTGTCAGAGATCTGGTGGCAGATCGTGGGTCACAGATCGGGGATTTTGTCGGAGATCTGGTGGCAGATAATGGGCCACAGATTGGGGAGTGTCGGAGATCTGGTGGCAGATAATGGGTCACAGATCGGGGAGTGTCGGAGATCTGGTGGCAGATAATGGGTCACAGATTGGGGAGTGTCGAAGATCTGGTGGCAGATAGTGGGTCACAGATTGGGGAGTGTCGGAGATCTGGTGGCAGATAATGGGTCACAGATTGGGGAGTGTCGGAGATCTGGTGGCAGATAATGGGTCACAGATTGGGGATTGTCGGAGATCTGGTGGCAGATAACGGGTCACAGATTGGGGAGTGTCAGAGATCTGGTGGCAGATCGTGGGTCACAGATCGGGGATTTTGTCGGAGATCTGGTGGCAGATAATGGGCCACAGATTGGGGAGTGTCGGAGATCTGGTGGCAGATAATGGGTCACAGATCGGGGAGTGTCGGAGATCTGGTGGCAGATAATGGGTCACAGATTGGGGAGTGTCGAAGATCTGGTGGCAGATAGTGGGTCACAGATTGGGGAGTGTCGGAGATCTGGTGGCAGATAATGGGTCACAGATTGGGGAGTGTCAGAGATCTGGTGGCAGATAATGGGTCACAGATTGGGGAGTGCCAGAGATCTGGTGGCAGATAACGGGTCACAGATTGGGGAGTGTCAGATCTGGTGGCAGATAATGGGTCACAGATTGGGCAGTGTCAGATCTGGTGGCAGATAATGGGTCACAGATTGGGGAGTGTCAGAGATCTGGTGGCAGATAACGGGTCACAGATCGGAGAGTGTCGGAGATCTGGTGGCAGATAAAGGGTCACAGATTGGGGAGTGTCGGAGATCTGGTGGCAGATAACGGGTCACAGATTGGGGAGTGTCGGAGATCTGGTGGCAGATAATGGGTCACAGATTGGGGGAGTGTTGGAGATCTGGTGGCAGATAATGGGTCACAGATTGGGGAGTGTCAGAGATATGGTGGCAGATAATGGGTCACAGATTGGGGAGTGTCAGAGATCTGGTGGCAGATAATGGGTCACAGATTGGGGAGTGTCGGAGATCTGGTGGCAGATAACGGGTCACAGATTGGGGAGTGTCGGAGATCTGGTGGCAGATAGTGGGTCACAGATTGGGGAGTGTCGGAGATCTGGTGGCAGATAATGGGTCACAGATTGGGGAGTGTCGGAGATCTGGTGGCAGATAATGGAACACAGATTGGGGAGTGTCGGAGATCTGGTGGCAGATAATGGGTCACAGATTGGGGAGTGTCGGAGATCTGGTGGCAGATAACGGGTCACAGATTGGGGATTGTCGGAGATCTGGTGGCAGATAACGGGTCACAGATTGGACGAGTGTCCGAGATCTGGTGGCAGAAAAAAGGTCACAGATTGGGGAGTGTCGGAGATCTGGTGGCAGATAGTGGGTCACAGATTGGGGAGTGTCGGAGATCTGGTGGCAGATAGTAGGTCACAGATTGGGGAGTGTCGGAGATCTGGTGGCAGATAATGGGTCACAGATTGGGGATTGTCGGAGATCTGGTGGCAGATAACGGGTCACAGATTGGGGAGTGTCAGAGATCTGGTGGCAGATCGTGGGTCACAGATCGGGGATTTTGTCAGAGATCTGGTGGCAGATAATGGGCCACAGATTGGGGAGTGTCGGAGATCTGGTGGCAGATAATGGGTCACAGATCGGGGAGTGTCGGAGATCTGGTGGCAGATAATGGGTCACAGATTGGGGAGTGTCGAAGATCTGGTGGCAGATAGTGGGTCACAGATTGGGGAGTGTCGGAGATCTGGTGGCAGATAATGGGTCACAGATTGGGGAGTGTCAGAGATCTGGTGGCAGATAATGGGTCACAGATTGGGGAGTGTCGGAGATCTGGTGGCAGATAATGGGTCACAGATTGGGGAGTGTCGGAGATCTGGTGGCAGATAACGGGTCACAGATTGGGGATTGTCGGAGATCTGGTGGCAGATAACGGGACACAGATCGGGGAGTGTTGGAGATCTGGTGGCAGATAACGGGTCACAGATTGGGGAGTGTCGGACATCTGGTGGCAGATAATGTGTCACAGATTGGATGAGTGTCCGAGATCTGGTGGCAGATAAAGGGTCACAGATTGGGGAGTGTCGGAGATCTGGTGGCAGATAGTGGGTCACAGATTGGGGAGTGTCGGAGATCTGGTGGCAGATAATTGGTCACAGATTGGGGAGTGTCGGAGATCTGGTGGCAGATAGTGGGTCACAGATTGGGGAGTGTCGGAGATCTGGTGGCAGATCGTGGGTCACAGATCAGGGATTTTGTCGGAGATCTGGTGGCAGATAACGGGTCACAGATTGGGGAGTGTCGGAGATCTGGTGGCAGATAATGGGTCACAGATTGGGGAGTGTCGGAGATCTGGTGGCAGATAATGGGTCACAGATTGGGGATTGTCGGAGATCTGGTGGCAGATAACGGGTCACAGATTGGACAAGTGTCCGAGATCTGGTGGCAGATAATGGGTCACAGATTGGGGATTTTGTCAGAGATCTGGTGGCAGATAACGGGTCACAGATTGGGGAGTGTCGGAGATCTGGTGGCAGATAACGGGTCACAGATTGGAGGAGTGTCAGAGATCTGGTGGCAGATAACGGGTCACAGATTGGGGAATGTCGGAGATCTGGTGGCAGATAATGGGTCACAGATTGGGGAGTGTCAGAGATCTGGTGGCAGATAATGGGTCACAGATTGGGAAGTGTCGGAGATCTGGTGGCAGATAACGGCTCACAGATTGGGGAGTGTCGGAGATCTGGTGGCAGATAATGGGTCACAGATTGGGGGAGTGTCGGAGATCTGGTGGCAGATAACGGGTCACAGATTGGGGAGTGTCGGAGATCTGGTGGCAGATAACGGGTCACAGATTGGGGAGTGTCGGAGATCTGGTGGCAGATAATGGGTCACAGATTGGGGAGTGTTGGAGATCTGGTGACAGATAATGGGTCACAGATTGGAGGAGTGTCGGAGATCAGGTGACAGATAACGGGTCACAGATTGGGGAGTGTCAGAGATCTGGTGACAGATAATGGGTCACAGATTGGGGAGTGTCGGAGATCTGGTGGCAGATAATGGGTCACAGATTGGGGAGTGTCAGAGATCTGGTGGCAGATAATGGGTCACAGATTGGGGAGTGTCGGAGATCTGGTGGCAGATAATGGGTCACAGATTGGGGAGTGTCAGAGATCTGGTGGCAGATAACGGGTCACAGATTGGGGAGTGTCAGATCTGGTGGCAGATAATGGGTCACAGATTGGGCAGTGTCAGATCTGGTGGCAGATAATGGGTCACAGATTGGGGAGTGTCAGAGATCTGGTGGCAGATAACGGGTCACAGATCGGGGAGTGTCGGAGATCTGGTGGCAGATAAAGGGTCACAGATTGGGGAGTGTCGGAGATCTGGTGGCAGATAACGGGTCACAGATTGGGGAGTGTCGGAGATCTGGTGGCAGATAATGGGTCACAGATTGGGGGAGTGTTGGAGATCTGGTGGCAGATAATGGGTCACAGATTGGGGAGTGTCAGAGATATGGTGGCAGATAATGGGTCACAGATTGGGGAGTGTCAGAGATCTGGTGGCAGATAATGGGTCACAGATTGGGGAGTGTCGGAGATCTGGTGGCAGATAACGGGTCACAGATTGAGGAGTGTCGGAGATCTGGTGGCAGATAGTGGGTCACAGATTGGGGAGTGTCGGAGATCTGGTGGCAGATAATGGGTCACAGATTGGGGAGTGTCGGAGATCTGGTGGCAGATAATGGAACACAGATTGGGGAGTGTCGGAGATCTGGTGGCAGATAATGGGTCACAGATTGGGGAGTGTCGGAGATCTGGTGGCAGATAACGGGTCACAGATTGGGGATTGTCGGAGATCTGGTGGCAGATAACGGGTCACAGATTGGACGAGTGTCCGAGATCTGGTGGCAGAAAAAGGGTCACAGATTGGGGAGTGTCGGAGATCTGGTGGCAGATAGTGGGTCACAGATTGGGGAGTGTCGGAGATCTGGTGGCAGATAATGGGTCACAGATTGGGGAGTGTCGGAGATCTGGTGGCAGATAGTAGGTCACAGATTGGGGAGTGTCGGAGATCTGGTGGCAGATAATGGGTCACAGATTGGGGATTGTCGGAGATCTGGTGGCAGATAACGGGTCACAGATTGGGGAGTGTCAGAGATCTGGTGGCAGATCGTGGGTCACAGATCGGGGATTTTGTCGGAGATCTGGTGGCAGATAATGGGCCACAGATTGTGGAGTGTCAGAGATCTGGTAGCAGATAATGGGTCACAGATCGGGGAGTGTCGGAGATCTGGTGGCAGATAATGGGTCACAGATTGGGGAGTGTCGAAGATCTGGTGGCAGATAGTGGGTCACAGATTGGGGAGTGTCAGAGATCTGGTGGCAGATAATGGGTCACAGATTGGGGAGTGTCAGAGATCTGGTGGCAGATAATGGGTCACAGATTGGGGAGTGTCGGAGATCTGGTGGCAGATAATGGGTCACAGATTGGGGAGTGTCGGAGATCTGGTGGCAGATAACGGGTCACAGATTGGGGATTGTCGGAGATCTGGTGGCAGATAACGGGACACAGATCGGGGAGTGTTGGAGATCTGGTGGCAGATAACGGGTCACAGATTGGGGAGTGTCGGAGATCTGGTGGCAGATAATGTGTCACAGATTGGACGAGTGTCCGAGATCTGGTGGCAGATAAAGGGTCACAGATTGGGGAGTGTCGGAGATCTGGTGGCAGATAGTGGGTCACAGATTGGGGAGTGTCGGAGATCTGGTGGCAGATAATGGGTCACAGATTGGGGAGTGTCGGAGATCTGGTGGCAGATAGTGGGTCACAGATTGGGGAGTGTCGGAGATCTGGTGGCAGATAATGGGTCACAGATTGGGGATTGTCGGAGATCTGGTGGCAGATAACGGGTCACAGATTGGGGAGTGTCAGAGATCTGGTGGCAGATCGTGGGTCACAGATCAGGGATTTTGTCGGAGATCTGGTGGCAGATAATGGGTCACAGATTGGGGAGTGTCGGAGATCTGGTGGCAGATAATGGGTCACAGATCGGGGAGTGTCGGAGATCTGGTGGCAGATAATGGGTCACAGATTGGGGATTGTCGGAGATCTGGTGGCAGATAACGGGTCACAAATTGGACGAGTGTCCGAGATCTGGTGGCAGATAATGGGTCACAGATTGGGGATTTTGTCGGAGATCTGGTGGCAGATAATGGGTCACAGATTGGGGAGTGTCGGAGATCTGGTGGCAGATAACGGGTCACAGATTGGGGAGTGTCAGAGATCTGGTGGCAGATAATGGGTCACAGATTGGGGAGTTTCGGAGATCTGGTGGCAGATAATGGGTCACAGATTGGGGAGTGTCAGAGATCTGGTGGCAGATAATGAGTCACAGATTGGGGAGTGTCAGAGATCTGGTGGCAGATAATGGGTCACAGATTGGGGAGTGTCAGAGATCTGGTGGCAGATAATGGGTCACAGATTGGGGAGTGTCAGAGATCTGGTGGCAGATAATGGGTCAAAGATTGGGGAGTGTTGGAGATCTGGTGGCAGATAACGGGTCACAGATTGGGGAGTGTTGGAGATCTGGTGGCAGATAATGGGTCACAGATTGGGGAGTGTTGGAGATCTGGTGGCAGATAATGGGTCACAGATTGGGGAGTGTCAGAGATCTGGTGGCAGATAATGAGTCACAGATTGGGGAGTGTCAGAGATCTGGTGGCAGATAATGGGTCACAGATTGGGGAGTGTCGGAGATCTGGTGGCAGATAACGGGTCACAGATTGGGGAGTGTCAGAGATCTGGTGGCAGATAATGGGTCACAGATCGGGGATTTTGTCGGAGATCTGGTGGCAGATAATGGGTCACAGATTGGGGAGTGTCAGAGATCTGGTGGCAGATAATGGGTCACACATTGGGGATTGTCGGAGATCTGGTGGCAGATAACGGGTCACAGATTGGGGAGTGTTGGAGATCTGGTGGCAGATAATGGGTCACAGATCGGGGAGTGTCAGAGATCTGGTGGCAGATAATGTGTCACAGATTGGGAAGTGTCGGAGATCTGGTGGTACATAATGGGTCACAGATTGGGGAGTGTCGGAGATCTGGTGGCAGATAATGGGTCACAGATCGGGGAGTGTCAGAGATCTGGTGGCAGATAATGGGTCACAGATTGAGGAGTGTCGGAGATCTGGTGGCAGATAATGGGTCACAGATCGGGGATTTTGTCGGAGATCTGGTGGCAGATAACGGGTCACAGATTGGGGGGTGTCGGAGATCTGGTGGCAGATAATGGGTCACAGATAGGGGATTGTCGGAGATCTGGTGGCAGATAACGGGTCACAGATTGGGGAGTGTTGGAGATCTGGTGGCAGATAATGGGTCACAGATCGGGGAGTGTCAGAGATCTGGTGGCAGATAATGTGTCACAGATTGGGAAGTGTCGGAGATCTGGTGGCAGATAATGGGTCACAGATTGGGGAGTGTCAGAGATCTGGTGGCAGATAATGAGTCACAGATTGGGGAGTGTCAGAGATCTGGTGGCAGATAATGGGTCACAGATTGGGGAGTGTCAGAGATCTGGTGGCAGATAATGGGTCACAAATTGAGGAGTGTCGGAGATCTGGTGGCAGATAATGGGTCACAGATTGGGGAGTGTCGGAGATCTGGTGGCAGATAATGGGTCACAGATTGGGGAGTGTTGGAGATCTGGTGGCAGATAATGGGTCACAGATTGGGGAGTGTCGGTGATCTGGTGGCAGATAATGGGTCACAGATTGGGGAGTGTCGGAGATCTGGTGGCAGATAATGTGTCACAGAGTGGGAAGTGTTGGAGATCTGGTGGCAGATAATGGGTCACAGATTGGGGAGTGTCGGAGATCTGGTGGCAGATAATGGGTCACAGATCGGGGAGTTTCAGAGATCTGGTGGCAGATAATGGGTCACAAATTGAGGAGTGTCGGAGATCTGGTGGCAGATAATGGGTCACAGATTGGGGAGTGTCGGAGATCTGGTGGCAGATAATGGGTCACAGATTGGGGAGTGTCGGAGATCTGGTGGCAGATAATGGGTCACAGATTGGGGAGTGTCGGTGATCTGGTGGCAGATAATGGGTCACAGATTGGGGAGTGTCGGAGATCTGGTGGCAGATAATGGTTTACAGATCGGGGAGTGTCGGAGATCTGGTGGCAGATAATGGGTCACAGATTGGAGGAGTGTCGGAGATCTGGTGGCAGATAATGGGTCACAGATTGGGGCGTGTCGGAGATCTGGTGGCAGATAATGGGTCACAGATTGGGGAGTGTCGGAGATCTGGTGGCAGATAATGGGATACAGATTGGGGAGTGTTGGAGATCTGGTGGCAGATAATGGGTCACAGATTGGGGAGTGTGGGAGATCTGGTGGTAGATAATGGGTCACAGATTGGGGAGTGTTGGAGATCTGGTGGCAGATAATGGGTCACAGATTGGGGAGTGTCAGAGATCTGGTGGCAGATAATGGGTCACAGATTGGGGAGTGTTGGAGATCTGGTGGCAGATAACGGGTCACAGATTGGGGAGTGTCAGAGATCTGGTGGCAGATAATGGGTCACAGATTGGGGAGTGTCTGAGATCTGGTGGCAGATAATGGGTCACAGATTGGGGAGTGTCGGAGATCTGGTGGCAGATAATGGGTCACAGATTGGGGAGTGTCGGAGATCTGGTGGCAGATAATGGGTCACAGATTGGGGAGTGTCGGAGATCTGGTGGCAGATAATGGGTCACAGATTGGGGAGTGTCGGAGATCTGGTGGCAGATAATGGGTCACAGATTGGGGAGTGTCAGAGATCTGGTGGCAGATAATGAGTCACAGATTGGGGAGTGTCAGAGATCTGGTGGCAGATAATGGGTCACAGATTGGGGAGTGTCGGAGATCTGGTGGCAGATAACGGGTCACATATTGGGGAGTGTCAGAGATCTGGTGGCAGATAACAGGTCACAGATTGGGGGAGTGTCAGAGATCTGGTGGCAGATAACGGGTCACAGATTGGAGAGTGTCAGAGATCTGATGGCAGATAATGTGTCACAGATTGGGAAGTGTCGGAGATCTGGTGGCAGATAATGGGTCACAGATTGGGGAGTGTCGGAGATCTGGTGGCAGATAATGGGTCACAGATTGGGGAGTGTCAGAGATCTGGTGGCAGATAATGGGTCACAGATTGAGGAGTTTCGGAGATCTGGTGGCAGATAATGGGTCACAGATTGGGGAGTGTCAGAGATCTGGTGGCAGATAACGGGTCACAGATTGGGGGAGTGTCGGAGATCTGGTGGCAGATAATGGGTCACAGATTGGAGAGTAGGGATGAGCTCGGTGTTCGAGTCGAACATACGTTCGACTCGAACATCGGCTGTTCGATCGTTCGCCGAACAACGAACGATTTGGGCCGTTCGCGCCTAATTCGCGGCCCACAATGCACTACGCCATCGCAGTGTCATCCAGGCGCTGTGATTGGCCAAGCATGCACTGTGACCCCGCATGCTTGGCCAATCACAGCGCCGGCAGCGAGGAGAGCAATGATTGGCCACAGGCAGGATGCCTGTGGCCAATTATTGCTGAGGGTGTTTAGTACACGCCCCACACTATAAAAGGCCGCCAGCACGGCGGCCTAGTGTAGTGTGTTCCGGAGCAGGGAAAGAGAAGCATAGGCAGGGACAGTGACATGTTTTTTTCTTGCTTAACCTGGATTCCTTTAGTTTAGGGAAAGAGAAGGATAGGTAGGGAGAGTGTCAGTGTGTTTTACTGTGCTAATCCTTGTTTGTAGGGACAGGGAAGGACAGTGAGGGAAATTCTCCTTGTGCTATACTGTGCTAAAGCATTCATCATCAACCATCTTTAAAAAAAAAAATTTTATAGGGACAGAAAACTATAGGTAGGGAGAGTGTCAGTGTGTTTTACTGTGCTAATCCTTGTTTGTAGGGACAGGGAAGGACAGTGAGGGAAATTCTCATTGTGCTATACTGTGCTAAAGCATTCCTCATCAACCATCTTTAAAAAAAAAATTTTTATAGGGACAGAAAACTATAGGTAGGGAGAGTGTCAGTGTGTTTTACTGTGCTAAACCTTGTTTGTAGGGACAGGGAAGGACAGTGAGGGAAATTCTCATTGTGCTATACTGTGCTAAAGCATTCCTCATCAACCATCTTTAAAAAAACATTTTTTATAGGGACAGAAAACTATAGGTAGGGAGAGTGTCAGTGTGTTTTACTGTGCTAATCCTTGTTTGTAGGGACAGGGAAGGACAGTGAGGGAAATTCTCCTTGTGCTATACTGTGCTAAAGCATTCATCATCAACCATCTTTAAAAAAACATTTTTTATAGGGACAGAAAACTATAGGTAGGGAGAGTGTCAGTGTGTTTTACTGTGCTAATCCTTGTTTGTAGGGACAGGGAAGGACAGTGAGGGAAATTCTCCTTGTGCTATACTGTGCTAAAGCATTGATCATCAACCATCTTTAAAAAAACATTTTTTATAGGGACAGAAAACTATAGGTAGGGAGAGTGTCAGTGTGTTTTACTGTGCTAATCCTTGTTTGTAGGGACAGGGAAGGACAGTGAGGGAATTCTCCTTGTGCTATACTGTGCTAAAGCATTCATCATCAACCATCTTTAAAAAAACATTTTTTATAGGGACAGAAAACTATAGGTAGGGAGAGTGTCAGTGTGTTTTACTGTGCTAATCCTTGTTTGTAGGGACAGGGAAGGACAGTGAGGGAAATTCTCCTTGTGCTATACTGTGCTAAAGCATTGATCATCAACCATCTTTAAAAAAACATTTTTTCTAGGGACAGAAAACTATAGGTAGGGAGAGTGTCAGTGTGTTTTACTGTGCTAATCCTTGTTTCTAGGGACAGGGAAGGACAGTGAGGGAAATTCTCCTTGTGCTATACTGTGCTAAAGCATTGATCATCAACTATCTTTAAAAAAACATTTTTTCTAGGGACAGAAAACTATAGGTAGGGAGAGTGTCAGTTTCTTTCACTGTGCTAATCCTTGTTTGTAGGGACAGGGAAGGACAGTGAGGGAAATTCTCCTTGTGCTATACTGTGCTAAAGCATTCATCATCAACCATCTTTAAAAAAACATTTTTTATAGGGACAGAAAACTATAGGTAGGGAGAGTGTCAGTGTGTTTTACTGTGCTAATCCTTGTTTGTAGGGACAGGGAAGGACAGTGAGGGAAATTCTCCTTGTGCTATACTGTGCTAAAGCATTCATCATCAACCATCTTTAAAAAAACATTTTTTATAGGGACAGAAAACTATAGGTAGGGAGAGTGTCAGTGTGTTTTACTGTGCTAATCCTTGTTTGTAGGGACAGGGAAGGACAGTGAGGGAAATTCTCATTGTGCTATACTGTGCTAAAGCATTCCTCATCAACCATCTTTAAAAAAAAAAAATTATAGGGACAGAAAACTATAGGTAGGGAGAGTGTCAGTGTGTTTTACTGTGCTAAACCTTGTTTATAGGGACAGGGAAGGACAGTGAGGGAAATTCTCCTTGTGCTATACTGTGCTAAAGCATTCCTCATCAACCATCTTTAAAAAAACATTTTTTCTAGGGACAGAAAACTATAGGTAGGGAGAGTGTCAGTGTGTTTTACTGTGCTAATCCTTGTTTGTAGGGACAGGGAAGGACAGTGAGGGAAATTCTCCTTGTGCTATACTGTGCTAAAGCATTGATCATCAACCATCTTTAAAAAAACTTTTTTTCTAGGGACAGAAAACTATAGGTAGGGAGAGTGTCAGTGTGTTTTACTGTGCTAATCCTTGTTTGTAGGGACAGGGAAGGACAGTGAGGGAAATTCTCCTTGTGCTATACTGTGCTAAAGCATTGATCATCAACCATCTTTAAAAAAACATTTTTTTCTAGGGACAGAAAACTATAGGTAGGGAGAGTGTCAGTTTCTTTCACTGTGCTAATCCTTGTTTCTAGGGACAGGGAAGGACAGTGAGGGAAATTCTCCTTGTGCTATACTGTGCTAAAGCATTCCTCATCAACCATCTTTGAAATCCTTGTTTTTTGGACAGTCAGGGAAATTGTCATTGTGCTATTCTGTGCGAAAGCAATCATCCTCAACCATATTTAGAAATCCTTAAGTAAAGGGACAGCGAAGGACACCTGAAGGTAGCCCTTATTGCTTTTTTCCCATCTCCCTGCAGGCCATCCATTAGAATGTCTGGAAGGCAAACAAGGAGAGGCAGACAGTCAGGAGGCAATAAAAGAGGGCAAGCAGGCTCTGTGTCTGGGGGCAACAGTGCTGGTCGTGGACGCGGTGCATTGTCATCAGCACATGGCCATGGGACACGCTTGTCCTTCTTTTCGGCAGCTGGACATGTTGAGCCACATCATGCCGAAGACTTGGTAGAGTGGATGACCAAGCCCTCCTCCTCCTCATCCTCTCTCACCCAGGCTCAGGGTACTGGCAAAGCAGCTGCCAAAGCGTCCTCTTCCCTGGTATCAATGTCAGACTCATCATCAGTCACTCCTTCCCTAGACCCACCATGTCCTCCTCCTGAGGAGTCCCCCGAACTGTTTGAGCACAGTGTTGGGTACATGCTCCAGGAGGATGCCCAGCGTTTCGAAGGGTCTGATGATGAAACCCAGCTACAGGAAGGCAGTAGCGTGAGAGCAGACAGAGGGGATGCTCAAGAAGGACACCAATCTGGCAGTCATGTTCCAGCAGCTGCAGCATACTGCCAGATTGGCTCCAGTGATGAGGAGGGAAGGGATGATGAGGTCACTGACTCCACGTGGGTGCCTAATAGGAGAGAGGAGGAGGAGGAGGATGAGGAGGAGGCACATCTCCAACGAGGCAGGATGCCCTTTGGTGGCCAGCGTAAGGGCAGTACACCAACGGAATCACACCGCAGAGCTCCGCCTGTGCAGGGCGCTGCCTCTGCCCGTCATTCAAAAAGTTCTTTGGTGTGGGCCTTTTTTGAGGCTAGTGCATCAGATCGCACAGCTGCTGTTTGCAACATATGTCTCAAGCGTATATCGCGTGGCCAAAACATCAGCCGCTTGGGTACCACATGCCTGACCAGACATATGTTGACCTGCCATGCAGCTCGTTGGCAAGCCTACCTCAAAGACCCACACCAAAGAACAAAGCGGACCTCTCCTTGCACCGCATCAGCTGGGATCTCCAACCCCACTATAACTTCAGTCCTCTCTGAAACATGCACTGAGAGGAATGAAGGTGTAGAATTAGGTGTGTCACAGCCAAGTACTTGCGGCCACTCTGCTAGCAGTACACCGACGTCCGATTCTAGCAGGCAAATTTCCCTGCCCCAGCTGCTGGACCGTCAAAAGAAGTTCACTCCCAGCCATCCACATGCCCAGCGGTTGAATGCTAGCTTGGCTAAATTGCTAGCGCTTCAACTGCTGCCTTTTCAGTTGATAGACTCGGCCCCCTTCCGTGAGTTTGTGCAATGTGCGGTTCCTCAGTGGCAGGTTCCCAAACGCCACTTTTTCTCACGGAAGGCTATTCCGGCTCTCTACCGGCATGTGGAAGGCAATGTCTTGGCCTCGCTGGACAGGGCGGTCAGCGGTAAGGTGCATATTACCGCTGACTCATGGTCCAGCAGGCATGGACAGGGACGTTACCTTTCTTTCACGGCCCATTGGGTCACTCTTTTGGCAGCTGGGAAGGATGCAGGACAAGGTGCAGTAGTGTTGGAGGTTGTTCCACCGCCACGCCTCCAAAATGCTACTACTGGTTGTGACACACCTCTCTCCTCCACCCCCTCCTCTTCTTCTTCCTCCATGGCCTCTTCCTGTGGTTTGTCCTCGGAACCAGCGGTGCTCCGTAGGCGTTCAAGGGGCTACGCAAGTACGCAGGCAAAAAGATGCCATGCCGTGCTTGCGCTGGTGTGTTTGGGGGACAGAAGCCACACTGGGGCAGAGGTCCTGTCTGCTCTGCAGGGCCAGGCCGAGAGGTGGTTGACGCCACGCCAGCTTAAGCCAGGAATGGTGGTTTGCGACAATGGCACCAACCTCCTCTCCGCCCTCCGACAGGGACAACTGACCCATGTGCCCTGTGTGGCTCACGTCCTTAACCTGGTGGTGCAGCGGTTCTTGGGCAGGTACCCGGGCTTACAGGATGTCCTGAGGCAGGCCAGGAAAGTCTGTGTGCATTTCCGCAGATCTTATAATGCCAGTGCTCACCTGGCTGAGCTGCAAAAGGAGTTGAACCTGCCCAAGAACCGCCTTATATGTGACATGCCCACCAGGTGGAACTCAACGTTGGCCATGCTGCAGCGGCTGCACACGCAGCAGAGGGCCATCAATGAGTACCTGTGCGACTACGGCACCAGGACAGGGTCAGGGGAGCTTGGTTTTTTTCTCCACGCCAGTGGGGCATGATCAGGGATGCATGCACTGTCCTGGCACCATTTGAGGAGGCCACGAGGATGGTGAGCAGTGACAGTGCATGCATCAGTGACACTGTACCTCTTGTCCACCTGTTGGAGCACACGCTGCGTGGAATAATGGACAGGGCACTTGAGGCAGAACAGAGGCAGGAAGAGGAGGACTTCCTTGCCTCTCAAGGCCCCCTTTACCCAGACAGTGTTCCTTCTGTCCCACCCATCGCACAGGAAGAGGAGGAGGAGGAGGAGGAGGATTGTGTCAGCATGGAGGTGGAGGCTGGCACTCAGCATCATCAGCAGCAGTCTTTTAGGGATGATTTACAGTCCCAAGAAACCAGTGGACTTGTACGTGGCTGGGAGGAGGTGGCTGCGGATCATGTCGTCCTTAGTGACCCAGAGGACTCTGGACCGAATGCCTCAGCTAACCTACACTGCATGGCCTCCCTGATCCTGCAAAGTCTGCGGAAGGATCCTCGTATTCTTCGGATCAAGGAGAGGGACCATTACTGGCTGGCCACTCTCCTTGATCCACGGTACAAGGGTAAGGTTGCGGGCCTTATGTTACCGTCGCAGAGGGAGCAGAGGATGAGACAACTCCGGGAGGCCTTGCAGAAAGGTCTGTGCAACGCGTTCCCAGAGACTGGGAGGTTACAAACTCCTGGTCCTGGACAACGAGTTGCTGAGGCTTCGGCCAGTCAAAGAAGGAGCGGTGGGGAAGGTGGCCGTCTGACCGATGCGTTCAGACAATTCTTTAGTCCGCAGCCCCAAAGTATGATCGGTTCCAGCAACCATCGCCAGCGTCTGATAAACATGGTGCAGGAATATCTAGGGGCAAGGTCAGACTTGGACACCTTCCCCACCGAAAATCCTCTGGCTTACTGGGTCTTGAGGATGGATCACTGGCCAGAGCTTGCACAGTATGCAATTGAGCTACTGGCCTGTCCTGCATCCAGCGTTCTTTCGGAACGCACATTCAGTGCTGCTGGAGGATTTGTCACGGATCACAGGGTGCGCCTGTCCACCGACTCGGTTGATCGACTGACTTTCATCAAGATGAACCAGTCTTGGATCACCACCAGCTACCACACACCTGATGCTGATATAACAGACTAATTGATTTTAACATGTCACATCCCTTCAAGACTGATGCTGATGCTGAGTGCCTGTGCTGTTATGTTGACTGGCTATCCTCCTCCTCCGAGTCCTCAATGATACGATTGATGATGATAGCTTGGAAGATCATTTTTGTTTATGGGTGCCGCCACCAGTGGCTAAGGCCCAATTTTTCAGCCCCTGTTTAACAGGGGCGTGTAATTACAATTTTTGAAGCAATACTTTGCAACAGGGCTCATTGCTGTGCTCCAAGTACAGTATCTGTGAGGGGTTGCAGTGTTGTGCCACCAGTGCCTAAGGCCCAATTTTTCAGCCCCTGTTCAACAGGGGCATGTAATTACAATTCTTGATCTAATAATTCACAGCAGGGCCCATTGCTGCACCCACCAAGAGTAACTCTGAGGGCTTACAGTGTTGTGGCAACGCCACCACCACCACCACCACGAAAGGCCCAATTTTTCAGCCCCTGTTCAACAGGGGCATGTAATTACAATTCTTGATCTAATAATTCACAGCAGGGCCCATTCCTGCACCCACCAAGAGTAACTCTGAGGGCTTACAGTGTTGTGGCAACACCACCACCACCACCACCACCACGAAAGGCCCAATTTTTCAGCCCCTGTTCAACAGGGGCATGCAATTACAATTCTTGATCTAATAATTCACAGCAGGGCCCATTGCTGCACCCACCAAGAGTAACTGTCAGGGCTTACAGTGTTGTGGCACCAGCACCACCATCAAAGGCCCAATTTTTACTACCACTGTTCAACAATTATATGTAATTACAATTCCTGATATAATAGTTGACAGCAGGGCGTTCCAGCACCAACCAAGAGTAACTGTGAGTGCTTACAGTGTTGTGCCAACACCAACAACTAAGGGGCCTATTTCTGCAGAGTATATACGGCAGGTCCCTACTTTCAAACATCCAACTTACAAACGACTCCTACTTGCAAACGCAAGAAGACAACAGGAAGTGAGAGGAAATCTACCCCTAGGAAGGAAAATTCTCTCCTGTAAGAATTAATATGGGAGAAAGGTGTCTCCTCTGTACTGATGCTTTATCACCAATCCTTGTTTCAAGAAAAACACCACATTTCAAAAACAGTTGTCATTGGGACGGAAAGTGAGGTGAAATGTTCTGAACAGGGGCACAGACAGCAAAACAAATGTTACAGGGGTGATAACCCTTACCTATGTTTTCCAAAAAGTTTAAAAATAGATTTTTGGGC
The DNA here is from genome assembly GCA_029206835.1 of Rana muscosa. Lineage (NCBI taxonomy): Eukaryota > Metazoa > Chordata > Amphibia > Anura > Ranidae > Rana > Rana muscosa. Next base: position 80,381 of record JARGYO010005609.1, read on the forward strand.
TGGAGCTACACTTAAACAATGTACCTGTTCAAAATTACAAACAGATTCTACATAAGAACAAACCTACAGTCCCTGTCTTGTATGCACCGCCTGTATACGGCTGTTCAGAGTATATAGGGCCTTTTTTATTTTGTGTGCGGTGTTCCCCTTAATATCCATACAAGACCCAAAGGGGCTGGTAATGGGCTGGGGTAGGGGGGGGGGGTCATGGGGTAGCTATGCCATTTTTCTTAAAGATTTTCATCCATATTACCGGGACCAGACATTACATTAAAGCCGCAAGCAGTTTTAAATGGCTTTTTTTTTCCTTTAGAAGTGTCATTTTGTGCAGGGACAGTTCTAAACACGGGAAACACGTGGCACTTCACAGGCATACTTTAGACACCCCCCAGGTACGATATTTAAAGGAATATTTGACTTTTTTTTTCACTTTATGCATCATTAAAATGACTGCTCCCGAAAAACGACCGTTTTTAAAACTTCTTTTTGCATTGATACATGTCCCCTGGTGCAGAACCCGGGTTCCCAAACCCTTTTTAGGACAATAACATGCATAATAGTCGTTATAATTAGCACTTTAGAATTCGAACGTTCGCATCCATTGCATTTAATAGGGTTCTAATGTTCGTACGAACTTTCGGTCCGTTCGCGGGTTCTGGTGCGAACCGAACCCGGGGGTGTTCGGCTCATCACTATTGGAGAGTGTCAGAGATCTGGTGGCAGATAATGGGTCACAGATTGGAGGAGTGTCGGAGATCTGGTGGCAGATAACGGGTCACAGATTGTGGAGTGTCGGGGATCTGGTGGCAGATAACGGGTCACAGATTGGAGGAGTGTCAGAGATCTGGTGGCAGATAATGGGTCACAGATTGGAGGAGTGTCGGAGATCTGGTGGCAGATAATGGGTCACAGATTGGAGAGTGTCAGAGATCTGGTGGCAGATAATGGGTCACAGATTGGAGGAGTGTCGGAGATCTGGTGGCAGATAATGGGTCACAGATTGGGGGAGTGTCAGAGATCTGGTGGCAGATAATGGGTCACAGATTGGGGGAGTGTCAGAGATCTGGTGGCAGATAATGGGTCACAGATTGGGGAGTGTCGGAGATCTGGTGGCAGATAATGGGTCACAGATTGGGGAGTGTCGGAGATCTGGTGGCAGATAACGGGTCACAGATTGGGGAGTGTCGGAGATCTGGTGGCAGATAATGGGTCACAGATTGGAGGAGTGTCAGAGATCTGGTGGCAGATAATGGGTCACAGATTGGAGGAGTGTTGGAGATCTGGTGGCAGATAATGGGTCACAGATTGGAGAGTGTCGAAGATCTGGTGGCAGATAATGGGTCACAGATTGGAGAGTGTCAGAGATCTGGTGGCAGATAATGGGTCACAGATTGGAGGAGTGTCAGAGATCTGGTGGCAGATAATGGGTCACAGATTGGGGAGTGTCGGAGATCTGGTGGCAGATAATGGGTCACAGTTTGGGGAGTGTCTGAGATCTGGTGGTAGATAATGGGTCACAGATTGGAGGAGTGTCGGAGACCTGGTGGCAAATAATGGGTCACAGATTGGGGAGTGTCGGAGATCTGGTGGCAGATAATGGGTCACAGATTGAGGAGTGTCAGAGATCTGGTGGCAGATAATGGGTCACAGATTGGGGATTGTTGGAGATCTGGTGGCAGATAATGGGTCACAGATTGGGTAGTGTCGGAGATCTGGTAGCAGATAATGGGTCACAGATTGGGGGAGTGTTGGAGATCTGGTGGCAGATAATGGGTCACAGATTGGGGAGTGTCAGAGATATGGTGGCAGATAATGGGTCACAGATTGGGGAGTGTCAGAGATCTGGTGGCAGATAATGGGTCACAGATTGGGGAGTGTCGGAGATCTGGTGGCAGATAATGGGTCACAGATTGGGAAGTGTCGGAGATCTGGTGGCAGATAATGGGTCACAGATTGGAGGAGTGTCGGAGATCTGGTGGCAGATAATGGGTCACAGATAGGGGAGTGTCGGTGATCTGGTAGCAGATAATGGGTCACAGATTGGAGAGTGTCAGAGATCTGGTAGCAGATAATGGGTCACAGATTGGAGAGTGTCAGAGATCTGGTGGCAGATAACGGGTCACAGATTGGGGAGTGTTGGAGATCTGGTGGCAGATAATGGGTCACAGATTGGAGGAGTGTCGGAGATCTGGTGGCAGATAACGGGTCACAGATTGGGGAGTGTCTGAGATCTGGTGGCAGATAATGGGTCACAGATTGGGGGGTGTCGGAGATCTGGTGGCAGATAATGGGTCACAGATTGAAGGAGTGTCAGAGATCTGGTGGCAGATAATGGGTCACAGATTGGGGAGTGTCGGAGATCTGGTGGCAGATAATGGGTCACAGATTGAAGGAGTGTCGGAGATCTGGTGGCAGATAATGGGTCACAGATTGGGGAGTGTCGGAGATCTGGTGGCAGATAATGGGTCACAGATTGGGGAGTGTCGGAGATCTGGTGGCAGATAACGGGTCACAGATTGGGGAGTGTCGGAGATCTGGTGGCAGATAACGGGTCACAGATTGGGGAGTGTCGGAGATCTGGTGGCAGATAATGGGTCACAGATTGAAGGAGTGTCAGAGATCTGGTGGCAGATAATGGGTCACAGATTGGGGAGTGTCGGAGATCTGGTGGCAGATAATGGGTCACAGATTGGGGAGTGTCGGAGATCTGGTGGTAGATAATGGGTCACAGATTGAAGGAGTGTCAGAGATCTGGTGGCAGATAATGGGTCACAGATTGGGGAGTGTCGGAGATCTGGTGGCAGATAATGGGTCACAGATTGGGGTGTGTCGAAGATCTGGTGGCAGATAATGGGTCACAGATTGGAGGAGTGTCGGAGATCTGGTGGCAGATAACGGGTCACAGATTGGGGAGTGTCAGAGATCTGGTGGCAGATAATGGGTCACAGATTGGGGAGTGTCGGAGATCTGGTGGCAAATAATGGGTCACAGATTGGGGAGTGTCGGAGATCTGGTGGCAGATAATGGGTCACAGATTGGGGAGTGTCAGAGATCTGGTGGCAGATAATGGGTCACAGATTGGGGAGTGTCGGAGATCTGGTGGCAGATAATGGGTCACAGATTGGGGATTGTCAGAGATCTGCTGGCAGATAATGGGTCACAGATTGGAGGAGTGTCGGAGATCTGGTGGCAGATAATGGGTCACAGATTGGGGAGTGTCGGAGATCTGGTGGCAGATAACGGGTCACAGATTGGGGAGTGTCGGAGATCTGGTGGCAGATAATGGGTCACAGATTGGGGAGTGTCGGAGATCTGGTGGCAGATAATGGGTCACAGATTGGGGATTGTCAGAGATCTGGTGGCAGATAATGGGTCACAGATTGGGGAGTGTCGGAGATCTGCTGGCAGATAATGGGTCACAGATTGGAGGAGTGTCGGAGATCTGGTGGCAGATAATGGGTCACAGATTGGGGAGTGTCGGAGATCTGGTGGCAGATAATGGGTCACAGATTGGGGAGTGTCGGAGATCTGGTGGCAGATAATGGGTCACAGATTGGGGAGTGTCGGAGATCTGGTGGCAGATAATGGGTCACAGATTGGGGAGTGTCGGAGATCTGGTGGCAGATAACGGGTCACAGATTGGGGGAGTGTCGGAGATCTGGTGGCAGATAATGGGTCACAGATTGGAGGAGTGTTGGAGATCTGGTGGCAGATAATGGGTCACAGATTGGGGAGTGTCGGAGATCTGGTGGCAGATAATGGGTCACAGATTGGGGAGTGTCGGAGATCTAGTGGCAGATAATGGGTCACAGATTGGGGAGTGTCGGAGATCTGGTGGCAGATAATGGGTCACAGATTGGGGAGTGTCGGAGATCTGGTGGCAGATAATGGGTCACAGATTGGGGAGTGTCGGAGATCTGGTGGCAGATAACGGGTCACAGATTGGGGGAGTGTCGGAGATCTGGTGGCAGATAATGGGTCACAGATTGGAGGAGTGTTGGAGATCTGGTGGCAGATAATGGGTCACAGATTGGGGAGTGTCGGAGATCTGGTGGCAGATAATGGGTCACAGATTGGGGAGTGTCGGAGATCTGGTGACAGATAACGGGTCACAGATTGGGGGAGTGTCGGAGATCTGGTGGTAGATAATGGGTCACAGATCGGGATTGGTCTCTCCTCGGTATAAAGAGTCTCTCTGTGCCGGGAACAGGCGCCTCTTTCTTGTTCGGTAACGTGATCCTCGCCGGCTGGGGGAACGTCAGCAGAAAGACGAATGCAGATTTTTTACAGTTGACTTTTGTTGAAATATAAACATTTTCCCGTCCAAGTTCTCGTCTCCGTCCTGAGCTATTTATAGCGCAGTTCAGGGCCCTACAAGTCATCAGACTCGGGGCCCGGAGAGTGTCACGTCAGACTGTTTATGGCAGTCAGATGGTTTGTTTGAGCAATTAATATAAAACACTGAGAGGCCCATCAGCAGCATGTCTGCAGACTTCAGAGAGTCACGAGAGACCGGCGCCATTATGTACAGGAATCCTCACTCCGAGACCTCAGACTGGACAATACATGAGGAGTCATCATAAGAAGAGGACAGGAGTCCATAATAGACAATAGTCAGGTCCTCTTCACTAGACTCCTGTCCCAGCAAGTCTCTATGTGACAACCCCCCACCATCCTGAGTCCAGGGAACCCTCATGAAAGAGACTTCACCCAACATCCAGGGGGCAATCCTGGCCTTTCGCCTGCAGCTAAATCACCAACCTGCACTGTGATGAGTACTGCCCCCTCCCCCTGCACTGTGATGAGTATTGCCCCCTCCCCCTGCACTGTGATGAGTACTGCCCCCTTCCCCTGCACTGTGATGAGTACTGCCCCCTTCCCCTGCACTGTGATGAGTACTGCCCCCTTCCCCTGCACTGTGATGAGTATTCATCCCTTCCCCTGCACTGTGACGAGTACTGCCCCCTCCCCCTGCACTGTGATGAGTACTGCCCCCTCCCCCTCTATACTGTGATGAGTACTGCCCCCTCCTCTCTGTACTGTGATGAGTACTGCCCTCTCCCCTCTGTACTGTGATGAGTACTGCCCCCTCCTCTCTGTACTGTGATGAGTACTGCCCCCTCCCCCTGCACTGTGATGACTACTGCCCCCTCCCCCTGCACTGTGATGACTACTGCCCCCTCCCCTCTGTACTGTGATGAGTACTGCCCCCTCCCCTCTGAACTGTGATGAGTACTGCCCCCTCCCCCTGCACTGTGATGAGTACTGCCCCCTCCCCTCTGTACTGTGATGAGTATTGCCCCCTCCCCCTGCACTGTGATGAGTACTGCCCCCTCCCCTCTGTACTGTGATGAGTATTGCCCCCTCCCCTGCACTGTGATGAGTACTGCCCCCTCCCCTCTGTACTGTGATGAGTACTGCCCTCTCCTCTCTGTACTGTGATGAGTACTGCCCCCTCCCCTCTGTACTGTGATGAGTACTGCCCCCTCCTCTCTGTACTGTGATGAGTACTGTCCCCTCCTCTCTGTACTGTGATGAGTACTGCCCCCTCCTCTCTGTACTGTGATGAGTACTGCCCCCTCTCCCTGCACTGTGATGAGTACTGCCCCCTCTCCCTGCATTGTGACGAGTACTGCCCCCTCCTCTCTGTACTGTGATGAGTACTGCCCCCTCCCCTCTGTACTGTGATGAGTACTGCCCCTCCTCTCTGTACTGTGATGAGTACTGCCCCTCCTCTCTGTACTGTGATGAGTACTGCCTCCTCCTCTCTGTACTGTGATGAGTACTGCCCCCTCCTCTCTGTACTGTGATGAGTACTGCCCCCTCTCCCTGCACTGTGATGAGTACTGCCCCCTCCTCTCTGTACTGTGATGAGTACTGCCCCCTCTCCCTGCACTGTGATGAGTACTGCCCCTCCTCTCTGTACTGTGATGAGTACTGCCTCTCCTCTCTGTACTGTGATGAGTACTGCCTCCTCCTCTCTGTACTGTGATGAGTACTGCCCCCTCCTCTCTGTACTGTGATGAGTACTGCCCCCTCCTCTCTGTACTGTGATGAGTACTGCCCCCTCCTCTCTGTACTGTGATGAGTACTGCCCCTCCTCTCTGTACTGTGATGAGTACTGCCTCCTCCTCTCTGTACTGTGATGAGTACTGCCCCCTCCTCTCTGTACTGTGATGAGTACTGCCCCCTCCTCTCTGTACTGTGATGAGTACTGCCCCCTCCTCTCTGTACTGTGATGAGTACTGCCCCCTCCTCTCTGTACTGTGATGAGTACTGCCCCCTCCTCTCTGTACTGTGATGAGTACTGCCCCCTCCTCTCTGTAATGTGATAAGTACTGCCCCCTCCTCTCTGTAATGTGATGAGTACTGCCCCCTCCTCTCTGTACTGTGATGAGTACTGCCCCTTCCTCTCTGTACTGTGATGAGTACTGTCCCCTCCTCTCTGTACTGTGATGAATATGTTACCGGCCTCAAAATGTGAATTAAGAGAGCCGATAATTGCAGACGTGATGAGATAAGGTGATCAGCTTGGGGTGGACTGCAAAGAATCACACAACAGCATAAGACAGGACCACTGGGTTATATGGCTGGAAATCATTTTTCTTTTACATAACAATACATCTTTTACATTTTTTAATAATCACATGTTTATAACTATTAACAATATATATCGATCAAAATTTGTACTTGAGTTAGGCCTACCCTCATAAACAAAAACAAGCGCTCCTGGAAAGTTAAAATTAAAATTGCAGACTAGAGATAAACAAAGATTTTATACCCACACGGACATATGTGTATAAAATAAGTGGGAAAAAAAAGCTGCTATCTTAAAAGTAAAACTACTTTAAACTAGAAACTGTTTAAAAAAGAGGTGAATATAAGCAATATAATAAATATGGATAAAAACACCCAGATAGCGCTAATGCATAAACAAACATGCATCAACAATATTCATTGAAGTCCACTTGAGAGTTCATAAAAAGTTAAAACACCAATATATTTCTATGAATATTGGAAAATAGAAATAGTAATAAAGTCCGCTGATCCAGTTGGATGAAGGGAAAAAACTGCTGTCACCAGGAAAAATAGAGGAAAGACACCTTCACTCGTGTGCTGCAATCATATAGAGGGGGGTGTGTGTATAGACCCCCTCCTAGATGGACTCTTACCACAAAGTAATGAAATAACAGCCAATATGCAATCAGAGAGATAGGGCTTCCCAGCAAAGAAATCCACACTCCTGGTCCGTGGTTACAGTTCTCATCAGTCACCGTAGGAAAAACAAAGGTGCAGACATAGTGTAACTCTGTTTTACAAACTTTTATTTTAACTAAAATAAACTCCCTTACAAATTTGCACTCACATGTACAAAAAACATTTCAGGCTTATGCTCTCATTTCATACAGCGCCAGAACCAGGCTCTTTAGCTTTTTAGCTGTGTAATACTACTTCCTACCGCACTCGCCGCTGTCCGTGCTGTGGGGATGGAAGCAGTGAAGTTTTCACAGCTGACTGGCGGCTCCTCCTGCGTGTCTTGCTCTCTCCCTGACTAGTTTCGTCTGATGACTTCTTCTGAGGGTAGAGGCAAGACACGCTATGCCCCCTATTATCTGCCTGTTGTGTGCTCCCATTGGATGCACTGCATCAGCTGGTCCTAATTTGCGTACCGCGGCTCACTGCTCAGTGAGCCGTAGGTCACATGTAAATCAGACGGAGCTCCGCTTCGCTCAAACGGCGTGAGAACCCAACAAAAAAAGAAGGTTGGATCAGGATCTGTAGGCATTTATAACTTAACAGATACTGAACTGACTACAAAAGAATTAAATATTCTACAATCAGGTTTAAAATGTGCTCCAAAAAAAGCCATGAACAAGTTTGATATTTATATGGATATCCACAAGTATATCCGGAAAAAAGTATTTCATAAACAGTGGTCCAGCGATACCAAAGATAACAAACACAAATCTAATCGGTGTTGATAGCGGTTTAAAAAATCGTTCTCTATTTAATCCGCTAAATATAGCTAATCAACACGTAGAAGTGTTCAAAAACCTGGTATTGAGAGACCTAGAACAAGTGGTCCCAAAGAAATTTGTGAACCACCGATGTGTTTATGACGGCATTAAACTACTGGAAGAAAGAAAGAATTTAATTATTAGACCTGCCGATAAAGGGGGAGGAGTTGTTATTTTAGAAAAAAGTTTTTATGAGGAGCAGCTAAAAACTATGCTGGCAGATGATACCACATATATAAAATTGCAATCAGACCCTACTGGTCCATATCAGAAAGATCTACAGAGACTCATAGATCTGGGATCACAAAGTAGAGTGCTGAATAAAAAGGAGATTAAGTACTTGGTTCCCAGTTTTTGTAGAGTACCCACGATTTACACTCTACCTAAGGTACATAAGAATCCTACAGTGCCACCTGGCCGTCCTATAGTAAATAGTATAGGATCAGTGTCCTCTAGGTTAGGACAGTACCTAGACACTTTTTTACAAACGAGTGTTGTAAAAACTAAAGCCTACCTAAAAGACACCAAAAACTTGTTACAATATATTAATGAGGTGGATTTAACAAATAAAAAATATGTCTTCTTGGTAACAGCTGACGTCTCATCTCTGTACACAATAATCCAACACGACGACGCTCTTTTAGCCCTTAATTGGGCATTATGCCAAAGAGAGGATATTCCGTTTGAACAGAAAGTGTTTTTGAGACAGGCCTTAGATTTTTGCCTGTCTCATAACTATTTTTGGTACGATCAACAATTTTTCTCTCAACGGAAGGGTGTTGCCATGGGGGCTAAATTCGCCCCCAGCCTGGCAAACCTATTCATGGGGGAATGGGAAGATAAGTCTGTCTTCTCATCCCAAAGGGATCAGTTGCTTTTCTATAGAAGATATATTGATGATCTACTGTTCATATGGGAAGGTACTGAAGAGTCCCTACATGGCTTTATGAAAGAGCTGAATACTAATAATAATAATATTGTGCTGGATTACGAGTTCAGCCAAAAACAAATCCACTTCCTTGACGTTAATATTATAAGACAAGATGATAGACTGATTACATCTGTATATTTCAAACCTACAGATAGGAACAGTTATCTTCCAATTTTTAGTGGCCATCACCCTCACTGGCTTAAAAACATTCCTAAAGGCCAAATAATGAGGGTGAGGAGGAACTGTACAACAGACGCAGATTTTCAGGTCCAGTCTAAGATACTTAAATCTAGATTCCTCCAAAAAGGATACACCGAGGATAACCTGAATCAGATTATTACTGAAGTAGCGAACACTCCTAGGGAGGTGTGTCTGACGGATAAAGTGTCTGTAAAAAATTCTAAGCATGAATGGGGCTTTATCTCCAATTTCCATGATCAGTACAGAGAGATTGAACAGATCTTTAAACGACACTGGAATGTACTGTGTATGGATAAATCCTTAATTTCCATTTTACCACCAAATCCTCCTTTCATATACAGAAAAGCTCCCAATTTTGGCGACAAGGTGGTGAAAAAAGTACTTGACCCACCCAAGAGACCAACCATGTTTTGGAACTTCGCCGGTTTTTATGCATGCAGGAAATGCAAAACCTGTGCCAAAGTTTCCACCCCTATGCGAGGTATTACCGAATTCACTTCTAGTGGTAATAACTAATAATGTAAATTTTCAAATCAAAGAATTTATTACCTGTAATACTACCCATGTTGTGTATGTGCTACAATGCCCATGCTAGTGATGAGCCGAACACCCCCGGGTTCGGTTCGCACCAGAACCCGCGAACGGACCGAAAGTTCGAACGAACATTAGAACCCTATTAAATACAATGGATGCGAACGTTCGAATTCTAAAGTGCTAATTATAACAACTATTATGCATGTTATTGTCCTAAAAAGGGTTTGGGAACCCGGGTTCTGCACCAGGGGACATGTATCAATGCAAAAATAAGTTTTAAAAACGGTCGTTTTCCGGGAGCAGTCATTTTAATGATGCATAAAGTGAAAAAAAAAAAGTCAAATATTCCTTTAAATATCGTACCTGGGGGGTGTCTAAAGTATGCCTGTGAAGTGCCACGTGTTTCCCGTGTTTAGAACTGTCCCTGCACAAAATGACACTTCTAAAGGAAAAAAAAGCCATTTAAAACTGCTTGCGGCTTTAATGTAATGTCTGGTCCCGGTAATATGGATGAAAATCTTTAAGAAAAATGGCATAGCTACCCCATGACCCCCCCCCCTACCCCAGCCCATTACCAGCCCCTTTGGGTCTTGTATGGATATTAAGGGGAACCCCGCACATAAAATAAAAAAGGCCCTATATACTCTGAACAGCCGTATACAGGCGGTGCATACAAGACAGGGACTGTAGGTTTGTTCTTATGTAGAATCTGTTTGTAATTTTGAACAGGTACATTGTTGAAGTGTAGCTCCAGACCAAAAATCTATTTTTAAACTTTTTGGAAAACATAGGTAAGGGTTATCACCCCTGTAACATTTGTTTTGCTGTCTGTGCCCCTGTTCAGAACATTTCACCTCACTTTCCGTCCTAATGACAACTGTTTTTGAAATGTGGTGTTTTTCTTGAAACAAGGATTGCTGATAAAGCATCAGTACAGAGGAGACACCTTTCTCCCATATTTATTCTTACAGGAGAGAATTTTCCTTCCTAGTGGTAGATTTCCTCTCACTTCCTGTTGTCTTCTTGCGTTTGCAAGTAGGAGTCGTTTGTAAGTTGGATGTTTGAAAGTAGGGACCTGCCGTATATACTCTGCAGAAATAGGCCCCATAGTTGTTGGTGTTGGCACAACACTGTAAGCACTCACAGTTACTCTTGGTTGGTGCTGGAACGCCCTGCTGTCAACTATTATATCAGGAATTTTAATTACATATAATTGTTGAACAGTGGTAGTAAAAATTGGGCCTTTGATGGTGGTGCTGGTGCCACAACACTGTAAGCCCTGACAGTTACTCTTGGTGGGTGCAGCAATGGGCCCTGCTGTGAATTATTAGATCAAGAATTGTAATTACATGCCCCTGTTGAACAGGGGCTGAAAAATTGGGCCTTAGGCACTGGTGGCACAACACTGCAACCCTTCACAGATACTGTACTTGGAGCACAGCAATGAGCCCTGTTGCAAAGTATTGCTTCAAAAATTGTAATGACACGCCCCTGTTAAACAGGGGCTGAAAAATTGGGCCTTAGGCACTGGTGGCACAACACTGCAACTCCTCACAGATACTGTACTTGGAGCACAGCAATGAGCCCTGTTGCAAAGTATTGCTTCAAAAATTGTAATTACACGCCACTGTTAAACAGGGGCTGAAAAATTGGGCGTTAGGCACTGGTGGCGGCACCCATAAACAAAAATGATCTTCCAAGCTATCATCATCAATCGTATCATTGAGGACTCGGAGGAGGAGGATAGCCAGTCAACATAACAGCACAGGCACTCAGCATCAGCATCAGTCTTGAAGGGATGTGACATTTTAAAATCAATTAGTCTGTTATATCAGCATCAGGTGTGTGGTAGCTGGTGGTGATCCAAGACTGGTTCATCTTGATGAAAGTCAGTCGATCAACCGAGTCGGTGGACAGGCGCACCCTGTGATCCGTGACAAATCCTCCAGCAGCACTGAATGTGCGTTCCGAAAGAACGCTGGATGCAGGACAGGCCAGTAGCTCAATTGCATACTGTGCAAGCTCTGGCCAGTGATCCATCCTCAAGACCCAGTAAGCCAGAGGATTTTCGGTGGGGAAGGTGTCCAAGTCTGACCTTGCCCCTAGATATTCCTGCACCATGTTTATCAGACGCTGGCGATGGTTGCTGGAACCGATCATACTTTGGGGCTGCGGACTAAAGAATTGTCTGAACGCATCGGTCAGACGGCCACCTTCCCCACCGCTCCTTCTTTGACTGGCCGAAGCCTCAGCAACTCGTTGTCCAGGACCAGGAGTTTGCAACCTCCCAGTCTCTGGGAACGCGTTGCACAGACCTTTCTGCAAGGCCTCCCGGAGTTGTCTCATCCTCTGCTCCCTCTGCGACGGTAACATAAGGTCCGCAACCTTACCCTTGTACCGTGGATCAAGGAGAGTGGCCAGCCAGTAATGGTCCCTCTCCTTGATCCGAAGAATACGAGGATCCTTCCGCAGACTTTGCAGGATCAGGGAGGCCATGCAGCGTAGGTTTGCTGAGGCATTCGCTCCGGAGTCCTCTGGGTCACTAAGGACGACATGATCCGCAGCCACCTCCTCCCAGCCACGTACAAGTCCACTGGTTTCTTGGGACTGTAAATCATCCCTAAAAGACTGCTGCTGATGATGCTGAGTGCCAGCCTCCACCTCCATGCTGACACAATCCTCCTCCTCCTCCTCCTCCTCCTCCTCCTCCTCTTCCTGTGCGATGGGTGGGACAGAAGGAACACTGTCTGGGTAAAGGGGGCCTTGAGAGGCAAGGAAGTCCTCCTCTTCCTGCCTCTGTTCTGCCTCAAGTGCCCTGTCCATTATTCCACGCAGCGTGTGCTCCAACAGGTGGACAAGAGGTACAGTGTCACTGATGCATGCACTGTCACTGCTCACCATCCTCGTGGCCTCCTCAAATGGTGCCAGGACAGTGCATGCATCCCTGATCATGCCCCACTGGCGTGGAGAAAAAAAACCAAGCTCCCCTGACCCTGTCCTGGTGCCGTAGTCGCACAGGTACTCATTGATGGCCCTCTGCTGCGTGTGCAGCCGCTGCAGCATGGCCAACGTTGAGTTCCACCTGGTGGGCATGTCACATATAAGGCGGTTCTTGGGCAGGTTCAACTCCTTTTGCAGCTCAGCCAGGCGAGCACTGGCATTATAAGATCTGCGGAAATGCACACAGACTTTCCTGGCCTGCCTCAGGACATCCTGTAAGCCCGGGTACCTGCCCAAGAACCGCTGCACCACCAGGTTAAGGACGTGAGCCACACAGGGCACATGGGTCAGTTGTCCCTGTCGGAGGGCGGAGAGGAGGTTGGTGCCATTGTCGCAAACCACCATTCCTGGCTTAAGCTGGCGTGGCGTCAACCACCTCTCGGCCTGGCCCTGCAGAGCAGACAGGACCTCTGCCCCAGTGTGGCTTCTGTCCCCCAAACACACCAGCGCAAGCACGGCATGGCATCTTTTTGCCTGCGTACTTGCGTAGCCCCGTGAACGGCTACGGAGCACCGCTGGTTCATAGGACAAACCACAGGAAGAGGCCATGGAGGAAGAAGAAGAGGAGGGGGTGGAGGAGAGAGGTGTGTCACAACCAGTAGTAGCATTTTGGAGGCGTGGCGGTGGGACAACCTCCAACACTACTGCACCTTGTCCTGAATCCTTCCCAGCTGCCAAAAGAGTGACCCAATGGGCCGTGAAAGAAAGGTAACGTCCCTGTCCATGCCTGCTGGACCATGAGTCAGCGGTAATATGCACCTTACCGCTGACCGCCCTGTCCAGCGAGGCCAAGACATTGCCTTCCACATGCCGGTAGAGAGCCGGAATAGCCTTCCGTGAGAAAAAGTGGCGTTTGGGAACCTGCCACTGAGGAACCGCACATTGCACAAACTCACGGAAGGGGGCCGAGTCTACCAACTGAAAAGGCAGCAGTTGAAGCGCTAGCAATTTAGCCAAGCTAGCATTCAACCGCTGGGCATGTGGATGGCTGGGAGTGAACTTCTTTCGACGGTCCAGCAGCTGGGGCAGGGAAATTTGCCTGCTAGAATCGGACGTCGGTGTACTGCTAGCAGAGTGGGCGCAAGTACTTGGCTGTGACACACCTAATTCTACACCTTCATTCCTCTCAGTGCATGTTTCAGAGAGGACTGAAGTTATAGTGGGGTTGGAGATCCCAGCTGATGCGGTGCAAGGAGAGGTCCGCTTTGTTCTTTGGTGTGGGTCTTTGAGGTAGGCTTGCCAACGAGCTGCATGGCAGGTCAACATATGTCTGGTCAGGCATGTGGTACCCAAGCGGCTGATGTTTTGGCCACGCGATATACGCTTGAGACATATGTTGCAAACAGCAGCTGTGCGATCTGATGCACTAGCCTCAAAAAAGGCCCACACCAAAGAACTTTTTGAATGACGGGCAGAGGCAGCGCCCTGCACAGGCGGAGCTCTGCGGTGTGATTCCGTCGGTGTACTGCCCTTACGCTGGCCACCAAAGGGCATCCTGCCTCGTTGGAGATGTGCCTCCTCCTCATCCTCCTCCTCCTCCTCTCTCCTATTAGGCACCCACGTGGAGTCATTGACCTCATCATCCCCTCCCTCCTCATCACTGGAGCCAATCTGGCAGTATGCTGCAGCTGCTGGAACATGACTGCCAGATTGGTGTCCTTCTTGAGCATCCCCTCTGTCTGCTCTCACGCTACTGCCTTCCTCTAGCTGGGTTTCATCATCAGACCCTTCGAAACGCTGGGCATCCTCCTGGAGCATGTACCCAACACTGTGCTGAAACAGTTCGGGGGACTCCTCAGGAGGAGGACATGGTGGGTCTAGGGAAGGAGTGACTGATGATTTGTCTGACATTGATACCAGGGAAGACGAAGCTTTGGCAGCTGCTTTTCCAGTACCCTGAGCCTGGGTGAGAGAGGATGAGGAGGAGGAGGAGGGCTTGGTCATCCACTCTACCAAGTCTTCGGCATGATGTGGCTCAACATGTCCAGCTGCCGAAAAGAAGGACAAGCGTGTCCCATGGCCATGTGCTGATGACAATGCACCGCGTCCACGACCAGCACTGTTGCCCCCAGACACAGAGCCTGCTTGCCCTCTTTTATTGCCTCCTGACTGTCTGCCTCTCCTTGTTTGCCTTCCAGACATTCTAATAGATGGCCTGCAGGGAGATGGGAAAAAAGCAATAAGGGCTACCTTCAGGTGTCCTTCTCTGTCCCTTGAAACAAGGACTTTCACAGTGAAAGAAACTGACACTGTCCCTACCTAGAGTTTTCTGTCCCTAGAATAAATGTTTTTTTTAATCACAATATAGCACAAGGACAATTCACTCAATGTCTCTCCAGGTCCCTGGAAACAAGGACTTGCAGAGTGAAAGAAACTGACACTGTCCCTACCTAGAGTTTTCTGTCCCTAGAATAAATGTTTTTTTTAATCACAATATAGCACAAGGACAATTCACTCAATGTCTCTCCAGGTCCCTGGAAACAAGGACTTGCAGAGTGAAAGAAACTGACACTGTCCCTACCTAGAGTTTTCTGTCCCTAGAATAAATGTTTTTTTTAAGCACAATATAGCACAAGGAAAATTAACTCACTGTCCTTACAGGTCCCTGGAAACAAGGACTTGCAGAGTGAAAGAAACTGACACTGTCCCTACCTAGAGTTTTCTGTCCCTAGAATAAATGTTTTTTTTAAGCACAATATAGCACAAGGACAATTAACTCACTGTCCTTACAGGTCCCTGGAAACAAGGACTTGCAGAGTGAAAAAAAAAAAACACTCTCCCTACCTAGAGTTTTCTGTCCCTAGAAAAAATGTTTTTTTTAAGCACAATATAGCACAAGGACAATTAACTCACTGTCCTTACAGGTCCCTGGAAACAAGGACTTGCAGAGTGAAAGAAAAAAAACACTCTCCCTACCTACAGTTTTCTGTCCCTAGAAAAAATGTTTTTTTTAATCACAATATAGCACAAGGAAAATTAACTCACTGTCCTTACAGGTCCCTGGAAACAAGGACTTGCAGAGTGAAAGAAACTGACACTGTCCCTACCTAGAGTTTTCTGTCCCTAGAATAAATGTTTTTTTTAAGCACAATATAGCACAAGGAAAATTAACTCACTGTCCTTACAGGTCCCTGGAAACAAGGACTTGCAGAGTGAAAGAAACTGACACTGTCCCTACCTAGAGTTTTCTGTCCCTAGAATAAATGTTTTTTTTAAGCACAATATAGCACAAGGACAATTAACTCACTGTCCTTACAGGTCCCTGGAAACAAGGACTTGCAGAGTGAAAAAAAAAAAACACTCTCCCTACCTAGAGTTTTCTGTCCCTAGAAAAAATGTTTTTTTTAAGCACAATATAGCACAAGGACAATTAACTCACTGTCCTTACAGGTCCCTGGAAACAAGGACTTGCAGAGTGAAAGAAAAAAAACACTCTCCCTACCTACAGTTTTCTGTCCCTAGAAAAAATGTTTTTTTTAATCACAATATAGCACAAGGAAAATTAACTCACTGTCCTTACAGGTCCCTGGAAACAAGGACTTGCAGAGTGAAAGAAACTGACACTGTCCCTACCTAGAGTTTTCTGTCCCTAGAATAAATGTTTTTTTTAATCACAATATAGCACAAGGAAAATTAACTCACTGTCCTTACAGGTCCCTGGAAACAAGGACTTGCAGAGTGAAAGAAACTGACACTGTCCCTACCTAGAGTTTTCTGTCCCTAGAATAAATGTTTTTTTTAAGCACAATATAGCACAAGGACAATTAACTCACTGTCCTTACAGGTCCCTGGAAACAAGGACTTGCAGAGTGAAAGAAAAAAAACACTCTCCCTACCTACAGTTTTCTGTCCCTAGAAAAAATGTTTTTTTTAATCACAATATAGCACAAGGAAAATTAACTCACTGTCCTTACAGGTCCCTGGAAACAAGGACTTGCAGAGTGAAAGAAACTGACACTGTCCCTACCTAGAGTTTTCTGTCCCTAGAATAAATGTTTTTTTTAATCACAATATAGCACAAGGACAATTCACTCAATGTCTCTCCAGGTCCCTGGAAACAAGGACTTGCAGAGTGAAAGAAACTGACACTGTCCCTACCTAGAGTTTTCTGTCCCTAGAATAAATGTTTTTTTTAATCACAATATAGCACAAGGAAAATTAACTCACTGTCCTTACAGGTCCCTGGAAACAAGGACTTGCAGAGTGAAAGAAACTGACACTGTCCCTACCTAGAGTTTTCTGTCCCTAGAATAAATGTTTTTTTTAAGCACAATATAGCACAAGGACAATTAACTCACTGTCCTTACAGGTCCCTGGAAACAAGGACTTGCAGAGTGAAAGAAAAAAAACACTCTCCCTACCTACAGTTTTCTGTCCCTAGAAAAAATGTTTTTTTTAAGCACAATATAGCACAAGGACAATTAACTCACTGTCCTTACAGGTCCCTGGAAACAAGGACTTGCAGAGTGAAAGAAACTGACACTGTCCCTACCTAGAGTTTTCTGTCCCTAGAATAAATGTTTTTTTTAATCACAATATAGCACAAGGAAAATTAACTCACTGTCCTTACAGGTCCCTGGAAACAAGGACTTGCAGAGTGAAAGAAAAAAAACACTCTCCCTACCTACAGTTTTCTGTCCCTAGAAAAAATGTTTTTTTTAATCACAATATAGCACAAGGAAAATTAACTCACTGTCCTTACAGGTCCCTGGAAACAAGGACTTGCAGAGTGAAAGAAACTGACACTGTCCCTACCTAGAGTTTTCTGTCCCTAGAATAAATGTTTTTTTTAATCACAATATAGCACAAGGACAATTCACTCAATGTCTCTCCAGGTCCCTGGAAACAAGGACTTGCAGAGTGAAAGAAACTGACACTGTCCCTACCTAGAGTTTTCTGTCCCTAGAAAAAATGTTTTTTTTAATCACAATATAGCACAAGGAAAATTAACTCACTGTCCTTACAGGTCCCTGGAAACAAGGACTTGCAGAGTGAAAGAAACTGACACTGTCCCTACCTAGAGTTTTCTGTCCCTAGAATAAATGTTTTTTTTAATCACAATATAGCACAAGGACAATTCACTCAATGTCTCTCCAGGTCCCTGGAAACAAGGACTTGCAGAGTGAAAGAAACTGACACTGTCCCTACCTAGAGTTTTCTGTCCCTAGAATAAATGTTTTTTTTAAGCACAATATAGCACAAGGACAATTAACTCACTGTCCTTACAGGTCCCTGGAAACAAGGACTTGCAGAGTGAAAGAAAAAAAACACTCTCCCTACCTACAGTTTTCTGTCCCTAGAAAAAATGTTTTTTTTAATCACAATATAGCACAAGGAAAATTAACTCACTGTCCTTACAGGTCCCTGGAAACAAGGACTTGCAGAGTGAAAGAAAAAAAACACTCTCCCTACCTACAGTTTTCTGTCCCTAGAAAAAATGTTTTTTTTAATCACAATATAGCACAAGGAAAATTAACTCACTGTCCTTACAGGTCCCTGGAAACAAGGACTTGCAGAGTGAAAGAAACTGACACTGTCCCTACCTAGAGTTTTCTGTCCCTAGAATAAATGTTTTTTTTAATCACAATATAGCACAAGGAAAATTAACTCACTGTCCTTACAGGTCCCTGGAAACAAGGACTTGCAGAGTGAAAGAAACTGACACTGTCCCTACCTAGAGTTTTCTGTCCCTAGAATAAATGTTTTTTTTAAGCACAATATAGCACAAGGACAATTAACTCACTGTCCTTACAGGTCCCTGGAAACAAGGACTTGCAGAGTGAAAGAAAAAAAACACTCTCCCTACCTACAGTTTTCTGTCCCTAGAAAAAATGTTTTTTTTAATCACAATATAGCACAAGGAAAATTAACTCACTGTCCTTACAGGTCCCTGGAAACAAGGACTTGCAGAGTGAAAGAAACTGACACTGTCCCTACCTAGAGTTTTCTGTCCCTAGAATAAATGTTTTTTTTAATCACAATATAGCACAAGGAAAATTAACTCACTGTCCTTACAGGTCCCTGGAAACAAGGACTTGCAGAGTGAAAGAAACTGACACTGTCCCTACCTAGAGTTTTCTGTCCCTAGAATAAATGTTTTTTTTAAGCACAATATAGCACAAGGACAATTAACTCACTGTCCTTACAGGTCCCTGGAAACAAGGACTTGCAGAGTGAAAGAAACTGACACTGTCCCTACCTAGAGTTTTCTGTCCCTAGAATAAATGTTTTTTTTAATCACAATATAGCACAAGGAAAATTAACTCACTGTCCTTACAGGTCCCTGGAAACAAGGACTTGCAGAGTGAAAGAAACTGACACTGTCCCTACCTAGAGTTTTCTGTCCCTAGAATAAATGTTTTTTTTAATCACAATATAGCACAAGGACAATTAACTCACTGTCCTTACAGGTCCCTGGAAACAAGGACTTGCAGAGTGAAAGAAACTGACACTGTCCCTACCTAGAGTTTTCTGTCCCTAGAATAAATGTTTTTTTTAAGCACAATATAGCACAAGGACAATTAACTCACTGTCCTTACAGGTCCCTGGAAACAAGGACTTGCAGAGTGAAAGAAACTGACACTGTCCCTACCTAGAGTTTTCTGTCCCTAGAATAAATGTTTTTTTTAATCACAATATAGCACAAGGAAAATTAACTCACTGTCCTTACAGGTCCCTGGAAACAAGGACTTGCAGAGTGAAAGAAACTGACACTGTCCCTACCTAGAGTTTTCTGTCCCTAGAATAAATGTTTTTTTTAATCACAATATAGCACAAGGACAATTAACTCACTGTCCTTACAGGTCCCTGGAAACAAGGACTTGCAGAGTGAAAGAAACTGACACTGTCCCTACCTAGAGTTTTCTGTCCCTAGAATAAATGTTTTTTTTAAGCACAATATAGCACAAGGACAATTAACTCACTGTCCTTACAGGTCCCTGGAAACAAGGACTTGCAGAGTGAAAGAAACTGACACTGTCCCTACCTAGAGTTTTCTGTCCCTAGAATAAATGTTTTTTTTAAGCACACTATAGCAGAAGCACAAAACACACTGACACTCTCCCTACCTATCCTTCTCTTTCCCTAAACTAAAGGAATCCAGGTTAAGCAAGAAAGAAATAACAGTCACTGTCCCTGCCTATGCTGCTCTATCCCTGCTCCGGAACACACTACACTAGGCCGCCGTGCTGGCGGCCTTTTATAGTGTGGGGCGTGTACTAAACACCCTCAGCAATAATTGGCCACAGGCATCCTGCCTGTGGCCAATCATTGCTCTCCTCGCTGCCGGCGCTGTGATTGGCCAAGCATGCGGGGTCACAGTGCATGCTTGGCCAATCACAGCGCCTGGATGACACTGCGATGGCGTAGTGCATTGTGGGCCGTTCGCGTCACTCGAATTTGGCGCGAACGGCCCAAATCGTTCGATCTTCGTCGAACGATCGAACAGCCAATGTTCGAGTCGAACGTATGTTCGACTCGAACACGAAGCTCATCCCTAGCCCATGCAACCAGATGTATGTAGGCCGTACTAAAAGGACCCTGAAGAAACGCGTGTCAGAACATATTTATAACATCGAAATAGGTTTTAAATATCATAGTGTATCTCTCCATTTTAAAAAATATCACAACCAGGACCCATCCGGTTTGAAGTTCTGGGGTATAGATAGGACTTATCCAAACTGGCGAGGGGCAAACCTGGTAAGAGAGATATCTAAAAATGAAACTAGGTGGATATATCTAATGAATACATTAACGCCTTCAGGACTAAATATAGAATTAGATGTAAACTGTTTTATAAGTGACACATAATTTATTGCAGTTTTAGTCTTTCTAAGTTGGTTTTTATCAAACCCTTTTTGCGGTAAACTCCTTTAGTAGAAACACCTCTCTCCTTTTACATACATAGTTCTAGATTTTTTAGTTTTGTACTATTATTGTTCAACTTACTTTGATTTTATATTTATTTTTTAATATAGGTATGTCTTTTTTATGGGTGTAGTATATGTGGGGACACAAATTCCCATGCTTTTTTTCCTATACTAATGGGGAGTTTCGGTGGAACTTAACCTTTGACCTTTTTAAATGGGTGACCCTATATAGTTTAAAGTGGGACACATGGACATATATACATGTATATGTATCCATGCATATATGTGTATATATATTGCTTTAGGGTGTTTTTTAGGCCCTTCTGATTCTGACATCAATTATGGGTCTCATTGATTCTAATATATTTCAATCTCTATACCTGTGTTATCCCTGTATACTCTTTCTAAAGTTATACAGACAATATTATGGATTGCACTGGGTCATTAACAGAGGTAATCTGATAGGGTTTTAAGTGGGTCGAATGGGTTAATTAAGATTCGACTGTTTTGTCTCAACTACTCCAGATCCTATACAATTGTAAACATAGGTGAATTCTTTGTATGGGACTACCACTTTAATATGGGTATACATTTGTATCTGTTATACATTTATCCGTCTTTTTATATAAGCCTTATGTAACAACTGTTATGAGTTTTATAAGGTATACTAAATTCATTTAATGGTTTGAGCCTTATGGAATTTTTTAGGAGGATTATGCGTTGTCCATTTATTATTTATTAATTTCTACTTTTGTTTCAATATGCACAGTTATCTATCTTATTTATATGTAATTTTACTGTACTGTATTTATGTATATTGTTCCATTTTGTCTTCCTTTTTTTATGTATAGCTCGAGTGCGCAACATATGTTGGGAAAACGAACTAACATATCTTTTTGTGAGCACTGAGAGCACACTGTAATACAGTAGTTGTGATCTCTTTCGGTTTTTCACCCCCAGTATATTTTGTGTCTAAGGATTAATATCTTCTCTCACAGAATCACTTTTTGCCGAAATCTCGGGTCCTGCGTCTCGCCCCGGCTGTGGTTGCCGGGGTAACGCTCGTAAACCCGAGAGATACAAGGGAGGTGCATCAGCAATCAGCTGAGCGACGCGCCGTTTGAACGAAGCGGAGCTCCGTCTGATTTACATGTGACCTACGGCTCACTGAGCAGTGAGCCGCGGTACGCAAATTAGGACCAGCTGATGCAGTGCATCCAATGGGAGCACACAACAGGCAGATAATAGGGGGCATAGCGTGTCTTGCCTCTACCCTCAGAAGAAGTCATCAGACGAAACTAGTCAGGGAGAGAGCAAGACACGCAGGAGGAGCCGCCAGTCAGCTGTGAAAACTTCACTATTAACAATATATAATACAGATTTAAACTGAAGTATTTTAAACCATAGTTACACAAAAAAAACATTGTTATATTTTAATACCATATATATTCCTGTTATTCCGTGTTATAGATGATGATGTACACTTTAACTGTGCAATAATGGTTTAATACAAACATTATTTCGGTAGTTCTCTTTTTTAACCACTTAAGCCCGGGACCATTTGGTAGCTAAAGGACCAGAGGTGAATTCAGAATTTTGCACTGCGCTGCTTTAACTGTAAATTGTGCGGACATGCAATGTTGTACCCAAACGAAATTTGCGCCCTTTTCTTCCCAC
The DNA here is from genome assembly GCA_029206835.1 of Rana muscosa. Lineage (NCBI taxonomy): Eukaryota > Metazoa > Chordata > Amphibia > Anura > Ranidae > Rana > Rana muscosa. The sequence continues at coordinate 102,610 of JARGYO010005609.1, forward strand.
AAATAGAGCTTTCTTTTAATGGTATTTGATTGCCTCTGCGATTTTTATTTTTTGAGATATAAACGGAAAAAGACCGAAAATTTTGAAAAAAAATGATATTTTCTACTTTTTGTTATAAGAAAAATCGAATAAACTCAATTGTAGTCATACATTTAGGCCAAAATGTATTCAGCCACATGTTTTTAGTAAAAAAAATGTCAATAAGCGTATATTTATTGGTTTGCGCAAAAGTTATAGAGTTTACAAACTAGGGTACATTTTCTGAAATTTACACAGCTTTAAATTTATGACTGCCTAACTCATTTCTTGAGGTGCTAAAATGACAGGGCAGTACAAAACCCCCCAAATGACCCTATTTTGGAAAGTAGACACCCCAAGGAAATTGCTGAGAGGCATGTTGAGCCCATTGAATTTTTTTTGTCCCAAGTGATTGAATAATGACTAAAAAAAAAAAAAAAAAAAAAATTACAAAAAGTTGTCACTAAATGATATATTGCGCACACATGCCATGGTTATATGTGGAATTTCACCCCAAAATACATTTTGCTGCTTCTCCTGAGTACGGGGATGCCACATGTGTGGGACTTTTTGGGAGCCTAGCCGCGTACGGGACCCCGGAAACCAAGCACCGCCTTCAGGATTTCTAAGGGCGCAAATTTTTGATTTCACTCCTCACTACCTATCACAGTTTCGAAGGCCATAAAATGCCAAAATAGCACAAAACCCCCTCAAATGACCCCATTTTAGAAAGTAGACACCCCAAGGAAATTGCTGAGAGGCCTGTTGAGCCCATTGAATATTTTTTTTTTGTCCCAAGTGATTGAATAATGACAAAAAAAAAAAAATTACAAAAAGTTGTCACTAAATGATATATTGCTCACACATGCCATGGTTATATGTGGAATTGCACCCCAAAATACATTTTTCTGCTTCTCCTGAGTACGGGGATACCACATGTGTGGGACTTTTTAGGAGCCTAGCCGCGTACGGGACCCCGAAAACCAAGCACCGCCTTCAGGATTTCTAGGCACAAATTTTTGATTTCACTCCTCACTACCTATCACAGTTTCGAAGGCCATAAAATGCCAAAATCGCACAAAACCCCCCCAAATGACCCCATTTTGGAAAGTAGACACCCCAAGCTATTTGCTGAGAGGCATGGCGAGTATTTTACAGCTCTAATTTGTTTTTGAAAATGAAGAAAGAAAATATATATATATATATTTATTTTTTTTCAATTTTCAAAACTTTGTGACAAAAAGCGAGATCTGCAAAATACTCACAATACCTCTCAGCAAATAGCTTGGGGTGTCTACTTTCCAAAATGGGGTAATTTGGGGGGTTTTGTGCCATCTGGGCATTCCATGGCCTCCGAAACTGTGATAGGCAGTGAGAAGTGAAATCAAAAATTTACACCCTTAGAAAGCCTGAAGGCGGTGCTTGGTTTTTGGGGTCCCGTACGTGGCTAGGCTCCCAAAAAGTCTCACACATGTGGTATCCCCGTACTCAGGAGAAGCAACAGAATGTATTTTGGGGTGTAATTCCACATATGCCCATGGCATGTTTGAGCAATATATCATTTAGTGACAACTTTGTGCAAAAAAAAAAAAAATTGTCTTTTTTCCGCAACTTGTGTCAACATATAAAATATTCCATGGACTCGACATGCCTCTCAGTATATAGCTTGGGGTGTCTACTTTCCAAAATGGGGTCATTTGGGGGGGTTTTGAACTGTTCTGGCATTTTATACACAACATTAGGAAGCTTACATCCACTCTTCTAACCACTTGAAGACAAAGCCCTTTTTGACACTTTTTGTTTACATGAAAACATTTTTTTTTTTGCAAGAAAATTATGTTGAACCCCCAAACATTATATATATTTTTAAAGCAAAGGCCCTACAGATTAAAATGGTGGGTGTTGCATTTTTTTTCTACACAGTATTTGCGCAGCGATTTTTCAAACGCATTTTTTGGGTTAAAAAATACACTTTTTTTAATTTTAATGCACTAAAACACACTATATTGCCCAAATGTTTGATGAAATAAAAAAGATGATCTTAGGCCGAGTACATAGATACCAAACACGACATGCTTTAAAATTTCACACAAACGCGCATTGGCGACAAACTACATACATTTTTAAAAGCCTTTAAAAGCCTTTACAGGTTACCCCAGTAGATTTACAGAGGAGGTCTACTGCTAAAATGATTGCCCTCGATCTGACCTTCGCGGTGATACCTCACATGCATGGTGCAATTGCTGTTTACATATGACGCCAGACCGACGCTTGCATTCGCCATTGGGCAAGAGCATTGCAGGACAGGGGTGCTTTTTTTTTTTTTCTTTTTTTTTTATTATTAATTTTGCTTTTTTATTTTATTTTTAAATTGTTCCTTCCAAGTATTTTTTTTTTATCATTTTTATTGTTATCTCAGGGAATGTAAATATCCCCTATGATAGCAATAGGTAGTGACAGGTACTCTTTTTTTGAAAAAACTGGGGTTTAGACCCTAGATCTTTCCTCTGCCCTCAAAGCATCTGACCACACCAAGATCGGTGTGATAAAATGCTTTCCCAATTTCCCAATGGCGCTATTTATATCCGGGGGGGACATTCCCTCCCACTGCTTGTAAAAGCAGTCCAGAGGCTAATTAGCCACTAGGATTGCTTTTACATGAAAGCCGGCTGCTGGCTGAAAAGAATGATACCAAGATGATACCTAAACCCACAGGCATCAATCTGGTATAACCATTCAAAGTCCAGCAACATACCAGTACGTTGCTGGTCCTTGTTGGACATGTATTGTAATCTTTTTTTTTATGCAGCCAGTTGGCTGAACGAAAAAAGAGATTGATCGGTGGGTATGCCCACCATTAGAATACCGCCCTTCATCCACCCACTTCTAATGATGGGCATACATGCACCATTTATATATGCCGAAGCATGGGGGCATCCTCCCGCAAAAAAGTTATGCCGCACACACATGGTCGGACTTTTCCACGGGCAAGCCTCCATCGGAATTTCGACCGTATGTACGCGGCATTAGGAGCAAAATCGCTCCTCCGCCCCTGCTGCCCCAATGCCTCGGCATATATGCTTTTTTTTTTAACTGTGGTGGTGAAATCACCTCCTACAGCACTGGAGTCGCAGGGATCAGGCCTGTCTCTGCGAACGCTGCAGTTATGTGTGTTGTGTTTTGTAAGTGACAGTGATCGATCGATACTGCACTTGGGTGGCCTGGGCTGGACGGAGGGGCAAAACGCAGGTGCTAGCAGGTATCTGGGCTGATCCCGCTAACACTGCGTTTTTGGGAACCCTAAACTGCTGGGGACGCTAGTATAGATCTGATCAGATCAGATATTGATCTGATCAGATACTATACCACTAAGGGGGGTGTATGCTTCACGCGTGGGTGTTAGCGTTACTGGCACTAACCTGACGCTGCCTGGGGTGTGACGCAGACCCTCTCTGACGCTAAAACCTAATTGATATCACCCGCCGGGCGATCAGGGGGTTAAACCTTTATTGGGTTATATACGGCGGGTGCCCTGACACTATAAAAAGCAAACTAACTAACCAGCGTCACCCGTAACACTTATATGGTGATCACTGGTGAAAGGGTTAACTAGGGGCAATCAGGGGGTTAAAACCTTTATTAGATAATATATGGGGGTACCTGACGCTATAAAAACCTGCGGCGAACCTAAAAAAAAATACTGGCTACCGATCAGCATCACCGACGCTAAGACAGCGATCAGAAAAATGATCACTTAGCGACAGTGGTGATAGGGGGTGAAAGGGTTACCTGGGGGGCGATCAAGGGGGTTAAACCTTTATTAGGTAATATATGGGGGTACCTGATGCTATAAAAACCTGCGGCGAACCTAAAAAAAAATACTGGCTACCGATCTGCATCACCGATGCTAAGACATCGATCAGAAAAATGATCGCTTAGCGACAGTGGTGATAGGGGGTGAAAGGGTTACCTGGGGGGTGATCAAGGGGGTTAAACCTTTATTAGGTAATATATGGGGGTATCTGACGCTATAAAAACCTGCGGCGAACCTAAAAAAAATACTGGCTACCGATCTGCATCACCGACGCTAAGACATCAATCAGAAAAATGATCGCTTAGCGACAGTGGTGATAGGGGGTGAAAGGGTTACCGATCTGCATCACCGACGCTAAGACATCGATCAGAAAAATGATCGCTTAGCGACAGTGGTGATAGGGGGTGAAAGGGTTACCTGGGGGACGATCAAGGGGGTTAAACCTTTATTAGGTAATATATGGGGGTACCTGACACTATAAAAACCTGCGGCGAACCTAAAAAAAATTACTGGCTACCGATCTGCATCACCGACGCTAAGACAGCGATCAGAAAAATGATCGCTTAGCGACGGCGGTGCTAGGGGGTGAAAGGGTTATCTGGGGGGTGATCAAGGGGTTAAACCTTTATTAGCGGGGGGTTAGGGGGCTACACTGGACCTAAAACTAAATGTAGTGACACTTTTACAGTCACAAATGTCACTGATTGCAGTGATAAGTAAATAAATGGTCACTGCAATCAGTGACACTGTGACTGGGGGGCTGATCTGGGGGGGCCTGGGGGGGCGATTTATGTGCCTATGTGTGCTGGTGTTAGTGTAGTGTTTGTGCACTAACCTTGATGTCTTCTCTTGTACGGCGCTCGGTATATGTGAGCGCCGCACAAGAGATGACATCACTTCCTCCTGCTTCCTCTGCCTGTGTGTACATTCGACAGACAGAGGGGGCATTTCCATTCGCCGGGAGCGATCGCGGGGGGATGGCCGGAATCGAACGGCCGTCCCCTCATGTCGGATCGCTCCCCAACGAATTCCGACCGCTCACTGTACAGAAGGGGGGGTCCGATTGGACCCACCAACTGTACAAAGGCAATCACGTATGCTCTACGTGATTGTGCCTGTCGGTGCCATTGTACCGACGTATATATACACAGTGAGCGGTCGTTAAGTGGTTAAGCCAGACAACTTCTCTAATGTTGGTATCGTCTTGTTGTAATGCTCTGATGTTCTCCTGAGTCATTGGGCAGATTGTCTGTCCTTTCAGCAATTCTTCGGCCACATCACTTTCTGAGTGAAAAGTCAATGAAGCCACCCATAGTGCCTCTTCTTCGTCGACAGCTTTGCTCCCTTGCCACATAGCTGACACAACCTCAGATGGTACAAGCTCTGTGTACTCACTCAGATTCTTTGTGAGTTCCACCGGAAATCGTGACAGTGTATCCGCGTCTGCATTCTGTTTACCTGGCCTGTACTTGATATCAAAGTGGAAATCGGCCAACTCGCCAACCCAGCGATGACCCACAGCATTCAGTCTGGCAGTACTCAATACATATGTCAATGGGTTGTTGTCTGTGTAGACTGTGAATGTTGGAGCGTAGTACAAGTAATCTCTGAATTTGTCACAGACTGCCCACTTGAGAGCTAAAAACTCAAGTTTACCAGAGTGAAGATGGTAATTGCGCTCTGCTGGAGTCAATGTTCTGGAGCCAAACCCGATAACACGAAGTTTTTCTCCTTGTCGTTGGTACAGAACAGCACCTAGGCCTTCATTGGAAGCATCAGTGTGTAATACGAAGGGTAGGTCAATATCAGGGTATGCTAGTATTGGTGGATTGGTTAGCATGTCCACCAGTCTGGATACTACAGCTTGATGTTTGGGTGTCCATTGAATCTGTGTTTTAGATGGCACTTGTGTTTTGTTCCCATTTTTCTTTGTAGGTTTCCCTTGATTGTTTTTGGTAATGGATGTAGCAGATTCTTTCTCAGTGTTCTGCAAAAGTTCATACAGTGGTTTAGCAAGTCGAGAGAAATCTTGAATGAAGGACCTGTAGTAGCTCAGGAATCCTAACAAAGATCTGACTCCTCCCACTGTTTTTGGTTCTTTCCTTTTCAAATGTAATACCGCTTCAAGATCTTTTGGGTCAATTTTTATGCCTTCTTCTGACACCATTCGTCCAAGGTATCGAATCTGTCGTTTAAAGAGTTCACACTTCTGCGGTCTAAGTTTGATACCATGCTCGCGCATTCGACTAAGCACTTGCCTAATATCATTGACATGCTCCTAAAAGTTTTGGAGTAGCAAAGTACGTCATCCAAGTATGGAGAACAACATTTGTCTCTGATGCCCTCTAGTACATTTTCCATGCATCTCTGAAAAGCTGCTGGGGCATTAGTTAATCCGAACGGAATACGATTCCACTCCAGGAGTCCCCAGGGGGTGCTAAAAGCCGTCAGATGTCTGGAGTCTTCATGCACAAAGCCTTGATGATACGCACTACCCTGGTCCAGGATTGAGAACCATGTAAATCCTCCTAAGCTATCCAGCAGATCTTGTATTCTGGGTAGTGGATGTCTATCTGGGATAGTCTTTCGGTTTAACTCCCTAAAGTCAACACATAGTCGTAGGCTACTGTCCTTCTTTCGAACACAGACAACCGGTGATGAGTATGCGGAAGAAGATTTTGTTACCCAACCTCGGTCAAGAAGGTTTTGGATATATTCTTTCACTTCCTTGTATAGGGGTTTCGGTATCGAATTGTAGCGTTTCTGGACAGGAGTTTCATCTTTCAGATTTATCCTCAATTTCAGGTTAGGAATGCATCCTATGTCTCCCTCATCTCGAGCAAAGACATCTGATTCGTCATATAACATTTGTCTCGCTATCTCCTGTTCTTCTTCTGAGAGATCTTCCAAATTGACAGGTGGGTGCCACTTAACAGATTTGTTAGTGGATAGCTGATTTCCAGTGTCCACTTGATTCAACTGGTTTACATGAAACGCCCTTTTCTTCTGGTCAATTCCCTTTCCATCGTCTTTGTTTGGAGACCATGGTAGAATTTCAGCTGCTGGAGAAATGGTACCCAATACTGTTCTGGGCGGAAGGTAGATGTCATGTTGAGCACGGTTCAGTATAGGTATCTTCACCAGTTTAGAGAACCCATTGGGCACATCTACCACTGAAGGAAATAGTTCAAGTCCTTCCTCAACTGGATATTCTGGAAGTGGTTCAAATGGCATGATTCCTCCTTTTGGCCATGCTCTAATTCTGCATTTGACTTCACAGATCTCGCCTCCTTTAATCTGGAGTCCCTTCTTCCCCACTTTGACCATACGACTATCGGATATTTCTCCTGGGTCAGTTGCTTTACTGACAGCATTGACAATGTTATTCGCTACACTCTGTCTTACTTTCATAGCTTCACTCAGCAAGATGGTCAGGTTTTGGGTGCTGTTTGGTCGGTCACGGTTTTCTCTGATCAATTCTTCGATCACATTAAACCCAAGAATTGGATTGCCATTACAGCAGTCACTCACCAGCATTGGCACATAGATGGCTGAGTTTCCATGTCCACTACTTTCGAATTCCAGGCAGACTTCAATCCATCCGATGAATGGAATGATAGAACCATTTGCAGCTGTAATAGATAAGTTGTCATCACAAAGTAAATCTTGTATGTGCCTAATGGAGACACTGGGTAGAAACTCTTCTAACCATGCCTTCCCGACAATGCTGACCTGAGCTCCTGTGTCCATCAACATGTCAACCGGAACACCATTCATCTGGCATGACAGTAGGCATTTTCCTCCAATTAATTGTGCTACGTGTTGTTTGGAGAATCCCTTCTCTTTTGGGAGTGTTCTAGTTGACCGGTGGGTGAATACCCTGTTTACCTTCGCACGGGACAGATCATTTGAGGTGGTCACTGGTTGTCCCTTCCCAGTGACCGTCTGTCGTTTCCCGACTGCCTTCTTTTCTTCAAGCAATCAACCGATCTGTGTCCTGTCCAACCACAGTAGAAACAGTGGTAGCAGTTCTGACTCTCTCGTTTAATGCAATCATCACACCTGGGTTTGCAGTGAGCTGTATCTGGAACTTGAACATTGGTTAGTGGCTTAGTCCTTTGGTTTCCAACAACAGGAGTTTTCTTCATCATCTTTTCCAGGTTCTTTGTGAGAGCAGAAACCTGTGTTGTTAGTTCCGTTAATGCAGTGTGATTTGCTCTAGCATCTTTTTCAACTCTCTTTTGCAAGGTGTCTTTTTCACTATTACCTGGTGTCTGTGATGAATGAACAGTAAGAGGTTTATGTTTAGGTGCACTTTTTAAGCGTCTCTGTCTTTCTGTTTCCTCATCAACTGATCTGGTGACCTGCTCTATGATAAAGTCATCCGTTACTGTCAAATCAGACACGTAAGGCTTGATATCTCGTCTAACATTAGAGTTTTTTTTGTTTAGTCCTTGATACAGTGTATGAAGGAATATGCCTTGCACTAGTTTTTTGTCATAGTTAAGCTCTCGCCTATCATGTTGTGATGTGGACAGAACTTTTTGTTTTAACCCCACTAGCCTGTAAACAAATTGTTGTGCTGTTTCTCTTTCTTGCTGGGTAGCATTACTAAGGTCCTGAAATAACTCATTACCACTTCGTTCTCTCATATGTGACTTCAAAAACCCTTTCAATTCAGCAACAGTAAGATCATCTTTGTCAGTCAACATATCTTTAAAATGGCCAGGTTTAATTATTCTCAACACGGTGCGTATAATTTCAGATTCAGGGAATTTTTCTGTTAGACCCTCGTCAATTTGTCTGCACGCGCTACTGTAACTCATGTCCGAACCATGATCTGAAATTACACCACCTCCGATACCTGTTCAGTCCTTGCAGTCCCATTACTTATTTCTTTTGCAGCGGTTGCAATGTCCACAGTTGGTGTACTTTCCTTGTTAAGTTTTAGTTCATTGATCTTGTCTTGGATGATGAGTAGGTAAGACATGCCTTGATCTTCTAACTTCTCCAGCTGATCACTTCTCAAGTAGTCTTCAATAAATTCAACGAGTTCCATTTCATTGGTACCAGTCACTGATGGAACGTCCACATCTCTTTCATCTTCCAGCGTAATAGTGAGGCTATGCAGCTGTTCTTCACTAAGCAGATGAAGTTGTTTCCGGATATCCCACATCAGCGCACGACGAGGAGACGCCATATCTGTTGCACTCTGAAGACTTCCACTCACAAGGCAGACGACACTCACGACTCTCCTTGTAGCTCTGTAGTAGGCTCACGCTTCCCTCGCGCTTCCCTCTCACTGGTAACACAACGAATCCCGGACGAGCCCCCAAAAATGTTACCGGCCTCAAAATGTGAATTAAGAGAGCCGATAATTGCAGACGTGATGAGATAAGGTGATCAGCTTGGCGTGGACTGCAAAGAATCACACAACAGCATAAGACAGGACCACTGGGTTTTATGGCTGGAAATCGTTTTTCTTTTACATAACAATACATCTTTTACATTTTTATAGTCACATGTTTATAACTATTAACAATATGTAATACAGATTTTAACTGAAGTATTTTAAACCATAGTTACACAAAAAAAACATTGTTATATTTTAATACCATATATATTCCTGTTATTCCGTGTTATAGATGATGATGTACACTTTAACTGTGCAATAATGGTTTAATACAAACATTATTTCGGTAGTTCTCTTTTTTAACCACTAGATGGTGCACATGAAGCAATGCATAGCTTTACATATAGGTTTTTCTTAAGAATATCAGTTTTCAACATGTGCTCTTCTAATGCCGCGTACACACAATCATTTTTCCCGTCGGGAAAAATTACATTTATTTTTTTCGCCGAGAAAAACGATCGTCTGTGGGCTTTATGCCGTTTTTCTCGTTGAGAAAAACGGCAGGAAAAACGACGAGAAAAATTAGAACATGTTCTAAATTTTCTCATCGTTTTTTCCATCATTTTTTTCCGCGGCAGTTTTCCCATAGGGAGACACTGCCGCGGAGCCCACAGACGGTCGTTTTTCTCGTCAAAAAAAAAAATGGCGGGAAAAATGGTCGTGTGTGGGGGAACATGCCGTTCCCTCGTTTTTCATTTTTTTTCATGCCGTGATTCACGGCGGTGTTTTCACCGCCGTGAATCACGATCGTGTGTACGCGGCATAACTTTATGGAACTTGTATAAACCAAGTTTCAATATACTTATTTAGAACGGTTTAGTGCTTCTAATAGACATTTATTCTGACTAATGCAGTATTTTCATGTTTTTATGCCCTTTTCACTTGTTTCTCACACATGCTGTTCTAACTTCTAATAGCAGTAAAACTATAACATACAGTCTGCTGTAACTTTCCCTGCATCTGCTACAGATGTCTAATGCCGCGTACACACGACCGTTTTTCTCGACAAGAAAAACTGCATTTTTTCCTTTCGCCGAGAAAAACGATCGTCTGTGGGCTTTATGTCGTTTTTTTCGACGAGAAAAACGGCATTAAAAACGACGAGAAAAATTAGAACATGTTCTAATTTTTCTCGTCGTTTTTTTCGACATGTTTTCCGCGGCAGTGTTTCCCATAGGGAAACACTGCCGCGGAGCCCACACACGGTCGTTTTTTTCGACCAAAAAAAAAATGACATTTAAAAACGGCCGTGTGTGAGGGGAACAAGCTGTTCCTCGTTTTTAACGTCGATTTTTTCGACGGTGTTTTCACCGTCTAAAAAATCGATCGTGTGTACGCGGCATTAGAATCTTTCTATTATAGTTTAATGCAGATTAGGAACGATTTAGAGTACATACCTGCAAAGAATCACACAACAGCATAAGACAAGACCACTGGGTTTTATGGCTGGAAATCGTTTGACTCCAGTCACATGGTGGGTGGCCTTATATAAACTCTGTTTGTGTACCTTCTCTGCCATCTACTGGTTCTTGCTAGAATAGCAGGAAGGTATTTCTTTGCTAGAAATACAATTAAAAAAAATGAGTAGGTACTTTGCTTTGGGGTGCCTGTTTTGTGACCATATAAACCCCAGTCCGTCACAAATACTGCCCTCTCGTCCCTGTACTGTGATGAGTACTGCCCTCTCCTCCCTGTACTGTGATGAGTACTGACCCCTCCTCTCTGTACTGTGATGAGTACTGCCCTCTCCTCTCTGTAATGTGATGAGTACTGCCCCCTCCTCTCTGTACTGTGATGAGTACTGCCCCCTCCCCTCTGTACTGTGATGAGTACTGCCCCCTCCCCTCTGTACTGTGATGAGTACTGCCCCCTCCCCTCTGTACTGTGATGAGTACTGCCCCCTCCCCTCTGTACTGTGATGAGTACTGCCCCCTCCCCTCTGTACTGTGATGAGTACTGCCCCCTCCTCTCTGTACTGTGATGAGTACTGCCCCCTTCCTCTCTGTACTGTGATGAGTACTGCCCCCTCCTCTCTGTACTGTGATGAGTACTGCCCCCTCTCCCCTCTGTACTGTGATGAGTACTGCCCTCCCCTCTCTGTACTGTGATGAGTACTGCCCCCTCTCCTCTCTGTACTGTGATGAGTACTGCCCCCTCTCCTCTCTGTACTGTGATGAGTACTGCCCCCTCCTCTCTGTACTGTGATGAGTACTGCCCCCTCCTCTCTGTACTGTGATGAGTACTGCCCTCTCCTCTCTGTACTGTGATGAGTACTGCCCTCTCGTCTCTGTACTGTGATGAGTACTGCCCTCTCCTCTCTGTACTGTGATGAGTACTGCCTCCTCCTCTCTGTACTGTGATGAGTACTGCCCCCTCCTCTCTGTACTGTGATGAGTACTGCCCTCTCCCCTCTGTACTGTGATGAGTACTGCCCCCTCCTCTCTGTACTGTGATGAGTACTGCCCCCTCCCCTCTGTACTGTGATGAGTACTGCCCCCTCCCCTCTGTACTGTGATGAGTACTGCCCCCTCCCCTCTGTCCTGTGATGAGTACTGCCCTCTCCCCTCTGTACTGTGATGAGTACTGCCCCCTTCCCTCTGTACTGTGATGAGTACTGCCCCCTCCTCTCTGTACTGTGATGAGTACTGCCCCCTCCTCTCTGTACTGTGATGAGTACTGCCCCCTCCTCTCTGTACTGTGATGAGTACTGCCCCCTCCTCTCTGTACTGTGATGAGTACTGCCCCCTCCCCTCTGTCCTGTGATGAGTACTGCCCCCTCCTCTCTGTACTGTGAAGAGTACTGCCCTCTCCCCTCTGTACTGTGATGAGTACTGTCCCCTCCCCTCTGTACTGTGATGAGTACTGCCCCCTCCCCTCTGTACTGTGATGAGTACTGCCCCCTCCCCTCTGTCCTGTGATGAGTACTGCCCCCTCCTCTCTGTACTGTGATGAGTACTGCCCCCTCCCCTCTGTACTGTGATGAGTACTGCCCCCTCCCCTCTGTACTGTGATGAGTACTGCCCCCTCCCCTCTGTCCTGTGATGAGTACTGCCCCCTCCCCTCTGTCCTGTGATGAGTGCTGCCCCCTCCCCTCTGTCCTGTGATGAGTACTGCCCCCTCCCCTCTGTACTGTGATGAGTACTGCCCCCTCCTCCTTGTACTGTGATGAGTACTGCCCCCTCCGCTCTGTACTGTGATGAGTACTGCCCCCTCCTCTCTGTACTGTGATGAGTACTGCCCCCTCCTCTCTGTACTGTGATGAGTACGGCCCCCTCCTCTCTGTACTGTGATGAGTACTGCCCCCTCCTCTCTGTACTGTGATGAGTACTGCCCTCTCCTCTCTGTACTGTGATGAGTACTGCCTCCTCCTCTCTGTACTGTGATGAGTACTACCCCTTCCTCTCTGTACTGTGATGAGTATTGCCCCCTTCCCTCTGTACTGTGATGAGTACTGCTCCCTCCCCTCTCTGTACTGTGATGAGTACTGCCCCCTCCCCTCTCTGTACTGTGATGAGTACTGTCCCCTCCTCTCTGTACTGTGATGAGTACTGCCCCCTCCCCTCTGTACTGTGATGAGTACTGCCCCCTCCTCTCTGTACTGTGATGAGTACTGCCCCCTCCTCTCTGTACTGTGATGAGTACTGCCCCCTCCTCTCTGTACTGTGATGAGTACTGCCCCCTCCCCTCTGTACTGTGATGAGTACTGCCTCCTCCTCCCTGTACTGTAATGAGTACTGCCTCCTCCTCTCTGTACTGTGATGAGTACTGCCCTCTCCTCTCTGTACTGTGATGAGTACTGCCCCCTCCCCTCTGTACTGTGATGAGTACTGCCCTCTCCTCTCTGTACTGTGATGAGTACTGCCCCCTCCCCTCTGTACTGTGATGAGTACTGCCCCCTCCCCTCTGTACTGTGATGAGTACTGCCGCCTCCCCTCTGTACTGTGATGAGTACTGCCGCCTCCCCTCTGTACTGTGATGAGTACTGCCCCCTCCCCTCTGTCCTGTGATGAGTACTGCCCTCTCCCCTCTGTACTGTGATGAGTACTGCCCCCTTCCCTCTGTACTGTGATGAGTACTGCCCCTCCTCTCTGTACTGTGATGAGTACTGCCCCCTCCTCTCTGTACTGTGATGAGTACTGCCCCCTCCCCTCTGTCCTGTGATGAGTACTGCCCCATCCTCTCTGTACTGTGATGAGTACTGCCCCCTCCCCTCTGTACTGTGATGAGTACTGCCCCCTCCTCTCTGTACTGTGATGAGTACTGCCCCCTCCTCTCTGTACTGTGATGAGTACTGCCCTCTCCTCTCTGTACTGTGATGAGTACTGCCCTCTCCTCTCTGTACTGTGATGAGTACTGCCCTCTCCTCTCTGTACTGTGATGAGTACTGCCCTCTCCTCTCTGTACTGTGATGAGTACTGCCCCCTTCTCTCTGTACTGTGATGAGTACTGCCCCCTCCCCTCTGTACTGTGATGAGTACTGCCCCCTCCCCTCTCTGTACTGTGATGAGTACTGCCCTCTCCTCTCTGTACTGTGATGAGTACTGCCCCCTCCTCCTTGTACTGTGATGAGTACTGCCCCCTTCTCTCTGTACTGTGATGAGTACTGCCCCCTTCTCTCTGTACTGTGATGAGTACTGCCCCCTCCTCTCTGTACTGTGATGAGTACTGCCCCTCCTCTCTGTACTGTGATGAGTACTGCCCTCTCCTCTCTGTACTGTGATGAGTACTGCCCTCTCCTCTCTGTACTGTGATGAGTACTGCCCCCTCCTCCTTGTACTGTGATGAGTACTGCCCCCTCCTCTCTGTCCTGTGATGAGTACTGCCCCCTCCTCTCTGTCCTGTGATGAGCACTGCCCCCTCCTCTCTGTCCTGTGATGAGTACTGCCCCCTCCTCTCTGTCCTGTGATGAGTACTGCCCCCTCCTCTCTGTCCTGTGATGAGTACTGCCCTCTCCTCTCTGTACTGTGATGAGTACTGCCCCCTCCCCTCTGTACTGTGATGAGTACTGCCCTCTCCCCTCTGTATTGTGATGAGTACTGCCCTCTCCTCTCTGTACTGTGATGAGTACTGCCCCCTCCTCTCTGTCCTGTGATGAGTACTGCCCCCTCCTCTCTGTCCTGTGATGAGTACTGCCCTCTCCTCTCTGTACTGTGATGAGTACTGCCCCCTCCCCTCTGTACTGTGATGAGTACTGCCCTCTCCCCTCTGTATTGTGATGAGTACTGCCCTCTCCTCTCTGTACTGTGATGAGTACTGCCCCCTCCCCTCTGTACTGTGATGAGTACTGCCCCCTCCTCTCTGTACTGTGATGAGTACTGCCCCCTCCTCTCTGTACTGTAATGAGTACTGCCCTCTCCTCTCTGTACTGTGATGAGTACTGCCCCCTCCTCTCTGTCCTGTGATGAGTACTGCCCCTCCTCTCTGTACTGTGATGAGTACTGCCTCCTCCTCTCTGTACTGTGATGAGTACTGCCCTCTCCCCTCTGTACTGTGATGAGTACTGCCCCTCCTCTCTGTACTGTGATGAGTACTGCCCCCTCCTCTCTGTACTGTGATGAGTACTGCCCCCTCCTCTGTACTGTGATGAGTACTGCCCCTCCTCTCTGTACTGTGATGATTACTGCCCCTCCTCTCTGTACTGTGATGAGTACTGCCCTCTCCCCTCTGTACTGTAATAAGTACTACCCCTCCTCTCTGTACTGTGATGAGTACTGCCCCCTCCCCTCTGTACTGTGATGAGTACTGCCCTCTCCCCTCTGTACTGTGATGAGTACTGCCCCCTCCCCTCTGTACTGTGATGAGTACTGCCCCCTCCACTCTGTCCTGTGATGAGTACTGCCCCCTCCCCTCTCTGTACTGTGATGAGTACTGCCCCCTCCCCTCTGTACTGTGATGAGTACTGCCCTCTCCCCTCTGTACTGTGATGAGTACTGCCCTCTCCTCTCTGTACTGTGATGAGTACTGCCCTCTCCCCTCTGTACTGTGATGAGTACTGCCCTCTCCCCTCTGTACCGTGATGAGTACTGCCCTCTCCCCTCTGTACCGTGATGAGTACTGCCCCCTCCCCTCTGTACTGTGATGAGTACTGCCCTCTCCCATCTGTACTGTGATGAGTACTGCCTTCTCCCCTCTGTACTGTGATGAGTACTGCCCTCTCCTCTCTGTACTGTGATGAGTACTGCCCCCTCCTCTCTGTCCTGTGATGAGCACTGCCCCCTCCTCTCTGTCCTGTGATGAGCACTGCCCCCTCCTCTCTGTCCTGTGATGAGTACTGCCCCCTCCTCTCTGTCCTGTGATGAGTACTGCCCTCTCCTCTCTGTACTGTGATGAGTACTGCCCCCTCCCCTCTGTACTGTGATGAGTACTGCCCTCTCCCCTCTGTACTGTGATGAGTACTGCCCTCTCCCCTCTGTCCTGTGATGAGTACTGCCCCCTCCCCTCTCTGTACTGTGATGAGTACTGCCCCCTCCCCTCTCTGTACTGTGATGAGTACTGCCCCCTCCTCTGTACTGTGATGAGTACTGCCCCTCCTCTCTGTACTGTGATGAGTACTGCCCCCTCTCCTGTACTGTGATGAGTACTGCCCTCTCCCCTCTGTACCGTGATGAGTACTGCCCTCTCCCCTCTGTACCGTGATGAGTACTGCCCCCTCCCCTCTGTACTGTGATGAGTACTGCCCTCTCCTCTGTGGCAGAGACCGATTCCACCAGGTCTGTGGCGGAGACCAGGTTCGCCAGGTCTGTGGCAGAGACCAAGTTCGCCAGGTCTGTGGCGGAGACCAAGTTCGCCAGGTCTGTGGCGGAGACCAAGTTCGCCAGGTCTGTGGCGGAGACCAAGTTCGCCAGGTCTGAGGCAGAGACCAAGTTCGCCAGGTCTGCGGCGGAGACCAAGTTCGCCAGGTCTGCGGCAGAGACCAAGTTCGCCAGGTCTGCGGCGGAGACCAAGTTCGCCAGGTCTGCGGCGGAGACCAAGTTCGCCAGGTCTGCGGCGGAGACCAAGTTCGCCAGGTCTGCGGCGGAGACCAAGTTCGCCAGGTCTGCGGCGGAGACCAAGTTCGCCAGGTCTGCGGCGGAGACCAAGTTCGTCAGGTCTGCGGCGGAGACCAAGTTCGTCAGGTCTGCGGCGGAGACCAAGTTCGCCAGGTCTGCGGCGGAGACCAAGTTCGTTAGGTCTGTGGCGGAGACCAAGTTCGTCAGGTCTGTGGCAGAGACCAAGTTCGTCAGGTCTGTGGCAGAGACCAAGTTCGTCAGGTCTGCGGCGGAGACCAAGTTCGCCAGGTCTGTGGCGGAGACCAAGTTCGCCAGGTCTGTGGCGGAGACCAAGTTCGCCAGGTCTGTGGCGGAGACCAAGTTCGCCAGGTCTGTGGCGGAGACCAAGTTCCCCAGGTCTGTGGCTGAGACCAGGTTCGCCAGGTCTGTGGCGGAGACCAGGTTCGCCAGGTCTGTGGCGGAGACCAGGTTCGCCAGGTCTGTGGCGGAGACCAGGTTCGCCAGGTCTGTGGCGGAGACCAAGTTCGCCAGATCTGTGGCGGAGACCAGGTTCGCCAGGTCTGTGGCGGAGACCAAGTTCGCCAGGTCTGTGGCGGAGACCAGGTTCGCCAGGTCTGTGGCGGAGACCAGGTTCGCCAGGTCTGTGGTGGAGACCAAGTTTGCCAGGTCTGTGGCAGAGACCAGGTTCGCCAGGTCTGTGGCAGAGACCAGGTTCGCCAGGTCTGTGGCGGAGACCAAGTTCACCAGGTCTGTGGCAGAGACCGATTCCACCAGTCAGTGGCAGAGACTGAGTGCCCAATTTATAGTGCCATTTGGCTGCTAGTCCCGTCCTAAAGAGAGACTATCCATTTGGGCTGAGTCTGTTCGAGAAGCCGAGCAGTGAAGTGATTTTGTGTTTGTGCCTGGACCTCTCCCACACCTTATGCTGTCCTGTCCTTTACTCCAACCTTTTCTATATCAGAGACTGATACTTTGCCAGTTGGAGTTTCAGCTGGTGTGGACATTCAAGTTACTGGGGAAGTCAAGGACTTGTCTCTATACAAACTAGAGGTGAGAATCATTCTCTGGAGGTTTTCCTGTTTTGGCCGTGGAAGACCCAACAACAACACCGCTCAGCCTCCTCACATAGGAGGGTACGGGCTGTTAGTGCGGTGTGCCTCTCTCTTCCTGCGAGGAGTCAAGTAATGCAGGTAAAGAAAGGGGTCTGTGCGCTACAAATAGAAAATATATACAAATAAAAAAAAGTAAAAAATAATACATTTTATTACTGGTTAAAAATGCGTTGTAAGTCTTTCATGAACATCATGTTCAGAAGTGGCTTATATAAGAGAAAGGTACCTCACAGAGAGTCCAGATAGCGGAGATTTTATGCAAGAGTAAAGGGTTCCATATATAATATGGTCAGGGTTAGTGATGAGCCGAACACCCCCGGGTTCGGTTCGCACCAGAACCCGCGAACGGACCGAAAGTTCGAACGAACATTAGAACCCTATTAAATACAATGGATGCGAACGTTCGAATTCTAAAGTGCTAATTATAACAACTATTATGCATGTTATTGTCATAAATAGGGTTTGGGAACCCGGGTTGTGCACCAGGGGACATGTATCAATGCAAAAAGAAGTTTTAAAAACGGTCGTTTTTCGGGAGCAGTCATTTTAATGATGCATAAAGTGAAAAAAAAAAAGTCAAATATTCCTTTAAATATCGTACCTGGGGGGTGTCTAAAGTATGCCTGTGAAGTGCCACGTGTTTCCCGTGTTTAGAACTGTCCCTGCACAAAATGACACTTCTAAAGGAAAAAAAAGCCATTTAAAACTGCTTGCGGCTTTAATGTAATGTCTGGTCCCGGTAATATGGATGAAATTCTTTAAGAAAAATGGCATAGCTACCCCATGACCCCCCCCCTACCCCAGCCCATTACCAGCCCCTTTGGGTCTTGTATGGATATTAAGGGGAACCCCGCACATAAAATAAAAAAGGCCCTATATACTCTGAACAGCCGTATACAGGCGGTGCATACAAGACAGGGACTGTAGGTTTGTTCTTATGTAGAATCTGTTTGTAATTTTGAACAGGTACATTGTTGAAGTGTAGCTCCAGCCCAAAAATCTATTTTTAAACTTTTTGGGAAACATAGGTAAGGGTTATCACCCCTGTAACATTTGTTTTGCTGTCTGTGCCCCTGTTCAGAACATTTCACCTCACTTTCCGTCCCAATGACAACTGTTTTTGAAATGTGGTGTTTTTCTTGAAACAAGGATTGCTGATAAAGCATCAGTACAGATGAGACCCCTTTCTCCCATATTTATTCTTACAGGAGAGAATTTTCCTTTCTAGGGGTAGATTTCCTCTCACTTCCTGTTGTCTTCTTTCGTTTGCAAGTAGGAGTCGTTTGTAAGTTGGATGTTTGAAAGTAGGGACCTGCCGTATATACTCTGCAGAAATAGGCCCCTTAGTTGTTGGTGTTGGCACAACACTGTAAGCACTCAGTTACTCTTGGTTGGTGCTGGAACGCCCTGCTGTCAACTATTATATCAGGAATTTTAATTACATATAATTGTTGAACAGTGGTAGTAAAAATTGGGGCTTTGATGGTGGTGCTGGTGCCACAACACTGTAAGCCCTGACAGTTACTCTTGGTGGGTGCAGCAATGGGCCCTGCTGTGAATTATTAGATCAAGAATTGTAATTACATGCCCCTTTTGAACAGGGGCTGAAAAATTGGGCCTTTCGTGGTGGTGGTGGTGGTGGTGGCGTTGCCACAAGACTGTAAGCCCTCAGAGTTACTCTTGGTGGGTGCAGCAATGGACCCTGCTGTGAATTATTAGATCAAGAATTGTAATTGCATGCCCCTGTTGAACAGGGGCTGAAAAATTGGGCCTTAGGCACTGGTGGCACAACACTACAACCCCTCACAGATACTGTACTTGGAGCACAGCAATGAGCCCTGTTGCAAAGTATTGCTTCAAAAATTGTAATGACACGCCCCTGTTAAACAGGGGCTGAAAAATTGGGCCTTAGGCACTGGTGCCACAACACTCCAACCCCTCACAGATACTGTACTTGGAGCACAGCAATGAGCCCTATGGCAAATTATTGCTAAAAAAATTGTAATTACACGCCCCTGTAAAACAGGGGCTGAAAAATTGGGCCTTAGCCACTGGTGGCGGCACCCATAAACAAAAATGATCTTCCAAGCTATCATCATCAATCGTATCATTGAGGACTCGGAGGAGGAGGATAGCCAGTCAACATAACAGCACAGGCACTCAGCATCAGCATCAGTCTTGAAGGGATGTGACATGTTAAAATCAATTAGTCTGTTATATCAGCATCAGGTGTGTGGTAGCTGGTGGTGATCCAAGACTGGTTCATCTTGATGAAAGTCAGTCGATCAACCGAGTCGGTGGACAGGCGCACCCTGTGATCCGTGACAAATCCTCCAGCAGCACTGAATGTGCGTTCCGAAAGAACGCTGGATGCAGGACAGGCCAGTAGCTCAATTGCATACTGTGCAAGCTCTGGCCAGTGATCCATCCTCAAGACCCAGTAAGCCAGAGGATTTTCGGTGGGGAAGGTGTCCAAGTCTGACCTTGCCCCTAGATATTCCTGCACCATGTTTATCAGACGCTGGCGATGGTTGCTGGAACCGATCATACTTTGGGGCTGCGGACTAAAGAATTGTCTGAACGCATCGGTCAGACGGCCACCTTCCCCACCGCTCCTTCTTTGACTGGCCGAAGCCTCAGCAACTCGTTGTCCAGGACCAGGAGTTTGTAACCTCCCAGTCTCTGGGAACGCGTTGCACAGACCTTTCTGCAAGGCCTCCCGGAGTTGTCTCATCCTCTGCTCCCTCTGCGACGGTAACATAAGGTCCGCAACCTTACCCTTGTACCGTGGATCAAGGAGAGTGGCCAGCCAGTAATGGTCCCTCTCCTTGATCCGAAGAATACGAGGATCCTTCCGCAGACTTTGCAGGATCAGGGAGGCCATGCAGCGTAGGTTTGCTGAGGCATTCGCTCCGGAGTCCTCTGGGTCACTAAGGACGACATGATCCGCAGCCACCTCCTCCCAGCCACGTACAAGTCCACTGGTTTCTTGGGACTGTAAATCATCCCTAAAAGACTGCTGCTGATGATGCTGAGTGCCAGCCTCCACCTCCATGCTGACACAATCCTCCTCCTCCTCCTCTTCCTGTGCGATGGGTGGGACAGAAGGAACACTGTCTGGGTAAAGGGGGCCTTGAGAGGCAAGGAAGTCCTCCTCTTCCTGCCTCTGTTCTGCCTCAAGTGCCCTGTCCATTATTCCACGCAGCGTGTGCTCCAACAGGTGGACAAGAGGTACAGTGTCACTGATGCATGCACTGTCACTGCTCACCATCCTCGTGGCCTCCTCAAATGGTGCCAGGACAGTGCATGCATCCCTGATCATGCCCCACTGGCGTGGAGAAAAAAAACCAAGCTCCCCTGACCCTGTCCTGGTGCCGTAGTCGCACAGGTACTCATTGATGGCCCTCTGCTGCGTGTGCAGCCGCTGCAGCATGGCCAACGTTGAGTTCCACCTGGTGGGCATGTCACATATAAGGCGGTTCTTGGGCAGGTTCAACTCCTTTTGCAGCTCAGCCAGGCGAGCACTGGCATTATAAGATCTGCGGAAATGCACACAGACTTTCCTGGCCTGCCTCAGGACATCCTGTAAGCCCGGGTACCTGCCCAAGAACCGCTGCACCACTAGGTTAAGGACGTGAGCCACACAGGGCACATGGGTCAGTTGTCCCTGTCGGAGGGCGGAGAGGAGGTTGGTGCCATTGTCGCAAACCACCATTCCTGGCTTAAGCTGGCGTGGCGTCAACCACCTCTCGGCCTGGCCCTGCAGAGCAGACAGGACCTCTGCCCCAGTGTGGCTTCTGTCCCCCAAACACACCAGCGCAAGCACGGCATGGCATCTTTTTGCCTGCGTACTTGCGTAGCCCCGTGAACGGCTACGGAGCACCGCTGGTTCATAGGACAAACCACAGGAAGAGGCCATGGAGGAAGAAGAAGAGGAGGGGGTGGAGGAGAGAGGTGTGTCACAACCAGTAGTAGCATTTTGGAGGCGTGGCGGTGGGACAACCTCCAACACTACTGCACCTTGTCCTGCATCCTTCCCAGCTGCCAAAAGAGTGACCCAATGGGCCGTGAAAGAAAGGTAACGTCCCTGTCCATGCCTGCTGGACCATGAGTCAGCGGTAATATGCACCTTACCGCTGACCGCCCTGTCCAGCGAGGCCAAGACATTGCCTTCCACATGCCGGTAGAGAGCCGGAATAGCCTTCCGTGAGAAAAAGTGGCGTTTGGGAACCTGCCACTGAGGAACCGCACATTGCACAAACTCACGGAAGGGGGCCGAGTCTACCAACTGAAAAGGCAGCAGTTGAAGCGCTAGCAATTTAGCCAAGCTAGCATTCAACCGCTGGGCATGTGGATGGCTGGGAGTGAACTTCTTTCGACGGTCCAGCAGCTGGGGCAGGGAAATTTGCCTGCTAGAATCGGACGTCGGTGTACTGCTAGCAGAGTGGCCGCAAGTACTTGGCTGTGACACACCTAATTCTACACCTTCATTCCTCTCAGTGCATGTTTCAGAGAGGACTGAAGTTATAGTGGGGTTGGAGATCCCAGCTGATGCGGTGCAAGGAGAGGTCCGCTTTGTTCTTTGGTGTGGGTCTTTGAGGTAGGCTTGCCAACGAGCTGCATGGCAGGTCAACATATGTCTGGTCAGGCATGTGGTACCCAAGCGGCTGATGTTTTGGCCACGCGATATACGCTTGAGACATATGTTGCAAACAGCAGCTGTGCGATCTGATGCACTCGCCTCAAAAAAGGCCCACACCAAAGAACTTTTTGAATGACGGGCAGAGGCAGCGCCCTGCACAGGCGGAGCTCTGCGGTGTGATTCCGTCGGTGTACTGCCCTTACGCTGGCCACCAAAGGGCATCCTGCCTCGTTGGAGATGTGCCTCCTCCTCATCCTCCTCCTCCTCCTCTCTCCTATTAGGCACCCACGTGGAGTCAGTGACCTCATCATCACCTCCCTCCTCATCACTGGAGGCAATCTGGCAGTATGCTGCAGCTGCTGGAACATGACTGCCAGATTGGTGTCCTTCTTGAGCATCCCCTCTGTCTGCTCTCACGCTACTGCCTTCCTCTAGCTGGGTTTCATCATCAGACCCTTCGAAACGCTGGGCATCCTCCTGGAGCATGTACCCAACACTGTGCTGAAACAGTTCGGGGGACTCCTCAGGAGGAGGACATGGTGGGTTTAGGGAAGGAGTGACTGATGATGAGTCTGACATTGATACCAGGGAAGAGGACGCTTTGGCAGCTGCTTTTCCAGTACCCTGAGCCTGGGTGAGAGAGGATGAGGAGGAGGAGGAGGGCTTGGTCATCCACTCTACCAAGTCTTCGGCATGATGTGGCTCAACATGTCCAGCTGCCGAAAAGAAGGACAAGCGTGTCCCATGGCCATGTGCTGATGACAATGCACCGCGTCCACGACCAGCACTGTTGCCCCCAGACACAGAGCCTGCTTGCCCTCTTTTATTGCCTCCTGACTGTCTGCCTCTCCTTGTTTGCCTTCCAGACATTCTAATAGATGGCCTGCAGGGAGATGGGAAAAAAGCAATAAGGGCTACCTTCAGGTGTCCTTCTCTGTCCCTTCAAACAGGGACTTGCACAGTGAAAGAAACTGACACACTCTCCCTACCTACAGTTTTCTGTCCCTAGAAAAAATGTTTTTTTTAAGCACAATTTAGCACAAGGAGAATTACCTCACTGTCCTTCCAGGTCCCTGGAAACAAGGACTTTGACAGTGAAAGAAACTGACACACTCTCCCTACCTACAGTTTTCTGTCCCTAGAAAAAATGTTTTTTTTAAGCACAATTTAGCACAAGGAGAATTACCTCACTGTCCTTCCAGGTCCCTGGAAACAAGGACTTTGACAGTGAAAGAAACTGACACACTCTCCCTACCTACAGTTTTCTGTCCCTAGAAAAAATGTTTTTTTTAAGCACAATTTAGCACAAGGAGAATTCACTCACTGTCCTTCCAGGTCCCTGGAAACAAGGACTTTGACAGTGAAAGAAACTGACACACTCTCCCTACCTACAGTTTTCTGTCCCTAGAAAAAATGTTTTTTTTTAAGCACAATTTAGCACAAGGAGAATTACCTCACTGTCCTTCCTGGTCCCTGGAAACAATGACTTTGACAGTGAAAGAAACTGACACACTCTCCCTACCTACAGTTTTCTGTCCCTAGAAAAAATGTTTTTTTTAAGCACAATTTAGCACAAGGAGAATTACCTCACTGTCCTTCCAGGTCCCTGGAAACAAGGACTTTGACAGTGAAAGAAACTGACACACTCTCCCTACCTACAGTTTTCTGTCCCTAGAAAAAATGTTTTTTTGAAGCACAATTTAGCACAAGGAGAATTACCTCACTGTCCTTCCAGGTCCCTGGAAACAAGGACTTTGACAGTGAAAGAAACTGACACACTCTCCCTACCTACAGTTTTCTGTCCCTAGAAAAAATGTTTTTTTTAAGCACAATTTAGCACAAGGAGAATTACCTCACTGTCCTTCCAGGTCCCTGGAAACAAGGACTTTGACAGTGAAAGAAACTGACACACTCTCCCTACCTACAGTTTTCTGTCCCTAGAAAAAATGTTTTTTTTAAGCACAATTTAGCACAAGGAGAATTACCTCACTGTCCTTCCAGGTCCCTGGAAACAAGGACTTTGACAGTGAAAGAAACTGACACACTCTCCCTACCTACAGTTTTCTGTCCCTAGAAAAAATGTTTTTTTTAAGCACAATTTAGCACAAGGAGAATTACCTCACTGTCCTTCCAGGTCCCTGGAAACAAGGACTTTGACAGTGAAAGAAACTGACACACTCTCCCTACCTACAGTTTTCTGTCCCTAGAAAAAATGTTTTTTTTAAGCACAATTTAGCACAAGGAGAATTACCTCACTGTCCTTCCAGGTCCCTGGAAACAAGGACTTTGACAGTGAAAGAAACTGACACACTCTCCCTACCTACAGTTTTCTGTCCCTAGAAAAAATGTTTTTTTTAAGCACAATTTAGCACAAGGAGAATTACCTCACTGTCCTTCCAGGTCCCTGGAAACAAGGACTTTGACAGTGAAAGAAACTGACACACTCTCCCTACCTACAGTTTTCTGTCCCTAGAAAAAATGTTTTTTTTAAGCACAATTTAGCACAAGGAGAATTACCTCACTGTCCTTCCAGGTCCCTGGAAACAAGGACTTTGACAGTGAAAGAAACTGACACACTCTCCCTACCTACAGTTTTCTGTCCCTAGAAAAAATGTTTTTTTTAAGCACAATTTAGCACAAGGAGAATTACCTCACTGTCCTTCCAGGTCCCTGGAAACAAGGACTTTGACAGTGAAAGAAACTGACACACTCTCCCTACCTACAGTTTTCTGTCCCTAGAAAAAATGTTTTTTTTAAGCACAATTTAGCACAAGGAGAATTACCTCACTGTCCTTCCAGGTCCCTGGAAACAAGGACTTTGACAGTGAAAGAAACTGACACACTCTCCCTACCTACAGTTTTCTGTCCCTAGAAAAAATGTTTTTTTTAAGCACAATTTAGCACAAGGAGAATTACCTCACTGTCCTTCCAGGTCCCTGGAAACAAGGACTTTGACAGTGAAAGAAACTGACACACTCTCCCTACCTACAGTTTTCTGTCCCTAGAAAAAATGTTTTTTTTAAGCACAATTTAGCACAAGGAGAATTACCTCCCTGTCCTTCCAGGTCCCTGGAAACAAGGACTTTGACAGTGAAAGAAACTGACACACTCTCCCTACCTACAGTTTTCTGTCCCTAGAAAAAATGTTTTTTTTAAGCACAATTTAGCACAAGGAGAATTACCTCACTGTCCTTCCAGGTCCCTGGAAACAAGGACTTTGACAGTGAAAGAAACTGACACACTCTCCCTACCTACAGTTTTCTGTCCCTAGAAAAAATGTTTTTTTTAAGCACAATTTAGCACAAGGAGAATTACCTCACTGTCCTTCCAGGTCCCTGGAAACAAGGACTTTGACAGTGAAAGAAACTGACACACTCTCCCTACCTACAGTTTTCTGTCCCTAGAAAAAATGTTTTTTTTAAGCACAATTTAGCACAAGGAGAATTACCTCACTGTCCTTCCAGGTCCCTGGAAACAAGGACTTTGACAGTGAAAGAAACTGACACACTCTCCCTACCTACAGTTTTCTGTCCCTAGAAAAAATGTTTTTTTTAAGCACAATATAGCACAAGCACAAAACACACTGACACTCTCCCTACCTATCCTTCTCTTTCCCTAAACTAAAGGAATCCAGGTTAAGCAAGAAAGAAATAAAAGTCACTGTCCCTGCCTATGCTACTCTATCCCTGCTCCGGAACACACTACACAAGGCCGCTGCGCTGGCGGCCTTTTATAGTGTGGGGCGTGTACTAAACCCCCTCAGCAATAATTGGCCACAGGCATCCTGCCTGTGGCCAATCATTGCTCTCCTCGCTGCCGGCGCTGTGATTGGCCAAGCATGCGGGGTCACAGTGCATGCTTGGCCAATCACAGCGCCTGGATGACACTGCGATGGCGTAGTGCATTGTGGGCCGTTCGTGTCACTCGAATTTGGCGCGAACGGCCCAAATCGTTCGATCTTCGTCGAACGATCGAACAGCCGATGTTCGAGTCGAACGTATGTTCGACTCGAACACGAAGCTCATCCCTAGTCAGGGTAATGCCGGCACATACGGGATCTGATAGAATAAATTGAGAGTAAATAAGCCCAAATTGTAGCAAAGGGCAACCACATTGGAGGCAGCAGAGGCAAATATATATACATGTCTGTATCCATTCAATCTAATGATCATCCCTGCAAGTCAGTAAGGTTCCAATATTCTTGCAGGGATAATATCCAGCAGTGGGAGAGAGCACCCGCTATTCCAGGCCTATAGAACAAACTCTGCACCACCGGATCTACAGATATCAATAAAAAGAATGTCAAAAAGCAGACACGTAGAACGGAAGAAAAAGCCTATGCTGAAATACAGGTAAATTACCACGTCTATCCAGGTGGGTGCAACCAACGGGGGTAGGGCGTCCAAAACAAAAGAAAAGGGGAAACTTAATGGTATCCGCACAGATTCAATAAGGGCACTTCAGATTGGGATGCAAGTGTAGCGGACCCCTAAATCTGGGGGTCGCTATGCCTGCAATTTAGAGGGTTGCCTGAGCAGTAGTCTGGCTCAGGCTGTCTAATTTCTAAAAATTGGCTTCTGCTCTGATGGGATATTGCCTGGTAGTACAGTTCCCTGTTGCCTGTAGGTGGCGCTGTCATCTCTGGCTTAGGTAGGACCACAGGAGATACCACAGCATCATTGGGTGTCCTCTCTCGGCAGCCGTGCAGTGGGCGTGGTTGGCCCGCGGTGCATGCTGGGAGAGGATACAAAAGGGGCAGACGCCATTATTCGGGAAGCAGTTCGCACTCCATGACCCTCCAGGTCAGGGGTGTGTGTCAGTCCTGGGCACCTTTGGCCCGAGGCTGCATCGTTGCAGGTAGGCCAAGCACTTTTAGCTGAGGCCTACACCTGAAGAGGAATCCCAGGGTACCCAAGTGGGGGTGACCCGCTCTGAAGCAGAGGAAGCCGGGGGAGGATCGGTCCCAAGGAGACAGTGAAAGAGTCACTGTCTCGGGAGAGACCTGGCATGCCTATCAGAGGGAAGGATTCCATTTTTCTTCAAGAGCCCTTGTAACGTGCCCATTGGCATCAAAGTTCTAAAGTGTTACAAGTGCTGGGAAGTTCGGGACGCAAGGATTCTGTGGCAGAGGATCCCCGATCGTATCCCAAGGAAACTCAGAGTATTTGTTTGTGCTTCACTCCGGCTGCTAGAACCCGTGAGAGGGATCTTTCCGGGTGAGCAAAACCCACTCGGGACCGAGTGGCGACGAGTAGTAGTTAAGTGCCGCCTGCCTGAACCTGCCTCCCTATCCAACTCCATTTCTATCTTCAACTTTCTGTGGTGGCAAGATTGGTTGTATGCAGAGCACACAGCCATCTTGCCTTGTGCTAAGTAGCACACCCTTCATCTTAATGCAATAATGCTTCTTAAGCTAAAATTCACTCACCTTCCATTCATTCGATTTGCCATTCATTCAAGTCAAGAGCCATCACCACCAATCTGTTCTTATCACGGCATCCCAGCAAAGACTGCCATGCCAACGCCCTCAAAGGCTTTTATTAAACTCCCAGTAGGAAGTGATGTCACAACATGTGACCTCCTCCATAGGAAGTGACCATATAAGGATATAATACAACAAAAGAACCAATCACAGACATGTATACATTCAAATAGACTAGCAGTGACGTGCACCGCTTCCAATGACGGGAACCATATGAAAGCTATGGTTCAATGGGTCACAATTGTCATATAGTTATGCTATAGTTCTAGTGGACGCAGATCTGTCCGTTCCGAGTCATTTAATGCCAACGCCAAGAAGTGGCCAGTCCCTTGGCGAGGCATAAAACAAATATCTCTAAAAGGAGCAAACATCGCTGCGTCCACAGGAAGATTTTCCCACCGCCGGTCTTCCATCAACGTCTGTATGTGCGAATACGCTCACACGAGCGCATTACAGCAAAACCGACACTAGGGGGGGGGGGGACATCTGACAACATACATTCATAACATTTTCCACAATATTTCCTACTAAGTTATTTGCAAGAGAAAATAAACTCGTCTGTTGGAGTTTAGCACAGTCCGGACATTGGCCTTCTTATTAGAGAGAGAATAATAGACTTTTCCCTACACTCTAGGGACGAGAACCAGCGGAAGGAGGTAACTCGCTGCAGAACCCAAAAACTGTATGAACACCGCTCACCCTCTTCAACCAGGAGGGTACGGGCATTGTGGCATGGGTGTGTCTTTTCCTGCAGGTGAAGGTAAGCAGGGTAAAAGAGATCTGTGTGCTACACAAGAAATAAAGCACATCCAATAGTGAATATACACCAACATCCCAATCTAGATACAAGAAGAGGATTGGGTCAGAGAGTGAGGTGAATATCAGAGACTCAGTGCAAACACCAAAGCCAAGAAAAGGATAATTACATGGCCAATAGACGTAGATAGCATCACCCCCGGGAGACAGCCTCACGCTGTACACAGGGGCCAGGCTGAAACGAATGGTGTATTTATAGTCACAGCGTGCGCCGCACGGGATATGTGCAGCGCGCTGACGTCATTGGGGTGCCACCTGCGTGAGTGAGCGGCTAGGGTGACCACATTTCCAAACTACCATTCAGGGACACCCCCCCCCTTCCCAAAAATCAGCTTGTGCTGTAACTAATCACAGCACAGTGATTGAACACAAGAGGTGGGATTTATGATTTCTCCAATCACAAGCAGGGGGCGGGGATTGTGCTCCTCCAGGCATTCCCGGTCAGGACAAGTACTGTCAGTGAGTAAAGCTGTGATGTGGCAGCCTTTTTTGGGGGCATCAGATTGGCCCGGGGGGTGGCGGGGGGGTGGCTGTGTCAGTTTCATTTCGGGACACTGTATTGTCCTGGAATGAAGGTGCCCGGGGCAGACTTGCAAAATGCGGGTGTAACGGCACCCCAAGTATGAAAGGGGTTAACACCGTTAGGATATTCCCTTTCCAACCACACGACAGCCACCAGACACTCCAACCAGCTGAATAAGACCCCATACGAATGGTTCTCCCCCCAGATACGAGACAACGCTCTGTATTCAAGTTCCAAAAAACAGGGAATCACTTTATTTTCAAAACACATGGTAACACATTTCTCTTCAAAACCCTCCCCTCCCATCCTTTGGGGAACAGGGCGGGTTAAACTGTCCAATGACAATGGTGATACAGGTCAGGTGTGTTCAAACTTCTCCTTTGATAAACAGTCTTAGGCAGGAGGGGTGATTCCCCCCCCCCTCACAGAAGACACTTCAACATCCCATAATATGCAGCCAGATGGTTGACCAGCTCCAATCCACATTGTCACAGTAGCAGACTTAATTCATAATAGACAATAGAATGCAAATAACCTTAACTCCTCACCGCAATGATTACACAACCCCCCCCCCCCCTCACAGTACACATTCAATCTAGATACAATGTATGTGCAGCTTGAATATGGCCATCATAGGCCATATTGGGGTTTTCATTCACCCTGTGCTCCAAAGTGACCCCCTGTCACAGCGGGTGTAGCGGGTATTTGAATTATGTGAGGACTCTGGTGGTGTGAGGTTCCTTGGGGTCCCTGGGTGGCGCTGTTGCCTTGGGCCGGAGCTGAACTCACACCGCAAACTGTGCCTTTTTGTCCTCCCCTGGAGCTGGTACAGCGGGGCGGGGAACCCGCTGTGATGCAAAGGGAGAGGTCATAAAAGGGGCGGAGGCCCTGATCTTGGGAAGAGAGTTGGAGGACGCGGACGCACCCAGGCACCTTGAGCTTGGGTGCTGGCGTTCCGGTGCTCCGGACCTAGGCGCCCTTGGCCTAGCTGGAGTGGAGATGGAGTCCATCTCAGGCACCTTTAGCCTGGGGTGATGTACTATGGTGGATGCCTGGGGCTCAGTACCTTCGACTGAGTTCCGCGAGGGTGGAGGAATCCGAGGGGGCCCTAACTCCTTGGGTGCCCGTGTCTGAGTTTGTGAGGACTGGTGCGCAGTAACTTCTCCGAAGAGTCCGACGCAGCATCGCTGGTGACGGAGAGGCCTCCACTTCTCCCTTGGACGGATTTCTTCCTCTGACAGGGGCAAAGTGAGCGAAGGTAATTCACGTTCTATATCACCTAGTCAGTGGCAGTGACTATTCACCACTGGTGACAGCACAGTGGGCAGCAGCAACAGAAGGGAAAGGATTGTGCCTCGATCTGTCCCCCATTCTTTCAAAGGAGAAATATTGTTTTATTGCTTGGCAAGAAGAATAAAAGTGAGTTGTACCTATTCAGTGTGGGGAACTTGGGTTACTAAAGCAAAGGAGTCAGGGATGAAGGACTGGACTTGGCTCTAGGACACCTACACAAAAGCCCAATCTTCTGGCCTTCACCTCTTAGTTAGGGAGGACATGGGCCGTGGTGTGTATTATCTCTCTCTCAGGTACCCCTAGACAACAGCCATATAACCGATAAAGCAAGGGAGAGGGGTGAGGCCACTACACGGGACTGTCCCGGGCAATCCGGTACACGTGGTCACCCTATAGCGGCGTTGGTATACTGGCGGAAGTGTGTTTTTCGCCTTCCTCTACATCAACTGTGGGCATAGAATTGGGTATATGGGATTGTATGATATTATTATTATTTTTTTTTATGGTTGAACTGGATGGACTTGTGTCTTTTTTCAACCTGACTAACTATGTAACTATGTAGCTCTACTCAATGGAATGCTTCCCTATGGATGATTACATATGATTTGAATACTTACCTATCGGTATGCAACGTGTTAACATGCGATTTAACAATGTTCTGCCAACTATGCGTGTTTGTCTTTCATGTACATCTGTAACTTCTAACTCTGTATGGTGCTTAGCAGAATTAGCGATCTATGTGTCTATGCATCGGGCGCCACCTTGTGGCTTATTACCGCTAGATCAATTTGTTGTTTTTTGCAACTCTACCTTGCCTTTCATTTAGTATTGCACTCAGTGGCATCCCTATGCTTTGCCGGCTTCATATCATTAATATCTCTAATATCTTTGGTTTTTATGATGTGTATGACGGGCTGACGCTGTTGGACCTTGTTCCAGCGCCTCTCCCTGCTGTAAAATGGCGCCTTTCACACTTCCGCCAGTACACCAACGCCGCTCACTCACGCAGGTCGCACCCCAATGACGTCAACGCGCTGCACATATCCCGTGCGGCGCACGCTGTGACTATAAATACACCATTTGTTTCAGCCTGGCCCCTGTGTACAGCGTGAGGCTGTCTCCCGGGGGTGATGCTATCTACGTCTATTGGCCATGTAATTATCCTTTTCTTGGCTTTGGCGTTTGCACTGAGTCTCTGATATTCACCTCACTCTCTGACCCAATCCTCTTCTTGTATCTAGATTGGGATGTTGGTCTATATTCACTACTGGATGTGCATAGTTGGCAACATTGCAAAATGTTGCTTCCCCTCTACCTCCGACCACGACAGCTTCTCCAGCCGACAGAACCGTCACTTCTGATTGGACTGCAAGCCGCAATCCCAACCCTGCGCTGCTCTCTTACTTCTGGATAGGCCCTCAGACAGCCTAGCAGCCAGATGTGCCCCGGGATAGGCCCAATCTCTGGCCTAGCAGTCCGGGGAGGAACACGACACACGTCCACCCAGACAGCCGTCCAGGTGGCTCAGAACATCGATCACCTGACTCCACCCGAATATATAGGATCTCCCAGCAGGCCAAGGGATCCAAGAAAACCCCTGCCCATTGGCTGAGACACCCCACATACCCATAACCTGACCTTGGGTTGTCCTTCTCATATCTAGTACCACCAAGTACCCGCCACCTAGTGGTAGAAGAGAAAAGTGCAACAAGGCCAAGCTTAGGGAGAAATCAATAGATCTCTAACAATCAACCAGGATAATTACTCCTGACAAGTAAATTGGTGAGGAGCTCCCTGACTAAACTCCAGGGTGCTACATAATCATACAATATTCTGTACTCAATATATTGTCCTCTGCAAGTCCACTGCTTCCACTTTGCATCTACTTCAATGAACTTATTTTCCCCCAAAAAATCCACAAATCAATGAAAAGTTGATAAGGTGTGAAAGTGTTCCGTGCTCCAAACTGTGCCAGATGTAGTGTAGCCACGGCCTTCTTCCACCTCTTACACCCGTGATGGTGAGGGCGCCCCCTTAGTGGGGATTTTTAGTGATTTGTGGATTATTTTTTTTTTAGCAAAATCTGTTTTTTGAAGTAGATGCAAAGTGGAAGCAGTGGACTTGCAGAGAACACTATATTAAGTTCAAAATATTGTAGGATTACATGAATTTGCACAGATTTTTAGTTTATGTAAAATAGCAGCAAATATCATAAGATGAATGAAGTAGGTACTTTATGTTGTATATGAATTTGCACACGGATCAGTTTCCTTAATCTAGCAATAAACACCATAAGATGAATGAAGTAGGTGTAAAGTGGAAGCAGTGGATCTGCAGGGAACAGCATCTTGAGCACATAGCTGGTTAAGTTGTATATGAATTTGCACGCGGTTCAGTTTACTTCATTTATTGATAAACACCATAAGATGAATGAAGTAGGTGTAAAGCGGAAGCAGTAGATCTGCAGAGAATATTATTTGAGCCCCTAGCACTTTATATATGAATGTCTCCACATATTTTAGTGTATTGGTGATAATTTATGCGCACACACAATAGGACAGCGCTGTGACGCATAATGCTCTTCTAGTTGATAAAGGGAATACTTACCTTTGTTACAGCAGCAGTCCGGTAGAAGTTATTTCTGTAGGTATTTGAGTTGTTACACATAGCGCAGGTTTTTTTCTATTTATATTGGGGACATAATTGCCCAAATCTGGGGATCAGGAGCCATTTCCACCCTTTACTCTCGGCTGGGGTTCTTTGTATCCATATGTAGCGGGTATCAACATTCAGGGGGAGTGTCTGGGCGGTAACATGGCCCAGATACACTAATCGTTAGGGTTTTATGGCCATTTTAGTTCATGGAGGATATCAATGGTGTTCAGTTCCCTGCGGCCCTTGGGTGGCACTGTCGCCTTGGGCCGGGGTTGAACCACCATTGTAGGGCCGTGCCCTTTATGTCCTCTCGCGGCAGTAGTACAGCGGGGCGGGGAACCTGCTGTGCCTGCTGGGAGAGGTTATAGAGGGGGCGGACATCTTGCGCACAAGGTTCGAGCCCCAGACACCTTCAGCCTGGGGGCTGCTGTTCTGTTCGTCCATGCCCCAGGTGCCCTTGGCCTGGGTGCGAGGGAGTTCGGGTTCCATTCCAGGCATCTTAAGCCTGGGGTGAGGTACTAGCAGAAGGCCCGGGGCCCAGTACCTTCGACTGGGTCCCGTATGGGAGAAGATACCTAGGGGCCCACCGAGTGAGGGGATCCGAGTCTTGGGCGAGGAGAACCAGGGAGGTGACCTGGCCTGGAGATCCAGCGCAGCATTGGCTGGTGACAGAGCAGGCCTCTGGGGACTGTCTGGATGGATCATCTCCTGCAACTAGAAGGTAGACCATGTCCTATGGTCTTCGTAGAGACCCCACTTAAAGTGGAGGTCCACCCTAAAATTAACTTTACATGAAAAGCTGTCTTTTAATTAAAAAAAAAATAATAATTGACAATTCTATCTCACTGTTGCTAGGCAGAATACGTTTTCTGTCTAGTTCCTAGTCCGCGATGAGAGAACTTCCTGTCCTAACACCCATTGCCTCCTGGGAAATGATTACACTCATTTCCTCAGCAATATCTAGGCATTACAGGAAATGACGCGATTTAAGGTTGTATCTCCGCGCCATCTTTGTAAAGGGATGAACGCCCTTTGTTATGGCATAACACGAGTTTTTGTGTTTTGCTACAACGGGGCGGGACGTTCCTCCGTCGCCGCCCATTGTCATGGCTACGGAAATAAACAATCAGCGCTACGAGCGCCGTTCAAATTCTGGTTACCCAGCATGCACCGCTGGATGAATTCCAGGAAGGACAAGGAACTGGGCTTCACAATGCCCACACTTAGCATGGATACGGCCAAATGAAGAGATGTAACAAACGAGGTTAGTGAAAAAGAATGTTAACTAAACGGCTGGGGAGCGATTACGATTGTAGGGGGAATATGTTAGGTAGCAATTTTAAACAGTGAAAAAAATAAAAAATTTTTTTGACCGGACCACCGCTTTAATCAGGTCGGTGGCAGAGACCTACTCAAAGGTCTGTGGCAGAGGCCTCATCGTACACCTGGGTCTGTGGCAGGGACCAACCTCACAGTCGGTGGCAGCGACCGTGCGCCAAAAGTTGTTGTGAACCCCCTAACAGCTTCTGTAATCCGAAAGGATCGTGCCTGAACCCTCTCCCCACCAAGATCGTGTTTGTAACAGCCGGTCTGCTTGCAAAGAGGCATATTTATCTCTGCGGAAATAAATATAGAAGTTGTACTGTCACCTGGTGTGGGCTTACTTTTCTGGGAGCAAAGTGTTCTACATTCACCTATCCACCTGCAAGGAAGAGAAGCTGAGGCTCCGGACCGGGACACAGACCCGAAGGTAAAGATCTTAGCTCAAACCTCTACACACACACGAGGTGCGAGCTGGTGGTACTCCTCAACCTTCTCTCTGGTCCCCCTAGACAACCAGCCGAGGAGAAGAAGGGAGAAAGTGGGTGAGGGCGCTACATATATAACAGATGTTCTACACAACTAAATCTGACATCAATTTTACTGCAAAATCAAAGGGGCCAAAATGTCTCCTCCCCTCCCCCGAGCAGTAATATATTTCTATCCCCCTTGGTGGGAGTGGAGATGACCCATCTATAAGGACTTCTAGACTGTAAGCTCTAACGAGCAGGGCCCTCTGATCCCTCTGTATTGAATTGTATTGTGATTGTACTGTCTTCCCTGATGTTGTAAAGCGCTGCGCAAACTGTATAAATCCTGTATAATAATAATAATAATATACAGTACATACACACCCAGCACAGGGCCGTGTTCACACTACACGATGTTTCTGCAGTTCCTCTGATCTCCACAAGGTGGCAGACAGGAAGTCTCTATGGAAGACAGGAAGTGATGTCAGGTACAGACAGGAAGTGATGTCAGGTACAGACAGGAAGTTCCGGGTGAGAGGTGAGTCGGGAGGAAGTCGGGAGGAGACACGTTGCTGGATTTGGCGGCAGAGGAGGCAATAAGTAGATTAACCCCTTCAGGGAGATCAGTTGATGAATAATATATCTTCCCTCCAAAGCTGGCCATACATGGTTCAGTTTTATCGTTCAGCCAGCGGGGTGAGTGAGAAAACTGAAGTGATTCCCCTATCCACACATTGGAGGGGGGATGGGGGAATCCTCCCCGCTGCACTATTGTATTGTGACAATGGGGGGCGCTCCTCCGCTCTCAGAATACACAGATCAGTGATGAAGCTATTGGCTGCAGCCGCTGATCGAGTGACTTTTATCCGGCAGTGACCACACATGGATGGAAATGTGACCGATCCCTGCTGGACCAGCTGAATTTCCATGTATCTATGGTCACCTGAAGTCAGGGCACAAATCCCAGGTCACCATGACTCCTCTTACTGATCTCCCGCTGCCGATCTTTCTCCTTTCCGCGGCCGCATTACTGTCACCATCGGCTCCTGCTTCCCCCCACAGCTGCCTGTGTCCCTGCAGAGCCCTCCGACAGAACAGAGAGGAAGGAGCGGAACCGAATCTCCAACAGGGCGCCGCCTCGGCACTGCCACAAAGATCCCCACAAGGTGCTGAGAAACAGGACTACAGAGTCCTTACAGTAGTAACCAGGACAAGCCTGCAAAGCAGCCAGCTAAGAGACCAGCCAGGGAGGGACATGCTGCTTTATGTACACAAGATGTCCTCTCCATCCACTCTGCTCTCACACACTGCTGGGGGAGATGTACAGGACATGCAGGAGGACACAGGGGGAGGGGGGATTGTATTACTGTCCTACATTCTGAACCATGTCTCCTGTGTTCTGCACCCTGAACCCCATGTCCTGCATCCTGAAGTGACCTACACCCTTTTCTGCTACCCTGTACCCCATGTGCTCCATTCTGCACCCCCTACCCTTCCCCTGCACCCCATGTCCTGCATTCTGTACACTGTACCTTTCCCCTGCACCCCATGTCCTGCGTTATGCACCCTGCACCACATTTCCTGCACTTTGCACCCCAATGTTCTACATTCTGCTCCCCATGTCCTGAAGTCTGCACGATGTACCCTTCCCCTGCACCCCATGTCCTGCATTCTGCACCCCATGTCCTGCATTCTGCACCCCTCTCCTGCATCCCATGCTGTGGTGACCTGCACCCTTCTCTGGTACCCTGCACCCTATGGGGGGAGAACCACTGGAGGAGTCAATAGTGGAGAAAAATCTGGGGGTCCTAGTAGAAGACAGACTGAGCAATAGCATACAATGTCAAGCTGCAGCTACCAAAGCCAGCAGGATATTGGCATGCATAAAAAAGGGAATTTTCTCACGTCGTCTTCCAGAGCGGCACCTTGAGAGAAATAACTGGTCCCTCCTGACAGGAAACACAATTAAAGAAGAAGAGGTCAAAAACCCCCGCCCCTCCCTGTGCTCCTCAGTTTTTTGATTGAGTTTCCCCACAGCGAAACGTTTTGTTGTTTTCTAATAGACCCGAAGCTGGGGGCTGGTGGTCTCCCCCTGGGAGCCGGACCACAGGTTTGTGAAGCCTTTGGGTCTGGTAGGACTTGCCCTTCCTGGTGGGGGGCTTCCCCATCTTCCTCAGGGGGGCAGCAGAGCTTGGAAGAGCCCCCCTAAGTGCGGAAGGACCCTGGGTACAATGGGGTACCCAGAACTTCAGGGACCATTGTTTCCTGCTTCCTCCCCCTTACCTGGCAGGTGTCCGTTTAGCGGTGGGGCTGGCAGTCGGATTTCCCGTGGGGCACGCCGTTGCGGTGGGCCCCGACTCCTGGCCATCTGGGTCGTGCGGTGTGGCTTGCAGGGGAGAAGAGATGGCGCCAGCCAGTGCTCGAGCGCCATCTTGCCAGCGGCAGGAATGATGCAGCTTCCTCCCTTGCACCGGAAATGACGCCGCCGCATGTTCCACGAGGGCAGGTTACTTTCTGGTCTTTGAGACTTTGGCAAAATGGTGGCATCCTAGGACATCAGGAGCGGAGGTCTGGCCGTCAGTGGAGGCAGTCATCCACAGTCTGCTCTGGCCAGCATCAAGCACCACTCAGCAGGACAAGCTGTGGTGTAGAGGAGGGGCCAGCAGCAGCAACAGCAGTGGAGGAGACCACAGGGGGTGAGTACCTAGCTAACGGGGGTAATGAGGGGGGCGGGTCCCCCTAATTATTACCCCTGCAGAGTACAGTAGCGGGTGATTTCTGTTTGAAGTAAGCGTGAAAATATGTGTCTTTCAGGGGAGGACGTTACTGCTCAGGTGGTCACCAGCCGTCCTAAGTCTAAGACCCCTTCCCATTCCAAGAGGTGTGGATACTGTAATGACAAGTTGTCACAGGACCACACAAAACCCTACAAGTGTATCCACAAGTTAGCTGGGAAGGAGACCTCTCAGGTCATGAGGGACTTTCTCTCTGTACAGACGGAGATGTTAACGACCCTCAAGGCTTTCCAGGCAACCCTGAAACCCAGAGAACCCAAGCCTCACTCTAGTAGGGCCCAGGCAGTGCAAGTTTTATCCTCACAGGAGGGCCCCCCACTAATAGAGCAGAAACTTAGGATCCAGGTGGCAGATTTAGACGCCCTGAACTCCCGCAGTCACTGCCCTCTCAGGACTCTGAGTAAGAGGCAGAGGTCTACGATTGGAGCTTTTCTGATGAGGGGGAGAAAATAGAGGACAGCCAGGAGGAGGAAAAGGACTCCAGACCAGGCAGACACATCTTTTCTGCAGATGATATGGAGGGTCTCCTTAGCGCAGTGTATGCATCAGAAGAGATCTACAGCTCAGTTTTCTGCCCAGGACAGGATATATAGAGGCCTGGTTAAACCCCAATCCAAGGTTCTCCCAATCCTCCAGGCCCTCAAAGACATCATTCTGAGAGAATGAAAGGAGCCTGAGAGGAAGCTCTTAAAATGTAAGACCTGGAAACGCAGGTGCCCGTTCAAGGAGGAAGAGGAGGGAAGATTTTTTAAGACACCCAGACTAGATGCTTCCCTAGCACAGGTGTCCAAACAATCTGACCTCTCCTTCGAGGATGCAGACAATATAAGGGACCAAATGGACTGACGGTCTGAGACCCTTCGGCGCAGGGCCTGGGAGGACAATGCTACGGCCATGAGTCTAGCCTTGGCATAGGCCTGTGTGGCCAGGAACGCAGACATCATGTGGGTCACAAAGTGGATGGACCACGTGTCACAAACTTACAAGTTCAAACAGGTCTTGGACTCCTTGGAGGTGATTGGTAGAGCCGTGGCCTACTTGGCAGACGCAGCGGTTGAAACAATACGTACGACGGCTAAGTCCGCGGCTCTTCTGAATTCTGCAAGGAGGATCTTGTGGGTTAAGACCTGGGATGGGGACAACACATCTAAGATACGTTTGTGTGGTCTACCTTTTGAGAGTTCCCTACTTTTTGGTTCTGGGTTGGACCAGGCCCTTTCTAGGTCTACAGAGAAGGGCATGAAGTTTCCGATAAGGCCTAAGAAAGATAGGGCAAGGTTTTTTTTCGATACCCCCAGGTTAAAACCCGGTTCAGGGATAAGAAGGAAGGCAAGACATGGGGAGTTTGTAAGGGCAAGCAAAAAGGAGGCCTCATCTTTTCCGGCCCAAAATCCACTGTGTCACGATCAGGCATCCGGCTTGAAGACCAATTGCAATAGCAGTGGCAGGACAGGCATACAGGCAGTCACTTCTGGCAGATGACACAGGCTCACCTGAGGTGCGGAGTCTAAGTACTAGCTGGTTTTCCCCAGAGCTCCGGGTGGTGGAGATGGATTTGGCTGCAAGCTAGTACCAGGTCGCGGTCCTCAGGTTTGCCCCACCAGGGTGTGAGCAGGCCGGGGTTCAGTGGTGGATAAACAGACAAGGATGAAACAGCAGCGTGGTCAAAGAACAGGCCGAGGGTCAAACACGGGTAGTTGCAGATTGGGATCAGGCAGTAGAGAAGTCCAGGAACAAGCCAAAGGTCAATCACGAGTGGTTGTAGGTACAGATGGCAACAGGAAAACCAACAGCAAGGCACTGGCAGGGAAGGCACAATAACCTGGCAAAGAGGAAGTGCTGAGACAAGGCTTATATAG
This sequence comes from Rana muscosa, assembly GCA_029206835.1. Taxonomy (NCBI): domain Eukaryota; kingdom Metazoa; phylum Chordata; class Amphibia; order Anura; family Ranidae; genus Rana; species Rana muscosa. The sequence goes on from JARGYO010005609.1 coordinate 141,811, forward strand.
GAAGTTCATGGGAGGAGCAAGGAGTTCAAGGTTCATCGGTAGTCAAGACTCAGGGCAGGGTTGTCCATTGGATCAGACAGGTTAGTCCAGCAGATAAGGCAGGGAGCTGTCCAGCATCCCAGATAGCTCAATGGGAAGAGTAAATGCCAGACACAGACGAGGTCCCAGGTTCAAGCCCAGGTCCTGACACACTGACAAAGATACCAAGTGACGTCAGGGTGGGGGGAAGGCTCTCTCACTCAGTGAGAAAGCATCACTCAAAGCCCCCACATCCTGCGGATAATAAGCGAGGGCTACAGGTTGGAACTACTCTCCTCACCTCTCCCAAGCTTCCTTCTAACCCGCCTACCCAGGGATCAGCAGAAAGCTGTGGGTCTTCTTCAGAGCTTTAGGCAGCTGGCAGAGCAGGGTGTTATAGTACCTGTCCCAGTAATACATTTTAACAAGGCTAAACAGGTTCCAACGGTACAAGAAGTCAGGAAGCATCTTTTGAAGGAGGTGTTTATGGTCACGATAGACCTAAAAGACGCCTATCTTCATGTCCCCATTTTCCCATGGCACCAGGAATTTCTATGGTTTGCAATTCTCTAGGGTCAGGGCGTGGAGCATTGGCAGTTTTGCACCCTACCCTTTTGGGCTGGCAGCCAGCCCGAGAATTTTCACAAAGATCCTTGCAGAGGTGGTTTTGTACCTCCATCTCCAAGGGATAGATCTGATCCTCTATCTGGAAGGCCTTTTGGTATACAATCAAAGTCGCGATATCCTACTGTTCGACCTGGACAAAGTAGTAAGTACCTTTTTAGAGTCCCTTGGATGGTTAATCAGACAGGAAAAATCTTATCTGATTCCGGCGTAGACCAAGGTTTACCTAGGCTTCCTGGTAGATTCCAGGGCACAGAAGCTTGTGTTGCCCCCGGGGAAAGTAGAGGGCCTGATAGCTGCAGTCTCGTCCCTCCTAGAGGCAGAGGAGGTCTCCTTCAGAGGAGTTGTGAGAGTCCTCGGGTTAATGACAGCTTGTATTCCTGTGGTGCCATGGGCTCCATTCCAGGACTCTCCAGCAGTTCCTCCTATCCTCCTGGGATGGAAAAAGGGGAACCTTGGAGGAAAGGTCTCCATTCCAGGAGTGGTAATGGAGTCTTTGCAGTGCTGGCTCAACCCTCAGAGGTTGGGGGAGGGTCACCTCTGGGCTCAGCTTCAACCCCTCAGGGTGAAGACCGATGCCAGCGTCTGGGGTTGGGAGGCCCATCTGGAAGAACTGCGGGCCCAGGATGTCTGGAGCCAAGTTCAGAGGGGCTCTTCCTCCAACTTCCGGGAGCTATTGGTGGTCAGGGAAGCTTTAAAGGCTTTCAAGAAAAGAATCCAGGGGTAAAAGAGGTTCAGATCCTTTCTGACAATTCAACCACGACGGCAATCACCGGGGGGCACCAGGTCCTGCGCTCTCTTGGGCCTAACTCAGGAACTCCTGGAGTGGGCAGGACAGAGGATCCCCTCAATTTCAGCAGTGCATATATAGGGGGTCGGCAATGTCGAAACAGACTACCTCTTTCGACAGCCGGTTCACCAGGGAGAGTGGGAATTAAACCCTGAAGTGTACTCCCTCGTGTGTCGATGCTTCGGCAGACCAGAGATAGATCTCTTCATGCACAGAGGGAACAGGAAGATGAAGAGTTCTTTTCACTGTCCAGGGAGAAAGGATCCAAGGGGGTGGACGTGTTGGCCCAAGACTGGGACTTCCACTTGGCCTATGCCTTTCCCACTTGGCTCTGATCCCAAAGATAGTGCAGAAGCTGAGTCAGTCCGAGGGCAGACTGATTTTAATCGCTCCCTGGTGGCCCAAGAGGACCTGGTTCCCTACCCTGGGAAATTGGTCCATGTCCCCTCCACAGCATCTTCCGGAGCGGCAGGACCTTTTCCTACAGGGTCCAGTCTGCCACCAAAACCCCAGTTTCTTCAAGCTAGCGGCTTGGCTCCTGAAAGGGGGAGCCTGCAGCAGAGGGGGTGTTCAGAGAGAGTAATTGACACCCTGTTACAGAGTAGGAAGCAGGTTACCAGTCGTATTTACACCAAATTCTGGGTAGTCTTCTTGCGTTGGTGTCAGGCGTGGGGGACTTCCCAGCAGGAGATCCCTGCAATCTTGGATTTCCTCCAGGATGGCGTTGATCATGGTCTAGCTACTAAGACACTCAGGGTCCAGGTGGCAGCCTTGTCCAGTTTTTTTGACAGGAGACTGGCACTAAACCCACTGATCAAGAGATTTTTGTCGATTAGGGAGTGGATGTCCCCGGTGCAAATGAACTAATTTCCACCATGGGATCTTACCCTAGTCCTCGGAGCCCTGACCAAGGCACCATTTGAGCCCTTGGCTCATATCCCGCCTAAATTACTTGCCCTTAAGACAACCTTCCTGCAGGCCATTACAACGGCCAGAAGGATAGGTGATCTCCAGGCTCTGTCTGTAAAAGAGCCCTTTTTCTTATTTGAAGACAGGATTATCCTTAGACAGGATCCCCTGTACCTTCCGAAGGTGGCCTCACGGTTCCACAGGACGCAGGAGATTGTCCTTCCTTCATTTTGTATCAATCCTCAAAACAAGAAGGAAAGTTATTTTCATTGTTTATATTTCAGACGGTGTCTGTTAGTTTATTTAAAGAGAGTGAAGGATTTTAGAAGGTCCAGTCACTTATTTGTTTTTTGCCGCCAGAAGAAGGGTCAGCAAGCATCACATGCAACCATAGCAAGGTGGATTAGGCAGACCATTTTCATAGCCTATTGTTAGAAAAGTTTAGTATTGTGCGTCTATTAGACAGCTTTGCTGATTTTTTTAAGATGGCTCCTGAGCACATGTTCTAACGTTGTTGTATTCTTTTGTTCTTACTAACCCCATACGTAGTATAATGTATACAAAGCAGATTGTACAGGAGGCTCTGCTTGAAAATAAAGGTACCAACTTGTACTAGGTGCAAGCAGATACTCCTTAGCAAATTAGCTAATAAGAAGTGTTATTGCGTTTTCAGTGTAAGGATGAGAAGGTGGGGGCCCCCTCCTTCTCACTCACTCTGGCTATGACTTTTCACTTGTAAGCTTCACACAAATGTACCGGTGCATTTTAAATAAATTGTCTTCACTTTCAAACACCTGGAATTCGATTGTTTGTTTAAAAGAAATTCTGCTAACACCTATGAGCAGGCTGGTAAATAGGTTCCCACTAGCCTTAAAGCACACTCTACATGGTCTCTGGCGACCTCTTGGGCAGAAAGGGCTGGAGCATCGGTAGAACAGATCTGCAGAGCAGCTACGTGGACAAGCCAGAACACTTTCCTGAGGCACTACAGGGTGGAACTGCTGTCACCTCAGGATTTGGCATTTGGTAGAAAGTTTCAACAGGCTATTGTCCCGCCCTAAGGTAGGCCTGAGCTACTTGCTCTTCTCTCAGGGTGCCGTCCTGGAAGACAACTTGAGAAAATGACCAGTTACACTTACCGGTAACACTGTTTCTGGGAAGTCTTCCAGGACGGCAGGCCTACTTCCCACCCATTTTTTTGTGTATTGGTGTTGTATGAACATTTGGGGTGGTTCTCACTCTCGTGCACTGGTGTGGGTCAATACTTTTTCACAACTGAGGAGCACAAAACTATAATTCTACCACTTTATAAAACTCTGGTCAGGCCACATCTGGAGTATTCCGTCCAGTTTTGGTCACAAGTCCTCAGAAGGGATGTGCTAGAGCTGGAGAGAGTCCAAAGATAGGCAACTAAATTAATTAGGGGGCCGGAGGACCTCAAATACAAGGAGCGACTACAAGCACTAAATTTTATTCTCGCTGGAGAAAAGACGCTTGAGAGGAGATATGAAAGCCATTTACAAATATCTCAGTGGTGATCCCAGCATAGGAAAAAAGCTATTCAATCCCAGGGGGTGTGAGAGGACACGGGACACACAATGAGATTGGAGGAGAATCGGTTTAACCTTAAGCTGCGTAGGGAGTTTCTTTAACGTACATCACAGGACACAGAGCACCATAGTAATAACATATGGGTTATACGCCACCTTCAGGTGATGGACACTGGCATAATCAAGAACAGGAAGTCACCCTCTATATAACCCCTCCCATACCGGGAGTACCTCAATTTTTTTCCCCGGTGTCTAAGGTGTTGGTCACGGTAATGTTGTGCTAAAGAAAAGCTCTGTAAATGGTCCTGCATAGGGCAAGGGGCTGCGCAATCGGATCCATCCAAAGAGACAGCAAAAGGTACAGTGGATGGTACCCGAGCATCGGTACCGAAGAACGAGGTTTTGCCTGTAAAGCTCCTCTCAGTAGAGCTGGGCCCTGGGATCCAGCACCTTGGTCACATTGCTATGCCACAGGTTGCCTTGGCAGGGCGCTATACAGGTCCAAGGCAGTGGACCCTAAATCTAAAGGGGACCCCAGCCTTGAAGGTCTGGCACGGCTCCAACTCGCCGTGATGAGTGAAGATTGGGTCGCTGTGATATTCCAGCAGTACCCTGCGGCGGGAATGGCAAGTTAAGAAGATCCTGGTTAAACCCTATGGGCTTCTTTTTTATGAGTACATGATGTTTTGCCACTAGAGGGTGTATATTCATACCTGGTGTCAACATAACATGCTTGCCTGGTGTTTTTTTGTGTGTCGGCAGCACTTGTGCAGAAGTTTTGCTCTCCCTCTCCTGTAGTCAGCCATCCGAAAGGGGGTTTCTGTAAGGACTCCAAATCTGACGTAAACTGGGGCATTAGCTGGATACCTTCCCCCCCCCTGGGTCTTCCCATTGTGCATAGCGCACGCACAAAGATTACCTCTCTCATGTACCAGAGTGAGAGGATGTCACAAGGGGGTGGGGGCTGGCGCCGCCAACGTGCACGTGGATTGGTGTGCACGTTCCTTCACGCCGCAGGCTCAGACCGCCTGGCTTTTTTAAAACAGAAGCGCAGGCTGTGTCATGGTGGCTGACGGAGAGACACAGACACATACATGCATTTTCAAGACCCATCTACTCAGCATCTGCTGTAGCATTTGATGGCAGCATATTAACCATTGCTAAGACTGGGTTCAGCAAAAGATGCATGTTAATTAGTACCTCTGCTTTTGGCTTAGGACTATGTATTCCCGAAAGAGAGAGGCAAGAACTGGGAGAAGGGGCGCAAGAGTGCAGCAGTCAGGTCCTGGGATTCCTAGTCACGCCTCCACAGCACCATCCTCCCCTGAAAGTCCTGAAACGGCTGACCAGGCTGAGCCATTGTGGCTACCTCCAACATTCCAGCCTCTGCATACGTCACTAAGGATGACTTGGCTACAGCTTTGGCTGGTTTAGAGGGCAAAATAGCTAATTTGTTCATGTCGTCCTCCCAGGCTGGGAACAAAAACGCAACAGATCTCCTTCTCCTGTTCCGGGCCTGTCCTCGGCGGAACAGGAATGGATAGAGGATCCAGATGCACCCTTAGAGGATTCGCTAGAAGGACGCCAGGAGGGTTCCTCATGGGAGGGCTCAGCCCCAGAGGAGTCTATTTCAGCCTCACAACCTCAGAGATTGTTAATTCAATCGCTCACTGAGACAGTACGCTTTGGGTATAAGCTGCCCCTGGCAGAAACGGCTGAAGTTCCCTTCTCCTCTTTAGGTTCTCTGAAGCCTCCTCAGGGCTCCCATGCATTTCCTATGCACCCGTTGCTGGAACAGCTAATTTATGCTGACTGGGAACATCTAGACAGGCATTTTATTCCTCCTAAGAGATTTTCCCAAATGTATCCTATGGAGGAGAAGTTTAATAAGAAATGGAGTGTACCAGCAGTAGATGCTGCTGTCTCTTCCCTGAATAAAAGTCTAACTTGTCCAGTGAACAATGTTCAGGTATTTAAGGATCCAGCAGATAAGAGGCTGGAATAATTGCTTAAAGCATCGTTTTCTATGGCCGGTGCAGTAGCACAACCTGCGGTAGCAGCGATTGGCGTTTTGTCAATTCCTTAATGACAAAATGAAACAGGTTGTCAAAGGGGAAGAGGTCCCGGACCTAGTAGAAATGCCTAGGGCCCTTTGTTTTGCGGTTGACGCCATTAAAGATTCTATTTATCAGACGTCATGCCTCGCTCTTCTCCTAGTGCATATGCGAAGAGTCCTATGGCTTAAACATTGGTTAGCAGAGTTACCTTGCAAAAAACTACTGACTGGGTTTCCCTTCCATGGGGAGAGGTTGTTTGGCGATGACTTGGATAAAAACATCCAGAAGTACCCTTCTTCCAGTGAAAAAAAAAAGGAGCAGGCGTCCTTCATGTAAACGCTCTGCTTCTCCTTCGCCTGGGGCAGTCTCGACGGCCTCCTCCATCAACCCCAAGAGGGAGACCTCAGAACCAAGTTCAGGGCCAGAAAAAGCCCTGGGGACAAAAATCTGCGAAACAGAGTCCAAAGGCCTCTTTGTGAAGGGGCGCCCCCGCTCGATCGAGTGGGGGGAAGGCTCCTGCATAGAGATGGCCTTGCGGTTCGCTGCAAACTTTGCGTGTTCGCTATTCGCCAAACCGGCGGACATATGCGGCCGCCATATTCTTTTACATTGTGAAGAACTTTGACCCATGACACATCCATCATGTGGTACAGGACAGCCAATTGAGACATTTCAGCACATGGACATACATTTTACATTCTGTCTTTTGTCAGTGTAGGGAGATGTTGCTGTGTGTAGCAGGGACAGACTGTAATCACTAGCCATTAGGTCCACAAAAGTCCTTTTAAGGACTGGTATAGGTGTACTATTGTTTGGTGTGCAGTATATAGGGGTGTAATATACTTATAATATACTTTCAAATATAGAAAGCATATTATAGTTCATTTCTATTGTCCAGCATTGTGACTGCTGAACGGTTCTGCAGCTGTCTTTTGTTAGTGTAGGGAGAGGTTGCTGTGTGTAGCAGGGCCAGAGACAGACTGTAGTGACACAAATCGCTAATATAGGTCCACAAAAGTCTTTTTAAGGACTGGTATAGGTGTACTATTGTTTGGTGTGCAGTATATACTTATACACTTATAAAATACTTTCAAATATAGAAAGCATATTATAGTGCATTTCTATTGTGCAGCATTGTAACTGCTGAGCGGTTCTGCAGCGATACTACAAAGAGTGACAAACGCAATTAGAAAAAAAGTATTATAACTGGTGTGATAGACCAGTGGCCCCCCAAAACGACAGATTGAAGCGGGGTGTAATATACCTTTTTCCACATATACTGCACTTCTCTAGAGACTTTTGTCACAGGGTCATTTAAAAAATGACAGGCAGAGGAAGAGGCAGGCCCTTCCGCAGGGGTGGTAGGGCAGGCGCACCAGGCCGGAGCCAAAGTGGTAAGTTACAGAAGGTGCGTTCGCTTACGTCAAAGGACGCACCAGACTTGGTTGAGTGGCTCACTCAGCCTTACTCTTCTGCACCCTCTTCATCCTCTCTATCTGCACCCTCTTCACTCTGCTGTGTGCACCCCCAAAGACACTAACACCACCACCACCATATACCCTCCACTTGAGTAACAGGAAATAGTTTCCGATCCATCACAAGACATTTCCGATGCGCAGCCATTCTTGGCATTGGATCAGGAAGAGGAGGTAGCAATAACCGCCACTCAGCAGTCTGACGACAGTACCCAGATCAACCCAAGGAGGTTGGTCCCCGCTGTTGCTGCCTAATCCGAGATCTCTAATTATAGTGGTGGGGAAGATGACGTTAATGATGACGTGTCTAGGGACGTCTCGTGGGTGCCCACAAGAGAGGAAGAGGAGGGGAGTTCAGAGAGAGAGATGGACCAGCAGATAGAGGAGAAGCAGGCCGAACTTACATTGCACAGGAGGGACAAACCAGACTGCTAATGTATCAGGAGCGAGCCATCAACCATGTACGGTCACATCTGGCGCTCCCAGGACGCCGGCACATGGGTCCGCAGTGTGGGCTTTTTTTAACGTGTCCGCTGCTGACAATAGTGTTGCCATCTGCAGCCTTTGCAGTCAACGCATAAGTCGCGGTAAGCCCAACACTCACCTAGGGACGACCGCCTTAAGAAGGCACATGAACTCCCATCACCGAGCCCAGTGGGAGCAATGCTGTCAGAACCCACAAAGCCACACTCCAGGCTCTCACCATCCAGCCTCTTCTACTTCTCCTTCTCCTCTCTCCTCACAATTGTCCTCCACTCCACCTTCCATCATGCCGTCCAAGTTTTTCTGGAAAAAGGCAGGCTTCCGTGGGCCAAATGTTCGAGCATAAAAAAAAGATGACGCCGGATAACCCTCTTGCCCAACGGTTGACCGCTGGCTTGTCAGAACTCCTAGCCCGCCAACTACTGCCATATAAACTGGTGGACTTGGAGGCCTTTCGAGAATTTGTGGCCATTGGAACACCACAATGGAGGGTCCCAGGAAGGAAATATTTCTCACAGAAGGGCATTCCAGAGCTATATGGCCATGTTCAGCGGCAAGTGACTCTATCTGTGGCACACAGTGTCGGTGCCAAGATACATCTGACCACAGACACGTGGTCTAGCAAACACGGGCAGGGAAGGTATATAACTTTTACTACCCACTGGGTGAACCTTCTGACGGCCGTCAAGCATGTAACCCGTGGCACCCGTGTAGATTTGGTTTTACCGCCACGAATTGCATGCAGGCCTGCTTCTTCTCCTCCTCCATCCTCCCTCGGCTGACTCCTCCTTTTCCGCTGCTACCGTCTCTTCCACTGCGCCGCCCAAGATCCCCAGAACCTATTTGACATGCCAGGTGAGACGTTGCCATGCTGTGCTGCCTCTGTTGTGCCTGGAAGCCAAGAGCCACACTGGCCCTGCACTCCTTTCAGCTTTACGTTCACAGGTAGATCAGTGGCTAACACCGCTCAATTTGACAGTTGGTAAAGTGGTGTGCGACAACGGTGCCAATCTGCTGAGCGCGTTGAAACGGCAAAATTACACACGTGCCATGCATGGCACACGTCTTGAACTTGGTCGTGCAGCGATTCGTTGTCAAATACCCTGGGGTCCAGGACGTCTTGCGGCAGGCAAGGAAAATCTCGGCCCATTTCCGAAGATCTTACACGGCCATGGCTCGCCTTGCTGACATTCAGCGGCGACACAATCTGCCGGTCAGACGTCTTATTTGTGACTGCCCGACGCGATGGAACTCAACCTTGTATATGCATGATAGGCTGCTCCAGCAGAAATGTGCAGTTAACGACTACCTGTACGAACTCTGCGGGAGAACAGGTTCTGGGAGCTTGTTTTTTTTTTTTTTAATGTGCCAGTGGTTGCTCATGCGCGACGCATGCAGACTTCTGCGGCCATTTGAGCTCACCAAACTGGTCATTCGCAGCCATGGCGCCATCCCTGACATCGTACCTTACGCCTTCTTTATGGAGCATGCATTGCGTTGTGTCATTGATCAAGCCGTCGAGGAGCAGGAAGATGAGGAAGTCTCAATGCTGGATGAATTCCCAGGGGGAGCTACTCTATCTGAGACAAGTCAAGAACAGGAGTCTGAAGAGGAGTCAGAGGAGGATGGTGCCGGGGCGGATGAGGAGGAGCAAGAAGAGCATGCTTTAAACCTTTCTGGGATCCCTGCTGTTGTTGTCCGTGGATGGGGGGAGGAGAACGGGGACGACATTATCCTGGATGATGAGCAGGAGCCAGGCCACCACACCGCTTCCAGTTTAGTGCAAATTGGGGCCTTCATGCTCCAGTGTTTTAAGAGGGACCCCCGTATAAAAAGCATAAAGGGCAAGGACCAGTACTTGGTGGCAACGTACTTAGACCCCCGGTACATACAAAAAATGGTGGAAATGTTACCACCATCACAGAGGGCTGTCAGAATGGAGCACTTCCAGGCCTTGCTTAGAGAAATGCTGCATTCTGCTTTTGCGTGCGCTGGCAGAGGAATTTCCACTCGCAGAGAAACAGTTGCGGGTACCAATCCAACAGCGCCTGCAAGAAGAGGGCGGTTTGAAGATGTGTTGGTCACTTCTGATATGAGATCATTCTTTCAGCCGACCCATCGACAGGTCTCATCCGGATCCAGCATCAGTGAACGCCTAGACTGACAGGTGTCCGACTACATGGGGTTAACGGTCGATGTGGACGCTCTGAGAAGTGATGAACCCCTGGACTACTGGGTGGGCAGGCTTGGCCTCTGGCCAGAGCTTGCACAATTTGCAATGGAACTGTTGGCTTGCCCCTTGTCCAGTGTCATGTCGGAAAGGACGTTCAGCGCAGCAGGGGGGATCGTGACCGATAAGCGCACTCGCCTAGCTCACGACAGTGTTGACTACCTCACATTTCTAAAAATGAATGAGGCATGGATCTCGGAGGAATTCAACACATGTGACCAGTAGACCATGTTTGGTTCAAATGCCTCATGACAGGCCACAAATATCCGCCACCACCCATAACAATGCCTAATTTTTTTAGACTGGAATTGAAAATCAATGGGTCTGTAAATGTTCCGCTAAATTGTGTCAGGTCACCTGTGGCCAGATGACAGATGCACACTGTTGGGGGTCAGGAGTGCACCACAAGGTAGTGAACCCTATGGCTGACTGCTGCGGATGGGACACTGGGTGGTTGAGGAAAGCGGGACCAGTGGAGCACAACAGGGAGCTAGAGCCCAAGATTCCCCAGGGCGCGGAGTCTAAGATCCAGCAGGTTTTCACCAGAGACTCTAGTGGTGAGGATGTTACGCTGCAGCTGGGTCCAGGTCGCGGCCCTCAGAGTCCCCTAAATACACGATAACTGTATAAACGATTTATATAATGTAGCACACGGACCTTTTTTCTACCTTTTGGCTCACTTGTATAAAAAAGCACACCGTACTATATGCCCGTACCCCTTCTGTTTGAAGAGGTTGAGCGGTGTCATATTTTTGGGTCCCGCAGCGAGTTGCTTCCTTCCACCGGTTCTCCTCTCTAGAATTTAGAGGCAAGTCTTTACCTTTCCCAAAGAAGGCCAATGTCCACACTACGCTTCAACTCCAACACAAGTTTATTTTCCTTTTTATGCTTCAGTAACCGGAGAGTTGAAAAGAGAAAGGGGTTAGCAGATAGAACTGATTCAGGAACTCTTGGCTTCATCGCCACTCGGTCCCGAGTGGGTACAGCTCACCCGGATAGTTATTCAATGGCACTAGCAGCCGGCATGAAGCTTGAACAGTGACTTAGTCCCCTCCAAGGACAAAGTCAAGGACATCCCTCCTTAGGTAGCAGCACTCCGCAAAGGCAGTCTGCGGAGCAAGGAATCCTTCCCTCCGACAGGTCACCAGGCCTCTCCCGAGACAGCAAACTTTATCACTCGCCTCCTGTTATGGGACCGATCCTCCCCTGGCTTCTTCTTAGTCAGAGCGGTCGCCCTCACCTGGGCTCCCTGGGTTTCCTTTCTGGCTTTGTAGACCCAGTTAAAGGTACTGGGCCTACCTGGAACTCCGTAGCCTCGGGCTGAAGGTGCCCGAGATCCCACAGTCAATGCTCGTATCCCCCCTCGAGGGGATACACTCTGGGTCCAGGTCCCCGGGTATTCGCGCCCAGATCAATGGCGTCTGCCCCTTTTTTGTACCCTCTCCCGGCATGCACAGCGAGTAGACCACGCCCACTGCATGACTGCCGAAAGAGGACACAAATAGCCACTTCATCACCTGTGGTTCAACCCCGGGTACAAGTGTCAGCACCGGCACCTATATACCTAAGAGGAACTGCACGCCAGGTGAAACAGCAGCAAGGCAGAGTCTAAACAATTAGAAGACCCGAGCCAACTATTGCTCAGGTCACCCCTAAATTTGGGATACCCGCTACAATAACTTTTATAAAAAAAAAAATTATGGCAACTTTTCCAATAGCATGATAATCTCCTGCACCCCCTTCATAGCCTGGCCTTGCCTCTCCACCATGGCCTTCATGCGCTCCTGAATTGACGAAATTTCACAGATAAAAAAAGAATGCTTGTCGTTATTGATTGCAGATTCGATTAATACTTCTGGTATGTCAGTGTCCATGTTGTGGGACTATGTGTGCAGAGCTAGTAAGTATTTTGTGGCTGCAAATATGATCTGGAAGTTTTCCATGTTCGCCTGCCATTAAAATGAATGGGACCCGCCGCAAACCTGCAGTTTGCGAACATTTGCCCGCGTTCGCGAACCGTCCCATCAGATGTTCGTCCATCACTACTCCTGCAGTTTGCAGAAGCCTGGCAGGAGGAGATCAGGACAGATGGAACATCTCCATAGTGTCTCTAGGATACAAGCTAGAGTTTCGGGAGTTTCAACCTCCACGTTTCTAAGATCAAGCGTTCCCAAGGACCTGATAAAAAAGGGTCTTTGTTTCAGGCACTAGACCAGCTGCTGCTTCAGGGGGTGATCATGGAGACCCCCCAGAGGAACAAGGAAGAGGGTTTTATTCAAATCTCTTCACGGTGCCAAAACCGAATGGAGATGTCAGACCCATTCTAGATCTCAAGGGTCTGAACAGATTCTTAAACATTCAGACTTTCGTATTGGAATCAATCCGGTTAGTGGTATCCACCCTTCAGGGAGGAGAACTCCTAACATCAATAGACATCAAGGACGCATATTTCCATGTTCCAATATTTCCTGCTCATAAGAAGTTTCTGCGTTTCGCAGTAGAACAGCAACACTTTCAGTTTGTGGCCCTGCCCTTCGGATTGGCCACAGCGACACAAGTCTTTACAAAGGTCCTGGCCCCGCTTCTGGCAAGACTGAGGTCCCAGGGTATTGTGGTAGTGGCTTACCTAGACGACCTACTACTAGTGGATGTCCGGGAAATTAGGCTGTACGCCATGTGCACAGCATATCTCCTGTGCTAATAAGCACACATTTCATCTAATGATATAATGCATCTTACCTACAACTCTATTTCCCATATATCCCCAAGTAAACAGACATCACCATAGCTTACGTCTTCGCTCCATCAGCATGACTGCCCTCTGCCCTCTGCCCAGCATGCTTGGCTTTTTATTTATAAAAAACAAAAGCTATGACAAACAGGAAGTGATGGCTCCAGCAGCCAATCACTTCCTCCAAGGGAAGTGACATCACAGGATATGACCTAACAAGAAATCCTTCCAACAGGATGATTTAATGCAAACAACCAATGAATAATGGCTTAAGGAGTCCTATGGTGTGTCTGAGCAGAGATAGAGTGTATTGCCTTTCCTGGAACAAAGGAAGCCGCATGACTGAACAAACATGGACTCCGTCTCTGATCATAACAGCCCAAAAGCTCCCGTATTACCACTGATAGGAATCCTTATTCTGCGCTGTTCCAGAGAACAACGCATACCCGGATTATACTACCGTTCCTTGTGGATGGGAGGCTGCAGGTGCACGAATCCCGACCTGTGCTGATCAGACACAGCAGAAGCAAGAGCGTACATCCGTCTATAACCGATAATGTCCTTGCAGAGTAAACATATCCCCTCCAGACGAACGTCTGTGCTAATGCACAGGGGCCCTTTCGCTTGCGGACATATCCCCACTCTGCAAACACCTCTCTCCAACCTCAAGAAGTTTTCCACTACCAGACAGGACTCAACCAGCGTCAGTCTGCCCCTTAGAGCGGGCTGCTGGAGTACTAACACTGGGCGACACTATGACAATACATATTAAATACATGTTCATAAAATTTCCACAACAGCTCCTCCTCTTTGTCATATGCTCCCATTTGTCCCTCGATTAATGTTGATCTTCTTACACCTGGAAATGAATCGGTCCTTACAGTCCATATGAGTCCATAAAAAAGAAAACACGGCTTGACATGTAGACTCTGTTCTTGAGGAGAGATGACATGGTGAGCTGTAGTAATTGCCGGTCAGTCTGGGGATCCTCTGTGTCTTGTACGTGGGTCGGGCTTTGGGGCGTCTCATTGAGGAAGATGTGGTCATCTGCTCGGGCTCTGGTCACGCGTCCAATCAGGCAACAGGAGCACCTCATCACGACATATAGAAGGAATAGAAACAAAATGACATGAGTATATATACTCCTACTTCCTTCAACCAGTTTAAATTAACATCCCATCCACAATGGATGAGAAATTGTTCAATCGTATCCATAAGCTCAAGCCTCCACCTTGTACATGCAGGAACCCATGCCCAGACCTGGTCAGGGGTGGTGAACAATTCCCTTCTAGCTGTCCCTGCCATTCTTACCTTCTCTCGTGCCATCAGATCCTCACGATCGGCCCGCGACATAAGATGCTGGGACGAGTTTCACCAGCACGCATGAACCTCTTGCATTAGGGGGAATTACCGCATAAGCACCAAACTAAAGTTGAAACACACTTGTGGGCTACCTAGTTGTCCCGATACCCAAACCCGCAAGAGGCAGAGCTATTGTTAAAACTATAACCAATTTTACCCTCTAGAAATACATCTTTAAATTCTATTGACATGTGTCTGTTTGGAGTCTTTACTAGTTTGTCAAAACTCCTCATACCAATATGAACATCATAAATGGCATGTACCGCTGTCATCGCTGGGGTAATAAAGCTCGGTGGAGATTCAGAGTAGACCCAGCAATTGGTCCTGTTCACTTTCTTAGTTAGTCAGAAATACACTTTAAACAATAAGTTGGGATGCTTTTCATCGTTACCCTTGCTAAAATTTACTAAACAAAAAAATATAAATAAAGATACTCCTCAGTTCTTTGGTGTGGTTAAGCGGCTTCTTGCAGTGGCTGGCGTGGTCTGGCCCCTCAAGCTTCTTTACAATGACCCAGTCACCTGGTTGGAAAGAATGTAAACTGGTTATTGTGTCAGGGTCCAGGAGGGACTCGTGAACCCTGTGGTGGACCTTTTTGAAGTTCATGTTACAGTGACTGCACCTACTTCATCAGTTGAGACAGCTAATGAGGAAAGTACAAGTCTGGTTTTGGTTGACCTCCAAACAAACCTCATATGGCAATAACCCAGACATGTGGGACTGTGGTCACTGCATAACCTGTGCGTGGCTTACCATCTGGGGTGTAATACCTGGAACCATTGACAAAAAGGTTCTTATGGGAGCGTCCTTCACCAGACTGCTGCTTGCTGATTTAAATTCCATCATAGAAAGACAGTCTTGGCACAAACTTGGTTAGAATTAGAAAGGTTAGTATTATTAGTTTGAAGAACTGTAATTCTTACATTTATCCCCCCATTTTCTTCCTCGTTACAAACTGAAGGAAGAAATAAATGCATGGAGTGGTGCAGGAAAAAAAAGAAACCATGAAATGGCTTATGATACTTTTACCTCCTTAGGCCTGTGTATTTATCCATGTGTACAGCTGTCTACATACACCTGCTCTCTATGTACATACACTTTATTACTCTATCCTTCATATTTAACCTGCAAAGAATGGCAAACAATAATGACATTCCTGTACATTGGTAACTTGTCAATGACATTCTTCAAAGCCAATTCAACGAAAACCCTCTGTAACTCTCACTTTCCTGTTCCTACAAAAATACAACCGCCGCAACGCGTAGGAGGATCGCCGGGGTAAGTTCGAACATATTCATGTTACTACATACAAACGTTCAGATACAAATGTGGGGGAGATACTTCATAGTTTCAAAACAAAAATGAAAAAAACAAAACAAACAGCCTATTTCTTTAGCTATAGAAAAAAAAACACAATAGGGAAAAACATGAGAGCAGCTTGAAAACCTTGCATAGACCAGCCATACAAAGTTCAAAAACAGGCATGAAAATTTTAACCTCAAAAGCGTGTAGTACGCATCCATCAACCCACTCATTACAGATTTCTGAAGCCACAGCTGGACTAATTCCAAGGTATTTTTATTCTGAGGTCTGGTACCTCCAGACATCAAAAGTACCTTCCAAAGGAATACACCTTACTGTACCCTCTGACCATAAATGTCATTCTTTAGAGCAGGGGTGGCCAACCAGTGGCCCGGGGGCCACATGTGGCCCGCAGAGCCCTCTGATGTGGCCCACGACCTCATGCTCTGGAATGTTGGGTTGGCAAGCCCAGATCGCAGGTTGCTGACCCGCCATACCACATCAGTGTTGTGAATGAAGCTGGTGGTAGAGAAAGAAAGCATCTGCGGAGCAGAGCCCCATAAGCCGATGCTTCCTTTACAGTGCCGACTTTTTCCACAGGTGGAGTCTATGGCAAAGTTCAGCTAACCCGCAGGATAGACACAGGTGCACTAAGCTGCAGCCGCGGTGTGGGTAAACCGCAGCACATCAGTGTGAAAGCAGTTTTAGGCCCTTTTCACACGATCAGCCCGACCAAATGGGACCCTCAATTCACCTCTACAGAGCGGCAGATGTCTGTTTACGCCCGCCTACCTCCAATCCGAAAAGCAGAAGGGAATTCGTCCCCTTTCATCTGGGCGGATCGAAGGGCCTATAGAGTAGCCGTGACCTGTCATCCGCCCACTCCGCTCATTGTGGCCGTCGACTGGTTACCAAGTTGCTTAAGTGGCCCTCGCTCTTCAAAAGGTTGGGCACAACCGCTTTAAGGGGTCTCATGTCAGGACACCAAGACCTCATGTGCACTGCAGCTGTCTGACTGGTGTGGAGCCTCATTTTTTTTTTTTTCCTCCAACACATAGACCGATATTACCCATGACGATTCAAATTGCTTATGAAGTGTCCCTGCATCCAGTACTGTCACCCGGCGTTCTCCGATTAACTTACACGGCCTCCCGGTATGCTAGAATCTACTCCTCACAATTTACATGCTCTTCAACCCATTATCGGCAGCCCTGTAAACGTGTTTGTCAGACAACCTGCAAAGCACCATGAAATCCTCCACTATTCAAAACAATAATATGGCTTCTTTCTTCCTGTATCTAGATCAGGGATGAGCCGAACACCCCCCTGTTCAGTTCGCACCAGAACCTGCGAACAGACAAAATGTTCGTGTAAACTTTAGAACCCTATTAAATACAATGGACTCGAACGTTCGAAATCTAAAGTGTTAATTATAAAGGCTAATATGCAAGTTATTGTCCTAAAAAGTGTTTGGGGACCCGGGTCCTGCCCCAGGGGACATGTATCAATGCAAAAAGAAGTTTTAAAAACGGCCGTTTTTTCGGGAGCAGTGATTTTAATAATGCTTAAAATGAAAAAATAAAAGTGAAATATTCCTTTAAATTTCGTACCTGGGGGGTGTGTATGATATGCATGTGAAGTGGCGCATGTTTCCCGTGCTTAGAACTGTCCCTGCAAAAAATTTCATTTTTTAAAGAAAAAAATGCATTTAAAACTCACTCGCGGCTATTAATGAATTGTCGGCTCCCAGCAATACATACAAAATGGAATGGAAAAAATTGCGCTATGGGTAAAAAGTTAATTAATAAAAGTCCAAAGATATAGAGTCCTTATAGAACAAAAGTAATGACAAAACCAACGCAAACAGCAAAAGGCACTGTGCTTGTCATAGATGTCTGGGCAGATCTTATCAAGGTATATGCTTACCAGATGATAAGCCAATATAGACAAATGGCTATAGCCCAGCCTAGGCCTTTGTTTGACACGCCAGTGTCAATTCCTCCAATGAAAGTGAATAGCAGCAATGGGGGGATGGCTCCACAGAATGCGTTGGTACGTGTATCCAAGGAAGCAAATTTTTGGAATAAAAAAACAAAACAAAGAAAAACACATAGCGTGATCCTGCTACATGAAATGTCTCTATGTTATGTAAAAAGTATGGGATGGAAAAGACAAAACAGCACCCAGTGTGTGGCCTCTATTTATCGTGAACCATCACCATATATGGTCATCATTGACAATGTCTATGATGACGAAACGCGTCTAAGGGGGTACGTGCTGACGTCACCACGCTCGTTAGGACGGGAGTTTGCTCGTAGCCGGCCGGCTTTCATTTTGATCGTTTTACTGCTTACCGAGTAAGTGTAATTTTAAATCTCTTAATAAACTGTTGTGGCGATATCACACTATCGGTCCCTATTTTGTTTTTTTGGATATAACCTCTGTATGGGCCCCACGGAGCTATCATAATTGCGAGGATCGTTGATTGATCCACCTGTTAGAATCAGATCTGTGAGAGTGACATCCACATCCCTCCAGCCATCTACTAGCCTATGATCAATACACTGCATAAAGTTTGGATTATTCTGGTAAGCAGACTCTGTGTAAGGTGGCGGTTTTCACACACTGGTGGATGTGTTCCATGAAGGCTGTCTATTAACAAGGTTTTTTTCACATTTATATCTGGTGAGGAGACCCCATATATGGTGATGGTTCACGATAAATAGAGGCCACACACTGGGTGCTGTTTTGTCTTTTCCATCCCATACTTTTTACATAACATAGAGACATTTCATGTAGCAGGATCACGCTATGTGTTTTTCTTTGTTTTGTTTTTTTATTCCAAAAATTTGCTTCCTTGGATACACGTACCAACGCATTCTGTGGAGCCATCCCCCCATTGCTGCTATTCACTTTCATTGGAGGAATTGACACTGGCGTGTCAAACAAAGGCCTAGGCTGGGCTATAGCCATTTGTCTATATTGGCTTATCATCTGGTAAGCATATACCTTGATAAGATCTGCCCAGACATCTATGACAAGCACAGTGCCTTTTGCTGTTTGCGTTGGTTTTGTCATTACTTTTGTTCTATAAGGACTCTATATCTTTGGACTTTTATTAATTAACTTTTTACCCATAGCGCAATTTTTTCCATTCCATGTTTATATTGTGTTTATCCCACTATTATTGCTGCTGCCAAAGGGTTTATTCATAATTTTTAATTTTATTTATCATTTATATTAGTTAGCGCAGTTTTTTTCCCTTTCAATACATACAAAAGTCATTGATAAAAAAAAAGCGTTTGGTGTTCCCCAGAATTCAATTACCAGGCCCTTCAGGTCTGGAATGGATATTAAGGGGAAACCCTGCAGCAAATTAAAAAAAAAAATTGACGTGGGGTTCCCCCAAATATCCATTCCAGGCCCTTCAGATCTGGCATGGATTTTAAGGGGGAACTCCACCCCAAATTTAAAAAAAAAATGGCGTGGAGTCCCCCTAAAAATCCATACCAGACCCCTTATCCGAGCACGCAACCTGGCCGGCCGCAGGGGAAAAGGGGGGGACGAGAGAGCGGCCCCCCCTCCCTCCTGAACCGTACCAGGCCACATGCCCTCAACATGGGGAGGATGTCCCCATGTTGATGGGGACAAGGGCCTCATCCCCACAACCCTTGCCCGGTGGTTGTGGGGGTCTGCGGGTGGGGGGCTTATCGGAATCTGGAAGACCCCTTTAACAAAGGGGACCCCCAGATCCTGCCCCCCCCTATGTGAATTGGTAAGGGGTACATTGTACCCCTACCATTTCACGAAGAAAGCGTAAAAAAATGTTTAAAAAAACACACAAACACCTTGAAAAAGTCCTTTATTTAAAAAAAAAAAAACATTCCAGCGGTAAAATCCAGTGTCCCGCGGCGATCCCGATGTCCAGCGCTGTCCTTCATTGGTTGTGCCTGAGCGGACCTGATGGGGAACTCCCTCTCAGTATTTTAAATGTATAGACCCGCCCCTTCTAAAGTTCCCCATCAGGTCCGCTCAGCGGACCAGATGCGGAACATGAGAAGGGGCGGGTCTATACATGTATTACCAAAGTGAGAGCAGCTCCCCATCAGGTCCGCCCCCTCGGTATGTCGGACCCGCCTACATCATTGGCTTGAGCGGGGAACTTCCTTCACTGTGTAATTTAAATTTACATAGTGAAGGAAGTTCCCCGCTCAAGCCAATGACGTAGGCGGGTCCGACATACCGAGGGAGCGGACCTGATGGGGAACTTTAGAAGGGGCGGGTCTATACATTTAAAATACTGAGAGGGAGTTCCCCATCAGGTCCGCTCAGGCACAACCAATGAAGGACAGCGCTGGACATCGGGATCGCCGCGGGACACTGGATTTCACCGCTGGAATGTTTTTTTTTTTTTTGTTTTTTTTTTAATAAAGGACTTTTTCAAGGTGTTTGTGTGTTTTTTTAAACATTTTTTTATCATTTATTTTTTTATCATTTATTTTTTATCAATGACTTTTGTATGTATTGCCGGGAGCCGACAATTCATTAATAGCCGCGAGTCAGTTTTAAATGCATTTTTT
This sequence comes from Rana muscosa, assembly GCA_029206835.1. Classification (NCBI taxonomy): domain Eukaryota; kingdom Metazoa; phylum Chordata; class Amphibia; order Anura; family Ranidae; genus Rana; species Rana muscosa. The sequence goes on from JARGYO010005609.1 coordinate 161,922, forward strand.
TCTTTCAAAAATGACATTTTTTGCAGGGACAGTTCTAAGCATGGGAAACATGCGCCACTTCACATGCATATCATACACACCCCCCAGGTACGAAATTTAAAGGAATATTTCACTTTTATTTTTTCATTTTAAGCATTATTAAAATCACTGCTCCCGAAAAAACGGCCGTTTTTAAAACTTCTTTTTGCATTGATACATGAGCTATTGCCATTTGTTTATATTGGCTTATCATCCGGTTAAGCATATACCTTGATAAGATCTGCCCAGACATCTATGACAAGCACAGTGCCTTTTGCTGTTTGCGTTGGTTTTGTCATTACTTTTGTTCTATAAGGACTCTATATCTTTGGACTTTTATTAATTAACTTTTTACCCATAGCGCAATTTTTTCCATTCCATTTTGTATGTATTGCTGGGAGCCGACAATTCATTAATAGCCGCGAGTGAGTTTTAAATGCATTTTTTTCTTTAAAAAATGAAATTTTTTGCAGGGACAGTTCTAAGCACGGGAAACATGCGCCACTTCACATGCATATCATACACACCCCCCAGGTACGAAATTTAAAGGAATATTTCACTTTTATTTTTTCATTTTAAGCATTATTAAAATCACTGCTCCCGAAAAAACGGCCGTTTTTAAAACTTCTTTTTGCATTGATACATGTCCCCTGGGGCAGGACCCGGGTCCCCAAACACTTTTTAGGACAATAACTTGCATATTAGCCTTTATAATTAGCACTTTAGATTTCTCCCATAGATTTTTCGAATTTGCCGCGAACACCCCAATTTGTTCAATGTTCGGCGAACGGGCGAACAGGCAATGTTCGAGTCGAACAGGCAATGTTCGAGTCGAACATGAGTTTGACTCGAACTCGAAGCTCATCCCTAATCTAGATGTTACAACAATAATATGGATGCCTCCCGTTTACTCTCTACCCAAAACTGTATTACAGTATAAAACTTCACAAAACAACTGGAATTAAATTCAAAACACTTTTTCAAAAGTCAAAATGTTTTCCATTTTCCTTACAAGCACAAGCACAAAGAACCCATCAAACTGGTTTATTTACATATTAATGTACAGGAAGAGGGAGGGGGAGGGGAAGCCTAGCACTATGTCTATCAAAAACTCAAATCAAAGTTATTCTCACTATCCACTGAAATTCAGTGCAAAGTAGAGACCTCACCCAAAACTAAAATTCAATACAAAAAAATGCCATTATTTTACTGAAAAGTTGATAAAGTACAAACACAGCTAACCTACATTCACTTAAAGGAAAAAAAAATACAAGACTGCATGGTTTCCCACACACAAAGGAAAACAAAAATGGTGCCTACTAGATTCTAACAAGACCAAACTGCACCTCTACAAACAAAAATTACTTACTCTTTCGTCCATGGACCGACACAGCTTCTCTATTGACAAAGTGGGTATTATCCGTTAATTAGGAGTGACTAGGCAGAAAAACTTGTAAAAAGTGTTGCATCACACCTTCTACAGTCCCGCCCAGGGGGCGGACCCCCCGGGTATATCCTCTCAGTCTGCATCTCGCAGATCAGTTTTTTTCTGTCTAGCAAGGAGTAGGACATGGCTCCCTTCGGGCCCATTGGTCCGGGGAAAAAAGATATATATATATACTGTGTGTGTATGTGTATATATATATATATATATATATATATATATTTTTTTTTTGCTACATTTTTGTTTCCTGCGATCAACTGCCGACTGGGTGACAGGCTGGATCCTCGATCCTTGTAGTCTCCCCATTTCCGGCCATCGAGCGTGTGCCGACCCTAGCTACGTGCTGGGTTTTCCACAACATGCTTGTCGCTCCACGGGTGGCCGGTGAGCCTACGCTCCAGGGCCTGCATCGGACCGCTCAGCTTCGGCTGACCTTATGGCCGAGTCGCAGCAGCCTGGCCGGTGAGCTTATGCTCCAAGGCTTGCATCGGGCCACTCAGCTTCGGCTGAACTTACGGCCGAGTCGCAGCAGCCTGTCCGGTGAGCGTCACGCTCCAGGGCATACATATGATCGTCCCTTTTGGGTCCAATCACAGCATGCCTGGCCAACAGTTACCTTCCGTGCGCGGATGATGATCTGTTTGGAATGTCTTCCAGCATAATACATGCAGGATAGGTAAGTAAAACTCCCATGCCTCGGCTGGGTGATTTAGCTGGACATTCCTGGAGAGATCAAGTAAGTGGTTGTGGCCCCTTTCTTCCCTCTCTCCCTGCCTTTCCCTCCTCCCTGGGCTTCTAGCTAAAGGTTGCTGGGTGTCACCTAAGGGGTTCCACTGGAGCGGGGCTGGCTGTAACTAACATTTAAAAGAAATGTCATTTCTGCTTACCTGTGTGTGTGTGTGCTTCCTCCTCCATGCTGTTGGCGGCCATTTTGAGGTGGTCCACGCCGAGTTCGGCCTCTTGTGACTGCCCGGCGGCCATCTTCCTGTGGTTCGGCCACACCCACTGGCCCCTATCAGCTGATCGGCGGCCATGTTTGTCCACCCTGTATGTATATATTGCCGTTCGGCGGCCATCTTTTTGTGGGCTACGGCTGCTTGACCTCTATCTTCGGCTCAGTGGCCATTTTCTTAGAGACCACATTATCTTCCATACAGATGTTTTTGGCAACCATTTTGCGAGAGCCTCCGGCCTCTAGGGTGCATTACATTGGCGCGAAAATTCACACAGGAAGTTCTGATAAAAGAAGCAGACTGACACAGCAGCAGTGGGACAGCATCACAGGCGCAGGACACGGCAGCATAGCAGTACCGGTCCAGGGTGGTGAGTCCTCTGGGTAACCCAGCATCTCGGCAGCGCAGGAGGGTGGCCTATTGATATCTTGCCTGGAGCCCTGTGAGTGTCAGCGTGTGGTCAGCATGGCATCTGAGCCAGATGTCTTCTCCCCTGAAACACCAGATTTAGCAGCTGGTGCCCCTGAGGTGTCTATGAACGCTATGACGGCAATCCTAGAGGCGTTTGCTGCCAGGGTGGAAGCAGCACACGGGAATACAGGGGGTAGTAAATGCCCCGTCCCCTGCAAGCTTCTGGGGATAATTCTGATGCAGAACCAGGTCCAGCTACGCCTCCGGGCCCAGATTCTGACGCATCAGAGACGGCAGACCGTGACCGGACAGTGAGGATGACTCCAAGTCCAGGTCAGTACGCGAGACGGCTTGGTATCTGACCTTATTACTGCAGTGCGGGATACGCTAAAGTTGGAAAATACTGCAGAAGCAGCAGAGAATCCGGTCCACTTGGGTTTCATAGACCTGCCCGCACTGCTAAGGTGTTCCCTTGTGTGTCTTTTGATAAACTCTTATACAAGGAATGGGAGAACCCACTGAGGGTCTTTACAGCCCCAAAGAGGTTTGCGGTACGTTACCCCTTTGAGGAGAGTTTTCTGAAGAGATGAACCTCTCCCCCTATAGTGGACCCTCCGGTGTCCAGACTTAATAGAGCCACCACAATTCCTGTAGAAGGAGCTCCTGTTTTCAAGGACCCTGTGGATAAGAAGGCTGAAGCACTCGCTTGCTACCTATACTCAGTGGTAGGCTCGGCAGTACGCCCGGCATTGGCGGGGGCCCTAGTGTCTCACACACTTACTGAATGGGCAAGATTGCTACTCCAGGGGTTAAGGAGCAAGATGCTCCTCCTGATGAGATAACATTGGCCGACCTGTTGGTCCAGGGCCTTAGGTTTGTCTGCGAGTCAGACATGAATACTATTCCCCTGCTGTCTAAAACTTCGGTTTATGCAGTAGCAATACGCCGCCTGATCTGGCTAAAAGGCTGGTTTGCGGACCAGACTTCCAAGAAAGCCCTGTTGGATCTGCCTTTTAAGGGCGATGGACTTTTTGGGGCTTCTCTGGATGACATCATCAAGGATGCCACAGGAAGTAAAAGCACTTTGCTTCCCCAAATTATATTAGCAAGGGTAAGGGGCCACGCCAAGGGCAAGGGCCCTCCTTTACTGCACGCAAGCGGTTTTTTCATCCCCCTAGGGCGACAGGGAAAAGACCCCAGGCCGATAAAGCGCCTGCCCAAGGACAGAAGCGTCCTTGGTCCCGCATACCCAATAAGCCTGCGGACAAATTTGCGTCCGCATGAAGGTCCACCCCCACCCAGCTCTCGGGTGGGGGGACGTCTTCGCAAATTCGCGACTCAGTGGACAGCTCTAATCTCCGACAGGTGGGTTTGCGAAGTAATCTCCTCAGGCTACAAGATAGAGTTTCTCTCTTGTCCACCGGACAGATTCAACACCTCCAATCTCCAGCTACTACCGACCCGTCGGGAGGCCCTGTATGGGGCGGTCCAGGGTCTACTGGAACAGGGTTTTTACTCAAATCTGTTCATTGTGCCGAAAAAGGAGGGGGTTCGTCCAAGCTTGGATCTCAGAGCCCTCAATTGCTTTGTGAAAGTACAAAGATTTCGGATGCAGACGGTTCGATCTGTAGTCACGGCTCTCCATCCGGGGGACTTTCTGGCCTCTTTGGACATCAAGGACGCATACCTGCATGTCCCCATATACTCCAGACACCAGAGGTTTCTGCGATTTGCTATCGGAAAGAACCACTACCAGTTTGTGGCCCTCCCGTTTGGCCTTGCCTCAGCACCCAGGACATTCACCAAGGTGCTCGCTCCGATTCTGGCACTTCTAAGACAGCGGGGTATCGCTATCATGGGCTACTTGGACGACCTTCTACTGAAGGCCCCTTCAAGCTCAGAATTAGAGGTAAGCGTGTCCATTACCTGTCAGACTCTTCGAGACTGTGGTTGGATACTAAACACGCAAAAGTCAGTATTGGTGCCCACTCAACGCCTAGTGTACCTGGGGTTGATTCTGGATTCCTCAGAGGCAAAGGTATTTGTAACGAGCCCCTTGCTCGCTCGGTTCCACTCTCCCGACACTCCTCTGCTAATATTGGCTCATATTGCAGACGTCTGATGGTTTGGCCATCCGATGCTCCAGGATCCAAACTACAGCTATGTGACTTTCTAATCCATTTGTGATAGTTCAGAACAAACACCAGGCAGGCTGTATGTAAGTTCAAACAGGAGACTCATTTTATTGGAAGCACACACACACTTATACAGCAGTTTGAACACCCTGCCCCCAACAACCACTTTCCTATTGGTCTGAAAGCTTGAATAGGAGAACTGAGACGTGTATTGACACAGAAGCCCCAGGGGGTAATTAAAGTACATAAACAAACAGTCAAACACAGAACACTGCTTTTCTTCTAGACCATGGAGCCATCTGGAGGGGGAGGGGTTAGCCTTAAGACAGGGCAGAAGACCCCCCACTGTGTAATAGATTCAAAGGAGAAATACTTCAGTATTCAAAGGTTCATGACAATACTCCCCCCTGGGAAACAGTCCAACAGCCACAGTGGGACCCCAAACGGGTCAACTTGAGGATGTTGGAAAAGTAGTCTTAAGGTTCCAGGTCTGTCTGCCGGGATAACCCATCCGCATTCCTGTCCTGAGGCCCTGGCCCATAATCGGATGGCAAGAGGCTGGCATTCAGTCCTCTCCAAAAGCCTCTGTCCCGGCTAGGTCTGTCACACATCTCCCCTTTCGGCAGGAAACCAACATAGGAGGAGACCCCAGACGGGTTGACTCCGAAGCCAGTCCATAGTTCCATTCCCCCAATGCCGGCATCCACACAGTACCCCAAACAAATTTCTCCAAACAGAGCATTACTTACCCAGCCAACCTCTGCCTCTCTCAGAGAACATACCTGCCGCTGGGGAGAGGCCTGGACTGGCCCTTCTCCCTGGAGTCCTTTCAGCCGCTGGAGAGAAGACAGGGTGACTGGGCTCAGTCCGTCATGCTGTTGGGGATCTGGGTCGACTGCCCGGCATCCCTGGGGTATACAAGTGGAGACTGAAGTCCCATCCACTTGTGGAGGTGAAAATCCCCCAGTGCTTGCAAAGCAAGGCTGACATCCTCCTGTCTCAGTGTCACACCATTTTCTGGGGTTGTGTCAGTGAGAACTGAAGTCCCATCCAATACCACAGGACCTCCCTCTTCTGTTAGTTGAGAGCAGAGGCCCGTGGCACTCTGCTCTGTTGCCAGCTCTTCCGCTGGGTTGCTGTGAGTGGAGACCGCAGTGCCATCCACCGATATCCGCTCCTGTGGCAGTTGTGTGCCGATGCCAGTAGCATTCTGCCCTGCTGCCAGTGATTCAGCTGGGAGTAAAAGCTTTACTGCCTCAGCTTGTTGCTGGGGAGAGGGGCCAACTGCCCCGGCTCCCTGAAACTCCACAGTGGTTTCCGGTGCTGGGCAGAGGTGGGTATCACTCTGCCCTGTTGCCAGCACTTCTGCTGGGGACTCCACACCCTCTGCTCTGGTTAACTGTTGGGGGGGGGAGATGGCCTGCTTCTCCTCCCTGCATCTCTGAAATCCACTGTGAAAGAGGACCCATCGCCTTCTCACCTCGGGCCTCCAAAACTGCCACGGGTGTAGAGCAGGGGTCTGTAGTACTCTGTCCTGCTGCCAGTACTTGGGCAGGCGATGCATAATCCCTAATATCCTCTGAACAGTCCCTTAAGTCCATACCTTCTGTAATCTGTGGCTGGGGAGATGAGCCAACTGCCCTAGCTCCCTGGAACTCCATATCATCCACTTCGGCTTTAAGGGTGGCAATCTTCAGATTTTCCACTGCTGATTCTTCAGCCAGGATTTCAGAGTTGTCAACTGGTATTTCCTGATAGTCCCAGGCAAAGGGAGCCCCACCCTGCTGCTGAGCAGAGTCTAGCAGCTGTTTGTAGGCAATCTCCAGCTCCCATTCCTGAACGGCCAGAAACTCCAAATCTTCCTGTGCCCAGTGCCCTTCCGAGACATTCAGTCTTTGTTCTCTGTGCTCCATTATTTCCTCCAAACGCCACTCCCGATCACTCCCAAAGTCAGGGTCACTGGACAGCCCCCAATACAACAATCCCAGGCCATCATAGTCAAAGCCTTCCGTGGGGCTGTCATCCGCTGACCATGGGCACTCTTGGGCTACATACCACTGGAGGGCTCTGTAGCTCTCGTCCATCCGCATCTCCGCCCGGATCAGCCTGCTTAACTCAGCTGTCCACTCCTGCTTTGGTTGTTCCCCCAATAACCGCATTCGTACTTCATACTGCGACCAGTACCTTACATAGATGGAGCGGAGAATCTTTCCCTGGTGTTGCTGCTCGAGAGCCAGCGCTTTCTTCCAGAGTTCGCAGCGGATCGAATCCGACCATCCCAGCAGGACCTCCTCTTATACTGGTCCTCTATGCTGTATCTGCATCTCTTGCAACCTCCTTCCGAATTCCTCTTCCATGGCGGCTGGTTCTTTAGGCATTGTCTCCGATTGCCGTATTTCCGCCATTCTCCGCTCATGTTGCTGCTCTCGTTCTCTCTTTTGTCGGGCATCCTGCAGCTGAATGCCTTCAATGGCTTCCTGTATGGCGGTCTCTGATGGGTTAGCCCCATATAATGCCAACCGCTGCCGCACTCATTGCTGAAACAAATCTTCAACTGACCGGGGTCCTGCATCACCCTTCTTCTGGTCCATCTCGGCTCTCAAGTAGGTCTTTCAGCGTGACTTTCCTGCAGGCTGCATAGCTGGTCATTCACTGTGGTGGTTTGGCGTGTCCCAGGAACTGGAGAGCAAATCCCACCGCTGCCAACCAATGTAACGAGCCCCTTGCTCGCTCGGTTCCACTCTCCCGACACTCCTCTGCTAATATTGGCTCATATTGCAGATGTCTGATGGTTTGGCCATCCGATGCTCCAGGATCCAAACTACAGCTATGTGACATTCTAATCCATTTGTGATAGTTCAGAACAAACACCAGGCAGGCTGTATGTAAGTTCAAACAGGAGACTCATTTTATTGGAAGCACACACACACTTATACAGCAGTTTGAACACCCTGCCCCCAACAACCACTTTCCTATTGGTCTGAAAGCTTGAATAGGAGAACTGAGATGTGTATTGACACAGAAGCCCCAGGGGGTAATTAAAGTACATAAACAAACAGTCAAACACAGAACACTGCTTTTCTTCTAGACCATGGAACCGTCTGGAGGGGGGGGGGGTTAGCCTTAAGACAGGGCAGAAGACCCCCCACTGTGTAATAGATTCAAAGGAGAAATACTTCAGTATTCAAAGGTTCATGACAGTATTCCTCCCTGTGGAGAAGTTGCAGACCCTCCGGGCTGCAGTACGGCAGCTGACTTCCAGGAATTGGTCGTCACTCCGTTTTTGCATGCGAGTGTTGGGCCTCATGGTAGCCTCCTTCGAGGCGGTCCCATATGCTCAATACCTCGAGTGTTACAGAAGGAAGTTCTGTCCAGATGGAACAGATGCCCTTCATCTCTGGATTTTCAAATCCGAGTGAGCCACCTAGTCAGGAGATCCCTGGTATGGTGGCTGACAGCACCGGCTCTAATGGCCGGGAAGTAATTTCTTCCGGTTTACTGGATAGTGATCACGACAGACGCCAGCCTTACAGGTTGGGGGGGAGTCTGGGGTGTTCAGTCGGCGCAAGGTCGCTGGACCCCAGAGGAAGCCCTCCTGCCGATCAAGGTCCTGGAAATCCGGGCCATCAGGCTGTGCCTCTTCAAATGGTCTCAGAGGCTGCAAGGGCGTCCAGTCAGACAACGCCACAGCAGTGGCATATGTCAATCATCAAGGAGGAACAAGAAGCTCAGCTGCAGCATCGGAGGTCGCTCGCATCCTGAAGTGGGCAGAGAGGAGCATACCGGCACTGTCGGCCGTGTACATTCCGGGTGTGGAAAACTGGCAGGCGGACTACCTGAGCCGCCAGATGCTGGACCAGGGAGAATGGTCCTTACACCCGGAGGTGTTCCAACTTCTCTGCCAAAGATGGGGCACACCAGACGTAGATCTTCTGGCTTCCCGACTCAATCGGAAAGGTATTGAGGTTTGTGGCATCGCGGGGTCAGTATCGGCTAATCTATGCCTTCCCTCCCTTAAGGCTTCTTCCTCTTCTGCTCCGCAGAGTGGAGGCAGAGGGAATTCCAATGATCCTAATCGCTCCAGATTGGCCTCAGCGTCCTTGGTACGCGATCTAGTACGTCTGGTAGCAGACGTCCCCTGGCACCTACCACTACGGAAGGACCTGCTATCGCAAGGTCCCATACTCCATCCTGCTTTACAGTCATTGGCTTTAACGGCATGACTGTTGAGAACCAGGTACTGAGAGACCGGGGCCTGTCAGATTCAGTAATCTCTACTATGAGAAGTGCTCGAAGACCGTCCTCTAGGAAGGTTATCACCGCACTTGGAAGGCCTACATCTCCATGTGTGAGGAAATGAAATGGCATCCGCGTACCTATTTGGTTTCCAGAATCCTGCTGTTTTTACAGCATGGGGTGGACCAAAGGCTTGCCCTAAGTACGATTAAGGGACAGATATCTGCCCTGGCTGTCTTTTTCCAGCGACCCCTGGCGACTCACTCTCTCGTGAGTACATTTGTGCAGGGGGTTCGACATGTGGCCCCTCTGGTCCGCCCCCCGTTACCTCCGTGGGACTTGAACCTGGTCCTCTCGGTGCTTTAAAAGGCACCGTTTGAGAATATTAGAGATATTCCCCTGTTGACACTTTCTCAGAAGGTGGTCTTTTTGGTGGCTGTTACGTCAGTTAGACGAGTCTCTGAGCTGGCAGCCTTGTCCTGCGAGGCTCCCTATTTGGTTTTCCACAAGGATAAGGTGGTGCTGCGGCCGCAGCCTTCCTTTCAAAAGTCGTTTCGGCTTTTCATCTCAATGAAGACATTGTACTTCCATCCTTGTGTCCTCAGCCGTCGAATCCTAAAGAGTCGGCGTTGCATTCCTTGGACGTTGTCCGAGCTTTGAGAGTATACCTATCTGCTACTTCCCTGTTCCGGAAGTCAGACTCACTGTTTGTTTCGATGGCTGGTCCCAAGAAGGGCCAAGCAGTCTCGTCGGCCACCATCTCTAGGTGGATCCGACAGAGAGTAATCCAGGCTTACGCCTTAAAGGGTCAAGCGCCCCCCTTTCCGGTCACGGCGCATTCGACCAGGGCAAGAGGTGCCTCTTGGGCTTTCCGACATCAAGCGTCTGGTTCTCAAGTATGTAAAGCGGCGACTTGGTCGTCCGCTCACACTTTCACAAAATTCTACAAAGTTGATGTAGATGCATCTTCGGATGCCTCTTTCGGCCGCAAAGTTTTGCAGGCGGCTGTTTAGAGTTGCAACTCCTCCGTTGGAGGAGTGCTGTTTTGTGTTTGGGGTGAAGTTTATTTTTATGCTGTTACCACCCCTCGTTTTTTCTCTGGCACTGCTTTGGGACATCCCACTTTGTCAATAGAGAAGCTGTGTCGGTCCATGGACGAAAGAGTAAATAGGATTTTTTACTCACCGTAAAATCCTTTTCTCTGAGTCCATGGACCGACACAGCACCCACCCCTCCTTTTAAGTTTGTACTGCTTTTTGACGAACTGATCTGCGAGATGCAGACTGAGAGGATATACCCGGGGGGTCCGCCCCCTGGGCGGGACTGTAGAAGGTGTGATGCAACACTTTTTACAAGTTTTTCTGCCTAGTCACTCCTAATTAACGGATAATACCCACTTTGTCAATAGAGAAGCTGTGTCGGTCCATGGACTCAGAGAAAAGGATTTTACGGTGAGTAAAAAATCCTATTTTTTTTTTAACACAGAAAAGACCGTACTACTTAACTCGCACTAAACGTTGAAATCTGCCCCAAAGGCTGAGAAATTTCACCAGAAACAAAACGCAGTCTTCTACGCAGGATCAAGGGGGAACGGAAGCTGGTGATCTTAGTTGCTCCAGCATGGCCCAGGAGACCTTGTTATGCAGAGATCGTAAGGATGGCGGTGGCAGGTGACTCTGCCGTCCCGCCCGGATCTGCTTTCGCAGGGGCCAGTGTTCCATCCTGCCTTATGAACGCTAAGTTTGACGGTTTGGCTGTTGAGGCCCACATTTTAAAGCATTGAGGGCTTTCAGGCTCTGTAATAACTACTATGATTAATGCAAGGAAGCCGGCCTCTAGGGCTATTTACTATAAGGTCTGGAAGGCCTATGTTTCTTGGTGTGAAGGGTTGGCATCCTCACAAGCAGAATTCTCGCCTTCCTTCAATCAGGAGTGGAGATGAAACTAGCCTTGAGTACTATTAAGGGTCAAATCTCGGCCTTGTCAGTCTTTTTCCAAAGGCCTCTTTCTTCACATTCCTTAGTTCAGGCCTTTGTACAAGGCGTAACGCGTATAAATCCGCCGATTAAATCACCTCTATTTCCATGGGATTTAAATCTAGTCTTGTCAGTTCTTCAGGAAACCCCTTTTGAGCCAATATGCAATGCTCCATTGGCTCTTGTGACAAGAAAATTTGTATTTTTGGTTGCGGTAACCTCTGTAAGAAGAGTTTCTGAGTTAGCAGCTTTATCTTGTAAAGAGCCTTTTCTAGTGGTACATAAGGATAAGGTGGTGTTACGTCCTCGCCCATCCTTTTTGCCTAAGGTAGTATCCAGTTTTCATATGAACCAGGATATTTCCCTACCTTTTTGTTTTCTCCAGAACCTGGTTCTGCAGAAGAAGAGTTACTACACTCTCTTGATGTAGTAAGGGCAGTTCATTTCTATCTGAAAGCAACTGCTCAGATTCGGAAATCTGACGCTTTGTTTGTGTTGTCAGAAGACCCCAAAAAAGGGCAGGTGGCATCAAAGACGACCATCTCTAGATGGATTCGTCAGACCATTGTTCAAGCTTATGGTTTAAAGGAAAAAGTTCTCCCTTTTCACCCAAGGGCACACTCTACCAGGGCAGTCAGTGCCTCTTGGGCGGTGCGTCATCAAGCCTCCATGGCTCAGGTTTGTAAGGCCGCAACTTGGTCATCAGTGCATACATTCACTAAATTCTACCAGGTGGATGTAGGTCAGCAGGAGGATGCCGTCTTTGGGCGAAGCGTTCTGCAGGCGGCAGTATAGGTCCTCATGTCTGACGGCGGTCTGCTTTCTTTTTTTGTGTCTCCCTCCCCTCAGATGGCATTGCTTTGGGACATCCCATATGTTATTACTATGGTGCTCTGTCTCCCATGATGTACGTTAAAGGAAATAGGATTTTTATAGCAGCTTACCTGTAAAATCCTTTTCTTGATAGTACATCATGGGACACAGAGGACCCTCCCCTCTTGTTTGGTATATACAGTGGGTACGGAAAGTATTCAGACCCCCTTAAATTTTTCACTCTTTGTTATATTGCAGCTATTTGCTAAAATCATTTAAGTTCATTTTTTTCCTCATTAATGTATACACAGTACTACATATTGACAGAAAAACACAGAATTGTTGACATTTTTGCAGATTTATTAAAAAAGAAAAACTGAAATATCACATGGTCCTAAGTATTCAGACCCTTTTGCTGTGACACTCATATATTTAATTCAGGTGCTGTCCATTTCTTCTGATCATCATTGAGATGGTTCTACACCTTCATTTGAGTCCAGCTGTGTTTTGATTATACGGATTGGACTTGATTAGGAAAGCCACACACCTGTCTATATAAGACCTTACAGCTCACAGTGCATGTCAGAGCAAATGAGAATCGTGAGGTCAAAGGAACTGCCCGAAGAGCTCAGAGACAGAATTGTGGCAAGGCACAGATCTGGCCAAGGTTACAAAAAAATTATGTTGCACTTAAGGTCCCTAAGAGCACAGTGGCCTCCATAATCCTTAAATGGAAGACGTTTGGGACGACCAGAACCCTTCCTAGAGCTATCGGGGGAGAAGAGCCTTGGTGAGAGAGGTAAAGAAGAACCCAAAGATCACTGTGGCTGAGCTCCAGAGATGCAGTCGGAGATGAGAGAAAGTTTTAGAAAGTCAACCATCACTGCAGCCCTCCACCAGTCGGGGCTTTATGGCAAAGTGGCCCGACGGAAGCCTCTCCTCAGTGCAAGACACATGAAAGCCGCATGGAGTTTGCTAAAAAAACACCTGAAGGACTCCATGATGGTGAGAAATAGGATTCTCTGGTCTGATGAGACCAAGATAGAACTTTTTGGCCTTAATTCTAAGCGGTATGTGTGGAGAAAACCAGGCACTGCTCATCACCTGTCCAATTCAGTCCCAACAGTGAAGCATGGTGGTGGCAGCATCATGCTGTGGGGGTGTTTTTCAGCTGCAGGGACAGGACGACTGGTTGCAATTGAGGGAAAGGTGAATGCGGCCAAGTACAGGGATATCCTGGAGGAAAACCTTCTCCAGAGTGCTCAGGACCTCAGACTGGGCCGAAGGTTTACCTCCCAACAAGACAATGACCCTAAGCACACAGCTAAAATAACGAAGGAGCGGCTTCACAACAACTCTGTGACTGTTCCTGAATGGCTCAGCCAGAGCCTGGACTTACACCCAACTGAGCATCTCTAGAGAGACCTAAAAATGGCCGTCCACCAACGTTTACCATCCAACCTGACAGAACTGGAGAGGATCTGCAAGGAGGAATGGCAGAGGATCCCCAAATCCAGGTGTGAAAAACTTGTTGCCTCTTTCCCAAAAAGACTCATCCAAAGGGTGCAAATACTAAATACTGAGCAAAGGGTCTGAATACTTAGGAGCAAGTGATATTTCAGTCTCTTTCTTTTTGAATAAATCTGCAAAAATGTCACCAATTGTGTGTTTTTCTGTCAATATGGGGTGCTGTGTGTACATTATGAGGTGCTGTGTGTACATTATGGGGAGCTGTGTGTACATTATGGGGGGCTGTGTGTACATTATGGGGGGCTGTGTGTACATTATGGGGTGTTGTGTGTACATTATGGGGAGCTGTGTGTACATTATGGGGGGCTGTGTGTACATTATGGGGTGCTGTGTGTACATTATGGGGAGCTGTGTGTACATTATGGGGGGCTGTGTGTACATTATGGGGGGCTGTGTGTACATTAATGAGGAAAAAATATGAACTTAAATGATTTTAGCAAATGGATGCAATATAACAAAGAGTGGAAAATTTAAGGGGGTCTGAATACTTTCCGTACCCACTGTATATATGTATATTGCTTTTCTACAAAGCTGAGGTACTCCTGGTATGGGAGGAGTTATATAGAGGGTAACTTCCTATTATGCCAGTGTCCATCACCTGAAGGTGGCCCATAACCCATATGTTATTACTATGGTGCTCTGTGTCCCGTGATGTACTATCAAGAAAAGGATTTTACAGGTAAGCTGTTATAAAAATCCTATTTTTTTCACTGTCAGGGCGGTAAGAATGTGGATCTCTCTTCCACAAGTGGTGGTGGCTGTGGGGAGTATTGATATTTTTAAGAGCCTCTTGGACGTTCATCTTAAAGAACACAATATACAGGGATATGGGAAATGCTTATTGACACTGACACACGTGCACCTACACAGGTCGGACTGGATGGACTATTGTCTTTATTCAACCTTACCTACTATGTAACTATGTCCTGCATTCTACACACTGTACCCTTCTCCTGCATCTCATGTCCTGTGGTGACCTACACCCTTCTCTGGTACCCGGCACCCCACGTCCAGCATTCTGCACCCGGCACCGCATGTCCTGCATTCTGCACCCTACACCACATGTCCTGCATTCTGCACCCTACACCCCATGTCCTGCATTCTGCACCCTACACCCCATGTCCTGCATTCTGCACCCTACACCTCATATTCTGCACCCTGCACCCCATGTCCTGCATTCTGCACCCTACACCCCATGTCCTGCATTCTGCACCCTACACCTCATATTCTGCACCCTGCACCCCATGTCCTGCATTCTGCACCCTACACCCCATGTCCTGCATTCTGCACCCTACACCCCATGTCCTGCATTCTGCACCCTACACCCCATGTCCTGCATTCTGCACCTTGCACCCCAAGTCCTGTGTTCTGAACCTCGCAAATTACTTGCCCTGCCCCAGGCGCCGATAACCCACACTTCCCTTAAAAACTCTCCTAACTTTTTTAGCTGGCTCTTGGATTCATAGCAAATTTGTCAAGCCCCGCCTTAAGTGACTTCCTTCCCTCCCCCTCATCTCCTTCATTATGTAAGTCATGCTGAGATAATCTCCCATTGCCTGAGCAATATTCTCATTTGTCTCTGAGCTCCTTCTTGCTATTCCTCGTCCTGCCTGTTGTTTCCTTGGATTGATTTTCTGTGTAGTGACCCCGGCTTCATCTCTTGGATTCGCTCGTCTGTTGCTTGTCCTGACCTTTATCCTGATTCCTGGATCTCCTCCTCATCTCTCCTCCATATCCTCTTACACAGCTTTTCTCCACACCTGCAGTGATCCTGGGGGGTGGAAACTTGGCACCAGCACAAAGGAAAATCCATCCCCACCATTAGGAGCGCTGGAGAAAATTGTCTGGTGTGTACACTCCGTTCCTCCGCACGTCACCTGATCACACGAGGGCTTACATTCACAGATTCCTGACAGATTTCTGTATGGTAAAGGTCAAAGTTCACTCTTCTATGGAAAAGAAAGTTACCCCAAGGGGCTTTGAGTTGCAGCAAATAATAATAAGTTGAAAAATTGAAAAAATATATAAAAATATATTTTATTTTGTTAAACGAGTAAGTAGTGAACAAAAGCATCTAGTGGGATAAAAACATGAGTTCCATAATACAATTACAAAATATGCATATGAATAAATACAACCATATGAGTTCATGTAACAATGAAATGAGTAGGCCCGACGCGTTTCGACCTTTGACAGTAGAGGTCTCTTCAGGGGGGATAAGATTGAGAACATGAACTCTGGAAAAGATACATATAAATAAATATTTGTTGAAACAAAGAACAAACATATAAATATTGGCAGTAAGAATATACAATCATTGTTTGCCATATTGGCATATGTGAGTATATTTACCAAAGGATAAAGTCAAAAAGCTGAGACCATAGGTCCACCGCAGACCGCTTCACCAAGAGAGAGCGCTCTCAGGGTACCACGCGGAAAGGGAGGGTCGGTGGAAAAGGACCAGGCTGTAGATGAGCAGGTAACCTCTACGCCTACGAGAGGTCGCACTAGGAAACCCCCACACTGGGTGGGGGGGGGGGGGGCGGCAGGCTATGGGGGGGGGGGGAAGGACCGAGGGGAGCAAAGCAAAACCAGATGACAAAAAGGGGAGCACAAACCCGACAGAAGCAGACCAACCAACCTAAAGGGATATATGGATAAGAGAAAAATTACGACCTTAAAAATGATGGATAAATAGTCATCAGGTAAAGAGGAAAAGGGGAATGAAGAAGGGGAGGGGGGGAGGAGGAGAAGAAAAAAAAAGAGGGGGGGGAAGGGGGAGATAGAAGGTGTCGTGCGGAGAGGGAAAGTTCACTCTTCAGTTTTGGAGAGGTAGGACGCCCCCAGGAACAATGATTTGGTTTGCATGGGAGCCTCATATAGAGGGCCCCTCAAATCTCCCCATCCAAATGTCCCTCCATCCAGAGTCTATATGTCCTATGACATCACACTGACCTCACAGCTCCTCCTACCAATGTCCCTCCATCCAGAGTCAGAGAATCCTATGACATCACACTGACCTCACAGCTCCTCCTCCTAATGTCCCCCCATCCAGAGTCTATATGTCCTATGACATCACACTGACCTCACAGCTCCTCCTCCCAATATCCCTCCATCCAGAGTCAGAGAATTCTATGACATCACACTGACCTCACAGCTCCTCCTCCCAATGTCTCTCCATCCAGAGTCTATATGTCCTATGACATCACACTGACCTCACAGCTCCTCCTCCCAATATCCCTCCATCCAAAGTCAGAGAATTCTATGACATCACACTGACCTCACAGCTCCTCCTCCCAATGTCCATCTATCTGGCTTTTTTTCTGATGCTCTTAGGATGTGGGCGGACCCTTGGCCTCCTCACTTGCAAAGTGGGACTGTTGGTCCTGCATTGTATGTAATGACATCAGAATACCTGCTACAAGCATTTAACCTGCATAGTGTGGGGGTCCTGTGTGGGGAAATTATATCTCAGTGTGAAGTGGGGCTTTAATAAAACAGAAACCTGAATGGTGAGGAGGATTCTGGGAACATTGATTGATTTTTCTCTTTGTGTTTAGATCTAGAGTTTTCCTCCTGTAAAGTCTGGAGATCACATGACCATCACATTGCCTCCACCTCCCTCCCTGATAGAATAGAGAAATACAAAGAAGATTCTAGAAGTCACCAGAGAGATGATGGAGGAGAGGTGAGCGGTGCCGGGAATTCTGGGACATTATCCAGTAACAGACAAGGGATGTGTCTGGATGGTGACTGTATCATTGTGTGTGTCAGGTTCCTATAAGGTGTCAGGATGTCACTGTCTATTTCTCCATGGAGGAGTGGGAGGATTTAGAAGGACACAAGGATCTCTACAAGGACGTCATGATTGACAATCAGCCGCCCCTCACATCACCGGGTAAGAGGAGACTTTATTGTAAAGGAGAGAGCAGTACGGAGGCTCCACCTAGATCCCCCATCATCTGATAAACACATAGAAACAATGTATTCAGTCAGTGTGTGTGTTTCCTACAGATGGGTCCAGTAATGGGAACCCACCAGAGAGATGTCCCCGTCCTCTGTATTCCTGGGATTCCACACAGGAAGGTCACACCATCCCCCACCATCATCAGGTAGATGAGTGACAATTATTGGTAGTTCTGATTTATACACAGCATGATTGTTACAATGAATGTTTTATTATATATCCAGAGTGGAAACCTCGGGGATGATAATATTGATGTTAAAGAAGAGTATAAAGAGGAGGATGAGGAGTATGGAGTGATGGAGGAGTTATCAGAAGGACACAAGGATATGATGGAGCCACCTAATACCAGGAACCCCCCAGAGAGATGTCCCCGTCCTCTGTATTCCCGGGATTCTAATCAGGAAGGTCACACCATCCCTCCTTATTTAAAGGTTGGTGGGACGGAGAATCTAGAACATGAACTTGAGTAGGCAAGGGGATTTATTTATGTGATGTCACAATAATAATTCCTATTGTTTACAGATGATATTCTCTCTCATTTTCTTGGTTTAGAGTGGAGATCCAATCGATATAGAATTTGAGGTGAAATCAGAAGAAGAAGAAGAGAGGAATGTGAGGGATGATCAGCAGTCTATGGAGGAGGATGGAATAACGGGGACATTTATAGAGGAGGACACTCCTACAGAGATCAGCACAGGTGGGTCATTAACACTAAATCCATTCCTCCACCCATACTGATCACTGATTGGTCCAGAGTAGGGCGGGGACTGGGTGAAAATCTTCCTTCTCTGGGCTGCAGACACAATTTATGGATCTAGACTGGATTTATGGAGATTCTGGGGATCAGCTGGCAGCAAAAGGTTGATTTACACCATAGATGTTGCTCTACCTAGGCACCTTGGACATGTGCTTTGGGTCTTCTACCTCATGCCCAGGTCTAGCATGATCTCTGACCGCTTATCCACTGTAATGTCGGGCGATCGGCGCCCCCTGTCCTCCCGCGATCGCCCTGCTCCTGCGATTGGCGCCACCACCCTCCCCCGATTGGCGCTACCCCTCCCGCAATTGGCTTCAATGTCCCGCCCCCCCTCTCCAGCGTTTCCCGACTTGTTTCAAATTTAGTTGTTCATCCTGCTTGGTGCTTGGGGCCCCCAAATTCCTTCAAACGGCCCTGTCTGCAACTTGTCTCATGTAAACATTGAAGCTTCCACTGATTATTGAATACCAATATTATGAGTCCTGACCCTTACACTATATCATTTTATATTGTACATTACATACTCCTGACCCCTGCACTATATACTCTGTTGTACATTACATACTCCTGACCACTGCACTATATACTCTATGTTGTACATTACATACTCCTGACCCCTGCACTATATACTCTATGGTGTACATTACATACTCCTGACCCCTGCACTATATACTCTATGGTGTACATTACATACTCCTGACCCCTGCACTATATACTCTATGTTGTACATTCCATACTCCTGACCCCTGCACTATATACTCTATGTTGTACATTACATCATTCTGATACTATATAGTCCTATCTGTTGTATCTTATACAATATGTTGTACATTACATAGTCCTGACTTCTGCTCTCTCCCCTCTACCCACTGCTATATATACACATAATAAGTATTCTCTTTTGTTACCCCCATTTTCTACCAGCTGGACATTTTATATCTGATGATGTGATTGGAGCACAGACTTTTACATGGTGATAATAATGTGATAACATCCTCAAACTTTGGAACTTTAAACAGAAAGTGATAATGAGGGAGGATACAATAACCCAATGATGGAGGTCTTCAGGATCAGTCCAGTCTTCATCTTGGTTGTTCTCCCCCCATCCTCACTCTCTGACCTCTGGTGGGGCTCAGCCCCACTGTTATTCATGACTAAATAAGGAAGTGCAAAACTTCTTGTGTTGGGAAGATGGCAATGAGTGATAGAGGGGGAGGGGACACTCGTCCTATAATCCCTTCATCACTGTCACTCCTATAAAAGACAGTTCTCGTTGTTTCCTCACTCTCTGACTAAGGTCCATGAATAAAGAAATGAACTGGTAGGAGATCAGAGGACCCATTTACTAGTTACCTTGAGGGGGGAATTGTAAGATCCTCAGAGACAAAGCTGCCTGATGTGGGCGGAGTCCTGGTTTAGGGGAACCAATCAGCTCATGTCTAGTAATAATCTTTGTATTTCTATTTTAGTAGATGGACGGGAGATGAGGAAAACCTCAGAGGATTGTCTGACTTTGTCTCCAGACTGTAAAGTAGAAGATGAGGACATCACACAGTATAGTCCAGGAGAAAACCCGACTACCTCAAATGTCCATCCGGCACCACACAGTGTAGATGGACCATCGTATTCCTCTTATCCTGAGGAACCTCAGACTGTGCGGGACGGTGCCGGACCATCGTATTCCTCTTATCCCGAGGAATCACAGACTGTGCGGGACGGTGCCGGACCATCGTATTCCTCTTATCCTGAGGAACCTCAGACTGTGCGGGACGGTGCCGGACCATCGTATTCCTCTTATCCTGAGGAACCTCAGACTGTGCGGGACGGTGCCGGACCATCGTATTCCTCTTATCCTGAGGAACCTCAGACGGTGCCGGACCATCGTATTCCTCTTATCCTGAGGAACCTCAGACTGTGCGGGACGGTGCCGGACCATCGTATTCCTCTTATCCTGAGGAACCTCCGACTGTGCGGGACGGTGCCGGACCATCGTATTCCTCTCATCCTGAGGAACCTCAGACTGTGCGGGACGGTGCCGGACCATCGTATTCCTCTTATCCTGAGGAACCTCAGACTGTGCGGGATGGTGCCGGACCATCGTATTCCTCTTATCCTGAGGAACCTCAGACTGTGCGGGACGGTGCCGGACCATCGTATTCCTCTTATCCTGAGGAACCTCAGACTGTGCTGGACGGTGCCGGACCATCGTATTCCTCTTATCCTGAGGAACCTCAGACTGTGCTGGACGGTGCCGGACCATCGTATATCTCTTATCCTGAGGAACCTCAGACTGTGCGGGACGGTGCCGGACCATCGTATTCCTCTTATCCTGAGGAACCTCAGACTGTGCGGGATGGTGCCGGACCATCGTATTCCTCTTATCCTGAGGAACCTCAGACTGTGCGGGATGGTGCCGGACCATCGTATTCCTCTTATCCTGAGGAACCTCAGACTGTGCGGGACGGTGCCGGACCATCGTATTCCTCTTATCCCGAGGAACCTCAGACTGTGCGGGACGGTGCCAAACCATCGTATTCCTCTTATCCTGAGGAACCTCAGACTGTGCAGGACGGTGCCAAACCATCGTATTCCTCTTATTCTGAGGAACCTCAGACTGTGCGGGATGGTGCCGGACCATCGTATTTCTCTTATCCTGAGGAACCTCGGACTGTGCGGGACGGTGCCGGACCATCGTATTCCTCTTATCCCGAGGAACCTCAGACTGTGAGGGACGGTGCCGGACCATCGTATTCCTCTTATCCTGAGGAACCTCAGACTGTGCGGAACGGTGCCGGACCATCGTATTCCTCTTATCCTGAGGAACCTCAGACTGTGCGGGACGGTGCCGGACCATCGTATTCCTCTTATCCTGAGGAACCTCAGACTGTGCGGGATGGTGCCGGACCATCGTATTCCTCTTATCCTGAGGAACCTCAGACTGTGCGGGACGGTGCCGGACAATCGTATTCCTCTTATCCTGAGGAACCTCAGACTGTGCGGGACGGTGCCGGACCATCGTATTCCTCTTATCCTGAGGAACCTCAGACTGTGCGGGACGGTGCCGGATCATCGTATTCCTCTTATCCTGAGGGACCTCAGACTGTGCGGGACGGTGCCGCACCATCGTATTCCTCTTATCCTGAGGAACCTCAGACTGTGCGGGACGGTGCCGTACCATCGTATTCCTCTTATCCTGAGGAACCTCAGACTGTGCGGGACGGTGCCGGACCATCGTATTCCTCTTATCCTGAGGAACCTCAGACTGTGCGGGACGGTGCCGGACCATCGTATTCCTCTTATCCTGAGGAACCTCAGACTGTGCGGGACGGTGCCGGACCATCGTATTCCTCTTATCCTGAGGAACCTCAGACTGTGCGGGACAGTGCCGGACCATCGTATTCCTCTTATCCTGAGGAACCTCAGACTGTGCGGGACGGTGCCGGACCATCGTATTCCTCTTATCCTGAGGAACCTCAGACTGTGCAGGACGGTGCCGGATCATCGTATTCCTCTTATCCTGAGGGACCTCAGACTGTGCGGGACGGTGCCGCACCATCGTATTCCTCTTATCCTGAGGAACCTCAGACTGTGCGGGACGGTGCCGGATCATCGTATTCCTCTTATCCTGAGGGACCTCAGACTGTGCGGGATGGTGCCGCACCATCGTATTCCTCTTATCCTGAGGAACCTCAGACTGTGCAGGACGGTGCCGGACCATCGTATTCCTCTTATCCTGAGGAACCTCAGACTGTGCGGGACGGTGCCGGACCATCGTATTCCTCTTATCCTGAGGAACCTCAGACTGTGCGGGACAATGCCAGACCATCGTCTTCCTCTTATCCTGAGGAACCTCAGACTGTGCGGGACGGTGCCGGACCATCGTATTCCTCTTATCCTGAGGAACCTCAGACTGTGCGGGACGGTGCCGGACCATCGTATTCCTCTTATCCCGAGGAACCTCAGACTGTGCGGGACGGTGCCGGACCATCGTATTCCTCTTATCCTGAGGAACCTCAGACTGTGCGGGACGGTGCCGCACCATCGTATTCCTCTTATCCCGAGGAACCTCAGACTGTGCGGGACGGTGCCGGACCATCGTATTCCTCTTATCCTGAGGAACCTCAGACTGTGCGGGACGGTGCCGGACCATCGTATTCCTCTTATCCTGAGGAACCTCAGACTGTGAGGGGCGGTGCCGGACCATCGTATTCCTCTTATCCTGAGGAACCTCAGACTGTGCGGGATGGTGCCGGACCATCGTATTCCTCTTATCCTGAGGAACCTCAGACTGTGCGGGACGGTGCCGGACCATCGTATTCCTCTTATCCTGAGGAACCTCAGACTGTGCGGGACGGTGCCGGATCATCGTATTCCTCTTATCCTGAGGGACCTCAGACTGTGCGGGACGGTGCCGCACCATCGTATTCCTCTTATCCTGAGGAACCTCAGACTGTGCGGGACGGTGCCGGATCATCGTATTCCTCTTATCCTGAGGGACCTCAGACTGTGCGGGACGGTGCCGCACCATCGTATTCCTCTTATCCTGAGGAACCTCAGACTCTGCAGGATGGTGCCGGACCATCGTATTCCTCTTATCCTGAGGAACCTCAGACTGTGCGGGACGGTGCCGGACCATCGTATTCCTCTTATCCTGAGGAACCTCAGACTGTGCAGGACAATGCCAGACCATCGTATTCCTCTTATCCCGAGGAACCTCAGACTGTGCGGGACGGTGCCGGACCATCGTATTCCTCTTATCCTGAGGAACCTCAGACTGTGCGGGACGGTGCCGGACCATCGTATTCCTCTTATCCTGAGGAACCTCAGACTGTGCGGGACGGTGCCGGACCATCGTATTCCTCTTATCCTGAGGAACCTCAGACTGTGCGGGACGGTGCCGGACCATCGTATTCCTCTTATCCCGAGGAACCTCAGACTGTGCGGGACGGTGCCGGACCATCGTATTCTCTTATCCTGAGGAACCTCAGACTGTGCGGGACGGTGCCGGACCATCGTATTCCTCTTATCCTGAGGAACCTCAGACTGTGCGGGACGGTGCCGGACCATCGTATTCCTCTTATCCTGAGGAACCTCAGACTGTGCGGGACGGTGCCGGACCATCGTATTCCTCTTATCCTGAGGAACCTCAGACTGTGCGGGACGGTGCCGGACCATCGTATTCCTCTTATCCTGAGGAACCTCAGACTGTGCGGGACGGTGCCGGACCATCGTATTCCTCTTATCCTGAGGAACCTCAGACTGTGCGGGACGGTGCCGGACCATCGTATTCCTCTTATCCTGAGGAACCTCAGACTGTGCGGGACGGTGCCGGACCATCGTATTCCTCTTATCCTGAGGAACCTCAGACTGTGCGGGACGGTGCCGGACCATCGTATTCCTCTTATCCTGAGGAACCTCAGACTGTGCGGGGCGGTGCCGGACCATCGTATTCCTCTTATCCTGAGGCACCTCAGACTGTGCGGGACGGTGCCGGACCATCGTATTCCTCTTATCCTGAGGAACCTCAGACTGTGCGGGACGGTGCCGGACCATCGTATTCCTCTTATCCTGAGGAACCTCAGACTGTGCGGGACGGTGCCGGACCATCGTCTTCCTCTTATCCTGAGGAACCTCAGACTGTGCGGGACGGTGCCGGACCATCGTATTCCTCTTATCCTGAGGAACCTCAGACTGTGCGAGACGGTGCCGGACCATCGTATTCCTCTTATCCTGAGGAACCTCAGACTGTGCGGGACGGTGCCGGACCATCGTATTCCTCTTATTCTGAGGAACCTCAGACTGTGCGGGACGGTGCCGGACCATCGTATTCCTCTTATCCCGAGGAACCTCAGACTGTGCGGGACGGTGCCGGACCATCGTATTCCTCTTATCCTGAGGAACCTCAGACTGTGCGGGACGGTGCCGCACCATCGTATTCCTCTTATCCCGAGGAACCTCAGACTGTGCGGGACGGTGCCGGACCATCGTATTCCTCTTATCCTGAGGAACCTCAGATTGTGCGGGACGCTGCCGGACCATCGTATTCCTCTTATCCTAAAGAACCTCAGACTGTGCGGGACGGTGCCGGACCATCGTATTCCTCTTATCCTGAGGAACCTCAGACTGTGCGGGACGGTGCCGGACCATCGTATTCCTCTTATCCTGAGGAGCCTCAGACTGTGCGGGACGGTGCCGGACCATCGTATTCCTCTTATCCTGAGGAACCTCAGACTGTGCGGGACGGTGCCGGACCATCGTATTCCTCTTATCCTGAGGAACCTCAGACTGTGCGGGACGGTGCCGCACCATCGTATTCCTCTTATCCTGAGGAACCTCAGACTGTGCGGGACGGTGCCGGACCATCGTATTCCTCTTATCCTGAGGAACCTCAGACTGTGCGGGACGGTGCCGGACCATCGTATTCCTCTTATCCTGAGGAACCTCAGACTGTGAGGGGCGGTGCCGGACCATCGTATTCCTCTTATCCTGAGGAACCTCAGACTGTGCGGGACGGTGCCGGACCATCGTATTCCTCTTATCCTGAGGAACCTCAGACTGTGCGGGACGGTGCCGGACCATCGTATTCCTCTTATCCTGAGGAACCTCAGACGGTGCCGGACCATCGTATTCCTCTTATCCTGAGGAACCTCAGACTGTGCGGGACGGTGCCGGACCATCGTATTCCTCTTATCCTGAGGTACCTCGGACTGTGCGGGACGGTGTCATCCTTCCAACAGAGAAGAGGCTTTCCTGTCCTGAGTGCGGGAAGGGTTTCCCTTCTAAATCCAAACTTAATGTGCATAAAAGATCTCACACAGGAGAGAAGCCGTATTCCTGTCCTGAGTGCGGGAAATGTTTTTCAGTGAAGTTCAGTCTTTGCACACATCAGAGATCTCACACGGGGGAGAAGCCGTATTCCTGTCCTGAGTGCAGGAAATGTTTTTCGAATATGTCTGGTCTTTCCAAACATCAGAGATCTCACACGGGGGAGAAGCCATATTCCTGTCTTGAGTGCGGGAAATGTTTTTCACTAAAGTCCCATCTTTACACACATCAGAGATCTCACACGGGGGTGAAACCATATTCTTGTCCTGAGTGCAGGAAATGTTTTTCGAATATGTCCGGTCTTTCCAAACATCAGAGATTCCACACAGGGGAGAAGCCATATAACTGCCCTGAGTGCGGGAAATGTTTTTCACAGAAGTCCAGTCTTTACACACATCAGAGATCTCACACGGGGGAGAAGCCGTATTCCTGTCCTGAGTGCGGGAAATGTTTTTCAGAGAAGTCCAATCTTTACACACATCAGAGATCTCACACGGGGGAGAAGCTATTTTCCTGTCCTAAGTGAGGGAAATGTTCCTCATTGAAGTCATGTCTTCCTGTACATCAGGGATCTCACACAACCCTTGAGGTGTATTAGTGCCTTGGGTGTGGGAAATGTCTTGTATATGAATGTTGCTGGACATCACAGCTCTCATGTGGGGAAGAAGCACACCCTGATATACACCTCAGATATACTCTGTGACAGAGGGGTCACTTTATACACCTCAGATTTCACAAACACTTAGAGGTCTAAAATAAAAATAGTTGAATGAATGTGAGCGGCCATGATGAATATTGGATGTATTTTATTTCATACTCTGATTTCCTTGGCTCCATCTAGTGGCCATAAAGCGTTATTGTGCTATTTTTACTGATTGAGGTATTTAATGAAAAATACCGTTTTATGGCCACTAGATGGAGCCGACAATCATAGGAAATCACTGTGTTATATTCTAGCAATATGTGTAACAGCTGAATGAATTTCCTATAAGTAGAGCCCTCAGTTTGCTCTGTCAGACATGATTTCATACTAATACCTGAGATCATACTCATACACTTATCAGTACAGCAGATATTGGGGGATAGAAGGTAAAGTCTATGGAAGCCTCACCTTGTAATACAACCCATTCAGTATAAAATAGAAATGACAGGCAAAACATTTGTGTATAGATATAAAATATATTATAAGTACTTTTCTCCCCTTTTCTATAAGTGATCACATTCCCTCTGTTCTCAGCTGCATAAGAGTTGGGATAGGAGAAACAGCAACACACCGGTCTTCCCAGTGAATGGCTGTGCAGGGGGGAGGTTGTAAGCACAAGTCTGATCATTGGAGGAGAGTAGGTTGACTTCTAAGTTTAGCACAGCCAGCAAACTGACCATGTTGTGCTCTCCTGTCTAGTGTGGTCAGTTCTTAACCGGAAAGTAGAGGGATTGGCAGGATCACCAGGGATTTCACACAAAGGAAGCAATACAAAGAGAACAGGAGACTTCTTCATACCAGTACATGGGACAGCAGACACATATCAGGAACAGGAAATGTTGGACTAATATATTCTTTACCCTGTTCAGCCTTGGGAAGGTTTTACCCCCCTCCCTTCATGACCAGCCCAGGCCATTGTTTGCTATTCAACACTGCGCTACTTTACCTGGTAATTGCTCAGTCATGTGACGCTGTACACAAATGACATTTATATTATTGTTTCACACCATTAGAGATTTCTTTTGGTGTTTTTTAATAACCTCTGCGTTCTTTTATTTTTTATTATATAAACAACAAAAAACTAAAATTTAAAAACAATATTTTTACTTTCCGCTATAAAACATCCAACAGAAAAATAAAAAAAATCGAATTTCTTCATTCATTTTGGCCAAAATATATTCTGCTCCATGTCTTTGGTAAAAAATCCCAATAAGTGGATATTGACTGGTCTGTGTGAAAGTTATAATGTCTACAAACTATGGAATATATTGGAATTTTTATTTATTTTATTTGTTTATATTACTAATGGTGGTGATCAGCGACTTCTAATGGGACTGCCAAAGTGTGACGGGAAATCTGACACTAACTGACATCACCAGTGACACCAATACAGAGATCAGTGATAATACTATATACTGTCACTGTACTAATGACACCGGCTGGGAACTGACATCACCAGTGACACCAATACAGAGATCAGTGATAATACTATATACTGTCACTGTACTAATGACACCGGCTGGGAACTGACATCACCAGTGACACCAATACAGAGATCAGTGATAATACTATACACTGTCACTGTACTAATGACACCGGCTGGGAACTGACATCACCAGTGACACCAATACAGAGATCAGTGATAATACTATACACTGTCACTGTACTAATGACACCGGCTGGGAACTGACATCAACAGTGACACCAATACAGAGATCAGTGATAATACTATACACTGTCACTGTACTAATGACACCGGCTGGGAACTGACATCACCAGTGACACCAATACAGAGATCAGTGATAATACTATACACTGTCACTGTACTAATGACACCGGCTGGGAACTGACATCACCAGTGATACAATACAGAGATCATTGATAATACTATATACTGTCACTGTACTAATGACACCGGCTGGGAACTGACATCACCAGTGACACCAATACAGAGATCAGTGATAATACTATACACTGTCACTGTACTAATGACACCGGCTGGGAACTGACATCTCCAGTGACACCAATACAGAGATCAGTGATAATACTATATACTGTCACTGTACTAATGACACCGGCTGGGAACTAACATCACCAGTGACACCAATACAGAGATCAGTGATAATACTATACACTGTCACTGTACTAATGACACCGGCTGGGAACTGACATCACCAGTGACACCAATACAGAGATCATTGATAATACTATATACTGTCACTGTACTAATGACACCGGCTGGGAACTGACATCACCAGTGACACCAATACAGAGATCAGTGATAATACTATACACTGTCACTGTACTAATGACACCGGCTGGGAACTGACATCACCAGTGATACAATACAGAGATCAGTGATAATACTATATACTGTCACTGTACTAATGACACCGGCTGGGAACTGACATCACCAGTGACACCAATACAGAGATCAGTGATAATACTATACACTGTCACTGTACTAATGACACCGGCTGGGAACTGACATCACCAGTGATACAATACAGAGATCAGTGATAATACTATATACTGTCACTGTACTAATGACACCGGCTGGGAACTGACATCACCAGTGACACCAATACAGAGATCAGTGATAATACTATACACTGTCACTGTACTAATGACACCGGCTGGGAACTGACATCACCAGTGACACAATACAGAGATCAGTGATAATACTGGGATGGATTAGGTAAAATGCTAATTTTCTATGTATCTTTTCTATACTATAAAGTCTATATTTTTTAATGTATATAAACTGCTTTTATATTCCTTGCTCAAAATGGCTGCTAGTAGCACCCCCTCCCATCGAGTGAAGAATGTAACTAAAATATGGTGCGTCCGCCCAGGACTACACCCTATCTGATGACGCTCAGAGCCTGGAGGAAGTTCACCTTACATGGACACAACCAATCAGAAGCTACGAGTATCTAGATAACATTATGCTAATGATACATTTGCTTAC
This sequence comes from Rana muscosa, assembly GCA_029206835.1. Taxonomy (NCBI): domain Eukaryota; kingdom Metazoa; phylum Chordata; class Amphibia; order Anura; family Ranidae; genus Rana; species Rana muscosa. The sequence continues at coordinate 190,661 of JARGYO010005609.1, forward strand.
AGCATTAGTCGCTCACCTATAAAACCCCCCATGTGTCCGGAACCAATAAAGAGAGTATCATCAATCTGAGCACAGTCTCAGTGTGGTCCTTTTCTCGTGCATGCACTACATCATATAGGCCTAATCAGGATGAGGGCAGATAGTCACCAGACGATTAGTCTGATCCATATCAGCTGGCGCCCTAGCGTGGGGCCCCCGGGTTGTGAACCAACGGACAGCCGATGGCAAAGGCGCTGAGATGGACCAACGCGGACGAGCTGGAGACTGATCACCTCCAGAGTACAGTAAGACATACCTTTTAGTACCTTACCAGTACGTGACCCATCTCCGTTGTTGGACTATCTCTGTGGCTGCAGGCGATCACCAGAGACAGGTAATTGCTTGCCCGGGGTCTAATTTGTATCGCACCTGTACCTGAGTATCTGCTGCCCGGTTTTGTGTTTGTGTAAATGTGCCATCTGGTCTCAGAGAGAGTGAGAACCTGAGGGGGAGTGCTTGCAGAGGGTATTGTATTGACACGGGAACTCCTTGTTCACGGCAGCGTGGTGTGCGTGTCGTGAGAGGAGGCGTCGAGTGCGCGTCACAGGTGGTGACGGCGCAGAGACTCTGTGGGGGCCCCTCTTCTCTGAACATATCTCTCTCTCTTTGCGGCCGGTTGATATGTCATGTCCTAAGTAGGGATGGGCTGAACACCCCCCGGTTCGGTTCGCATCCAGAACATGCGAACGGACCGAAAGTTTGCACGAACATTCTAACACCGTTAAAGTCTATGGGACCCGAACGTGAGAAATCAAAAGTGCTAATTATAAAGGCTAATATGCAAGTTATTGTCCTAAAAAGTGTTTGGGGACCCGGGTCTTGCCCCAGGGGACATGTATCAATAAAAAATAAAGTTTTAAAAACGATTGTTTTTTCGGGAGCAGTGATTTTAATAATGCTTAAAGTGAAAAAATACAAGTGAAATATTCCTTTAAATACCATACCTGGGGGGTGTCTATAGTATGCCTGTAAAGTGGCGCATGTTTCCCGTGTTTAGAACTGTCCCTGCACAAAGTGTCATTTCTGAAGGAATAAAAGTAATTTAAAACTGCTTGCGGCTTTAATGTAATGTCTGGTCCCAGCAATATAGATGAAAATCATTGAGAAAATTGGCATGGGTACCCCCCCCCCCAGCCCATTTGGGTCTTGTATGGATATTAAGGGGAACTCCGCACCCAGGATAAAAAAAGGAAATGTGTGGGGCCCCCAGGCCCTATATACTCTAAACAGCAGTATACAGGTGGTCCAAACAAGACAGGGACTGTAGGTTTGTTCTTAAATAGAATCTGTTTTTTAATTTTGAACAGGTACATTGTTTAAGTGTAGCTCCAGTCAAAAAATCAATTTTTAAGCTTTTTGGATAACATAGGGAAGGGTTATCACCCCTGTAACATTTGTTTTGCCGTCTGCGCACCTGTTCAGAACATTTCACCTCACTTTTTGTCACAATGACAATTGGATTTAGAAAATTTGAGGATTTTAGTGAAACAAGGATTGGTGATAAAGCATCAGTGGAGGAGACACCATTTTCCCATATTAACTCTTACAGGAGAGAATTTCCCTTCCTAGGGGTAGATTTCCTCTCACTTCCTGTTGTCTCCTTCCGTTTGTAAGTAGGAGTCGTTTGTAAGCTGGATGTTTTAAAGTCGGGGACCGCCTGTATATACTATACGGCCTGCCCTATATACTCTACAGAAATTTGGGCTTTAGGTGTTGGTGGTACCAGAACACTGTAAGCCCTCACAGTTACTCTTAGTGTGCCCTGGAATGGGCCCTGCTGTGAAATATTATATCAAGAATTGTAATTACATGCCCCTGTTAAAAAGGGGCAGAAAAATTGGGCCTTTAGGCACTGGTGTCACAACACTGCAACCCCTCACAGATACTGTACTTGGAGCACAGCAATGAGCCCTGTTGCAAAGTATTGCATCAAAAATTGTAATGACACGCCCCTGTTGAACAGGGGCAGAAAAATTGGGCCTTAGGCACTGGTGCCACAACACTGAAACCCCTCACAGATACTGTACTTGGAGCACAGCAATGAGCCCTGTTGCAAAGTATTGCATCAAAAATTGTAATTACACGCCCCTGTTGAACAGGGGCAGAAAAATTGGGCCTTAGGCACTGGTGCCACAACACTGAAACCCCTCACAGATACTGTACTTGGAGCACAGCAATGAGCCCTGTTGCAAAGTATTGCATCAAAAATTGTAATTACACGCCCCTGTTAAACAGGGGCAGAAAAATTGGGCCTTAGCCACTGGTGGCGGTGCCCAGAACTAAAAATGTTCTTACAAGCTATCAGCATGATCATTGAGGAGGAAGAGGATAGTCACTCAGCATCAGCATAGGCAGTCTTGAAGGGATCTGACATTCAAAAAAAAATGATTTGGTTACATCAGCATCAGGTGCTTGGTAGTTGGTGGTGATCCAAGACTGATTCATTTTTATGAAGGTCAGCCGATCGTCCGCATCAGTGGACAGGTGCACCCTGTGATCGGTTACAAAGCCTCCAGCAGCACTGAATGTGCATTCTGAAAGAACGCTGGATGCAGGACAGGCCAGTACCTCAATTGCATACTGTGCAAGCTCTGGTCAGTGATCCATCCTCAAGACCCAGTAACCCAGAGGATTTTCGGTGGGAAAGGTGTCCAAGTCTGATCTTGCCCCTAGGTATTCCTGCACCATGTAAATCAGACGCTGGCGATGGTTGCTGGAACCGATCATACCTTGGGGCTGCAAACTAAAAAAAAATCTGAACGCATCGGTCAGACGGCCACCTTCTCCACCGCTCCTTCTGTGACTGACCGAAACCTTTAGCAACACGTTGTCCTGGACCAGGAATTTGTAACCTCCCAGGCTCTGGGAATGCGTTGCAAAAACCTTTCTGCAAGGCCTCCCGAAGATGTTTCTCCCTCTGCGACGGCAAGATAAGGTCCCCAAACCTTACCCTTGTAACATGGATCAAGGAGGGTTGCCAGCCAGTAATGATCCCTCTCCTTGATACCACGAATACGAGGATCCTTCCGCAGGCTTTGCAGGATCAGGGAGGCCATGCAGCGTAGGCTTGCTGAGGCATTCAGTCCGGAGTCCTCTGGGTCACTAAGGTCGACATGATCCGCAGCCACCTCCTCCCAGCCACGTACAAGTCCATGGGTTTCTTGGGACTGTAAATGATCCCTTGAAGACTGCTGCTGATGCTGAGTGCTAGGCTCCACCTCCATGCTGACACAATCCTCCTCCTCCTCGTCCTCTTTCTGTGTGATCGGCGGGCCAGCAGGAACACTGTCTGGATAAAGGGGGCTTTGAGAGGTAAGGAAGTCCTCCTCTTCCTCCCTCTGTTCTGCCTCAAGTACCATGTCCATTATTCCACGCAGCGTGTGCTCCAACAGGTGGACAAGAGGGACAGTGTCACTGATGCATGCACTGTCACTGCTCACCATCCTCGTGGCCTCCTCAAATGGTGACAGGACAGTGAATGCATCCCTGATCATGACCCACTGGCGTGGCAAAAAAAAAAAGCTCCCCTGAACCTGTCCTTGTGCCATATTGGCACAGATACTCATCTGCTGTGTGTGCAGCCGCTGCAGCATGGCCAACGTTGAGTTCCACCTGGTGGGCATGTCACAGATTAGGCGGTTCTTGGGCAGGATGTATTCCTATTGGAGGTCAACCAGCTGAGGACTGGCATTATATGACCGGCGGAAATGCACACAGAGTTTCCTGGCCTGCCTCAGGACATCCTGTAAGCCCGGGTACCTGCCCAAGAACCGCTGCACCACCAAGTTAAGGACGTGAGAAAAACAGGGCACATGGGTCACTTGTCCCTGTCGGAGGGCGGAGAGGAGGTTAGTGCCATTGTCGCAAACCACCATTCCTGGCTTAAGCTGGCGTGGCGTCAACCACCTCTGAGCCTGCCCCTGCAGAGCAGACAGAATCTCTGCCCCAGTGTGGCTCCTGTCCCCCAAGCACACCGGCTCAAGCACCGCATGGCATCTAATTGCCTGCGTACTTGCGTAGCCCCTTGAACGCCTACGGAGCACCGCTGGTTCCGAGGACAAATCAGCACAGGAAGAGGCCATGGAGGAAGAAGAAGAGGAGGGGGTGGAGGAGAGAGGTGTGTCAGAATCACCACTAGTAGCATTTTGTAGGCGTGGTGGCGGAACAACCACCAAAACTACTGCACCCTGTCCTGCATCCTTCCCAGCTGCCAGCAGTCACCCAATGCACCGTGAAAGATAGGTAACATCCCTGTCCATGCCTGCTGGACCATGAGTCAGCGGTATTATGCACCTTATCGCTGACCGCCCTGTCAAGCGAGGCCAAGACATTGCCTTCCACATGCCGGAATCGCCTTCCATGAAAAAAAGTGGCGTTTGGGAACCTGCCACTGAGGAACCGCACATTCCACAAACTCACGGAAGGGGGCCGAGTCTACCAACTGAAAAGGCAGCAGTTGAAGTACTAGCAATTTAGCCAAGCTAGCATTCAACCGCTGGGCATGTGGATGGCTGGGAGTGAACTTCTTGCGGCGGTGCAGCAGCTGGGGCAGGGAAATTTGCCTGCTAGAATCGGACGTCGGTGTACTGCTAGCAGAGTGCCCGCAAGTACTTGGCAGTGACACACCTAATTATACACCTTCATTCCTCTTAGTGCAGGTTTCTGAGAGGACTGAAGGTATAGTGGGGTTGGAGATCCTAGCTGAGGAGGAGCAAGGAGAGGTCCGATTTGTTCTTTGGTGTGGGTCTTTTCTGTACGCTTGTCAACGGACTGCATGGCAGATCAACATATGTTTGGTCAAGCATGTGGTGCCCAAGCGGGTGATGTTTTGGCCACGCGAGATACGCTTCAGACATATGTTGCAAATAGCAACGGTGCTATCTGATGCACACGTCTCAAAAAAGGCCCACACAAAGAACGCGCAGAGGCAGCAGTGCCCTGCACATGCGGAGCTCTGCGTTGTGATGCTGTCGGTGTGCTGCCCTTAAGCTGGCCCCTGGAGGGCATCCTTCTTCGTTGGAGATGTGCCTCCTCCTTCTCTCTCCTATCAGGCACCCACGTAGTGTCAGTGACCTCATCATCCCCTCCCTCCTCATCACTGGAGCAAACCTGGCAGTATGCTGCAGCTGGGGGAACATGACTGCCAGTTTGCTGTCCTTCTTGGGCACCCCCTCTCTCTGGGCTCACATTACTGCCTTCTTCTAGCTGGGTACCATCATCGGAGCCTTCAAAACGCTGCTCCTCCTCCTGCAGCATGTACCCAACACTGTAGTCAAACAGTTCGGGGGACTCTTCAGGAGGACATGGTGGGGCTAGGGAAGGAGTGACTGATGCCATTGAGCCGATGGAAGAGGCCGCTTTGGCAGACAAAGTACCCTGAGGCTGGATGAGGAGGATGAGGACGGCTTGGTCATCCACTCTACCAACTCTTCAGCATGTTGCGGCTCAACACGGCCAGCTGCCGAAAAAAAGGACAAGCGTGCCCCACGGCCACATGCTGATGAGGATGCACCGTGTCCACGACCAGCACTGTTGCCTCTAGACACAGAGCCTGCTTGCCCTCTTTTATTGGCCTGTGTGTGTCTGCCTCTCCTTGTTGGCCTTTCAGACATACTTTATTTAATGTATTGGGATAGGTAGGTACACAAGGAATTGTCTGCAGTCAACTTTAGCTGCACACTGTGGCCAGTATACAGTACACTGACTTAATATACTGCAGGTTAGCTCAATCAACTGCCTGTTTTATCAGTAATAGAAAAGCAATAGTCTGCAGTGAGCTTTACATGCACACTGAGCCCAGTATACACTACACTGACTTAATATACTGCAGTGAGAATAACAGGAACACTGAAGTGAGATCCAGCTAAACTGAATACAGTCTATATATATATATATATATATATATATATAAATATATATATACACAACTCCTAGGATGCATATATACTGTATATACTAAATACACTGACTAAAGCTAACTCAATCGCCTGCCTGCTCTATCTAAATGAAATGACATTCTGTCTCTCTCTCTCAGACTCTCTCCGCCGCCGCAACACTACACAAGGCTGACACGCAGGCGGCCTTATATAGTGTGGGGCGTGTACCTACTCTCCTGAGCCATGATTGACCAAAGGCACCCTTCCTTTGGCCAATTACGGCTCTCTGTACTGACGGCGCTGTGATTGGCCAAGCATGCGGGTCATAGTGCATGCTTGGCCAATCATCAGCCAGCAATGCACTGCGATGACGCAGTGCATTATGGGCCGTGACGCGAACGGCCGAACAGACGATGTTCGAGTCGAACACAAAGCTCATCCCCACTCAGCTCTTAAAAACCCATCAAACTGGTTTATTTACATATCAATGGACAGGAAGAGGTGATGTCAGTTCCCAGCCAGTGTCATTAGTACAGTGACAGTATATAGTATTATCACTGATCTCTGTATTGGTGTCACTGGTGATGTCAGTGAGTGTCAGTTCCCCCCCCCCCAGCGTCAGTTAGTGTCGGATTGTCCGTCACACTTTGGCAGTCCCATTAGAAGTCGCTGATCACCACCATTAGTAGTATACACAAATAAAATAAACACAAATTCCAATATATTCCATAGTTTGTAGACATTAGAACTTTCACAACAAACCAGTCAATATACACTTATTGGGATTTTTTTTTACCAAAGACATGGATATACAGAATACTCATATAGAGATTTATCAGTAACAATTAATTGGAACATACTTATACAGGACAATGAGTCTAGAATACACAATCAAAAATGATGATAGTACAGTGCACTAATCATAATACATTATATCAAACAATTATTACTAAAAAAGACCAAAGAGAGAGAAAAAAATACATCATTGGGGAGAGAAGGGGAAGGGAAGGAAAAGAAAAAGGGAATAAGGGGATGAAAAAAAGGGAGGTGGGAGGAGGGGGAAGAAAGGGGAAAATAGGGGAAGAGAAGCATAGACAAAATACTCAGAAATCATAGAAAGGGTTTAAAACGAAGAGTTTCATTGAAGCCTGGGAAAACAGTCGCTTTTAGATTGTAGACTCAGCGAGCCTCAAGTTGCAATAAAGTTTTGTCAACACTGCCTCCTCTAGCATGAAGTGGGACGTGTTCCAAGGCCATAAACGTTATAATTTTTGGGTCGAAGCCATGAAAAAGACCAACATGGCGGCTAATAGCCGTTTCAGTTTTGTTTTAAGGATGGGTTTAATATGACCACGAATGGATTTTATATGATCACGAATACGTTTCAGGAAAGGACGCTTGGTCATATCCAATATAAAACCCACCACATTGGCAAATTGCTAGGTAGACAATACCAGGAGTATGGCAAGTAACTCTACATTTGGCATGATAAATCTGTCCATCAGGGAGGACACAACTCGAGCTGTTCATCATAAAGGAGCAAACATTACAATGACCACAAGAAAAGGTTCCTGGGTTCAAACATTTATCACGACTGAAAGGCTCAAAGTGGCTATGGACAAAGCTGTCCTTGAGGGAGGGTGCTCGTCTGTAGGTAAATTGGGATTTTCCTCTGACATATTTGTTGACAATCGGGTCAGCTGATAGTAAGGGCCAGAATTTGTCCACTATCCTCCTAATTTTATGATGTTCCATGGAGTATTGTGTAATTATTCTTACTTTATCAGTTTTAGTATTAGGTTTTTGGCGAAAAATAAGAGAGTTACGATCTTTGTCTAATACTCTATTGTAAGCCTTTTTCAAAACTGAGTGACTGTATCCCCTACTTTTTAGACGACTATATAAATCATCGGCAGCTCCCTTAAAGTCAGTATCGCGACTACAGTTTCGCTTTATGCGCAAGTACTGACTATAAGGTATGCTTTTCACAAGTGGTATAGGATGGGAACTGGAAGCGTGCAAGATACTAGTATTCCCTACAGAGGGTTTTCTATAGAGGGAAGAGTTGATAACACCTTCACTGTCCAAATGTATCAGCAGATCCAGAAAACTTATCTCAGTCTGGCTACAGGCAATAGTGAACTTTAGATTAAACTCATTTATAGAAATGATATTCATGAACTGCTCAAGTTCATCCATACTGCCCGACCAAAATAAAAGTACATCATCAATGTACCTATACCAAGATATAATCCTGTCCAGATACGGTAACAGATCCTCACGGGCAAACAGATTCCTCTCCCACCCCCCCCAGGTACAGGTTGGCATACGATGGGGCACACCTTGTCCCCATCGCAACCCCCTGCACCTGGAGGTAGTGGGAGAGTCCAAACATAAAAACATTATGGGTAAGTATAAACTTGAGCAAGTCAACAACAAAGGAATTGTAAATCGCAGAGTCTGGTCCTCTCTCCTGCAAATGACTTCTCACGACATCAATCCCCCTTACTATGAGGAATGGCATTATATAATCCCTCGATATCCAAGGCTACAAGCCAGGTATTTGCAGGGAGTGTAATGCCCTCTATAATCTTCAACAAGTCTATAGTGTCTTTGACATAGGAGGGCAGGGCAACAATGTGTGGGTGTAGGTAGTCATCAACTAGAGAGCTAGCATTCTCTGTCAGACTTAAACAGCCTGATATAATTGGACGGCCAGGAGGTTTAGTAAGAGATTTATGAACCTTCAGTAGGGCGTAGAAGGTAGGTACCTTGGGATCTTTAACATTAAAAAAACTTCATGTACTCTGATCAATTGTACCCCTTTGATAAGCCTTAAGGATTATGGAATGATATTCCCTATGAAAATTTTCAATCATGGTTTAAGAAATCGTGCGGTACCAATTGCTGTTAGATTGAATGTCTTTGCACATACTTTCATACTGCATGATATCCATAATAACGAGGTTTCCCCCTTTATCCACAGGCTTAATGACGATGTTGTTATTACTTTGGAGTGATTTAACAGCATCTCTCTGTTTTTTTGTAAGATTCATTTTTTCCATGAAAATCAAAATACATTTTTTCAATTTCCATGGTCGTTTGTTGCACGAATGCCCAGATGTTAGGGTTGGTGTAAAGTAATGGGAACATTCGTGATTTAGGTCTAAAGGACGACGGTGGGGGAAAGAACACACCGGTGGCAGACACCCCTGGGAGTGAGGATAGCCAGGGAGCGTCCTCCTCGGTGTGGCCCTCCTCCCACAAAGCCATCAAATCCTCTAGTGCCTGATACTCATCCATGTTGGCAGAAAGAGCGGTTGGGTCAGACTGCAGAGTCTGATCATTGGATGGTTTGTCAAAAAGAACCTTATACAGTAATCTACGAGCGAAAAGGTGAATATCTTTGATAACAAAGAATCTATCCGTGTGAGAATCAGGGCAGAAAGATAAACCTAGTTTAAGGACCAATGTCTCCTCCTCAGAAAGTTCGTAGGAGGAGAGATTGATAATCTTCATCTCAGTGTTAACTGGCTCTAGACATTGGGGGTCGTAGTTGGTATGTGGTCCTTGTCTTTCCCTAAAAAAATAGGGGCTAATTTGGTGTCTGGTGGTGGTGCAATGGCTAAAGGAAGGGCAGTAGTTTCCAGATTGCTTACCTTAGGAATTGTGACAATGGTTAAAGGAGAAGCAGCAATTTCCATATTGCTTACCTTAGGAATTGTGCCAGAGTGCGCAATAGATGCCGAAGGGGGAGTAAGAGGTGCCGCCGTCGCGATAGATTGAGTGATGATAGCTTGAAGACCGCGTGCGGTTTGAGGAGAGGGGTGAAAAGCAGAAAGAGATCGTGAATTTGAAAACTTAGGACGTCCAGGTAAGGAACGATGTGAAGGTGCAGTGCCAAGTTGGTGTCGCAGAGATTCTGTAGATGCAGCATCAGAGTTTCTTTTCCTTTTTTTGGGGAGTCTATCCTCAGAAAGATCTTGGTAAACCGTTGATAGGCTAGAGGAAAGAGAAGATGTTGAAGATAAATTAGGTATTGGTTCGTCTGTTTTGGTGTTCATATTGTTGGCCTGTCTGTTAAAAGGCCTGTTGGAAGTATTTTGTGTCCATTTATAAGCAAATCCATTGCTGTGAGCATTGCTGTCACGCAAGAACTTGCCTTCCTTACCACTTATAATTTCTTTAGTATAACATGAAAAAGCGTGAAAAGATAACTCAAAAATGGAGATACCTGGGGGTCGGACTTTGAAGGCAATGACACATAGGATAAACAAAAAAATAAAAGTTTATTATAAAAGACAAAAAGACAGTAACTACAGTAGTTGAAAAAATTAGAACACTGTATACAGGATGGTTTGTACAGATGTGGTCCCTGTGTGTATATACGTGTTTCTCCACAAGGCTTCTTCAGGATGAACAGAGATAGCAAGAAAACACGCCTTACTATCTTGGGAGCAGGAGGGTATAATATGTATTATCCCTTGGTCAGAATTTTTTTTTTTTATTATACTATAAGCAGGCCCAGAACCGTTGTAGTGAGCGTGGGAACAATTCACATCTCACAGAATACCAGGGTGAAATTTCAGGTGCTTCTTACAGCCAAAGGCAGCTAGAGACGAGGACCTCAAGACTCAGCATACTAGCTGACAAAAGACGAGCATCCTGCTGTCTCCGGGACATCTGCGTGTGATACTATCCGTGGCCACTACTGCTTGGCCATTATCTTGCTTATAATTTTGGCTGGATCTAAAGGATTTACCTGATTCCCATATATGCTTGGCTGCATTGCTTGGTTAGCCTCGATTTCATTCAGTGATGTCCCCATGCAGTTTTTCTCTGTATACAGACTGCTAGGATATATTTCAGCTGGTATGCTGAGTCTTGAGGTCCTTGTCTCTAGCTGCCTTTGGCTCTAAGAAGCACCTGAAATTTCACCCTGGTATTCTCTGAGATGTGAATTGTTCCCACGCTCACTACAACGGTTCTGGGCCTGCTTATAGAATAATAAAAAAAAAAAAGTTCTGACCAAGGAATAATACATATTATACCCTCCTGCTCCCAAGATAGTAAGGCGTGTTTTCTTGCTATCTCTGTTCGTCCTGAAGAAGCCTCATGGCGAAACGCGTAGACGCACACAGGGACCACATCTGTACAAACCATCCTGTATACAGTGTTTTAATTTTTCCAACTACTGTAGTTACTGTCTTTTTGTCTTTTATAATAAACTTTTATTTTTTTGTTTATCCTATGTGTCATTGCCTTCAAAGTCCGACCCCAGGTATCTCCATTTTTTAGTTATCTTTTCACGCTTTTTCAAGTAATTTAACGGATGTGGCATTGTGAGTGCTTCCCCTTCCCTCATTTATATTCTTTAGTATAACCTTCTATATATTCCTTCAATTCCTTTTCCTTTGTTTTAAATCTAGGACTGGTCAAGATTTGAAAATAGTCATCAAACCATTTCTTAATATAATCATCCAAAACAACAATTTATTTTTCATATTGACCACATAAAATCAGAATCATTTCAAAGGAACAATGTTGTAGGTTATCTTCCCAGGTTTTTCTCAGGGTATCGTAGATTAGGAAAAATGTATTTTCAACATACTTTTCAAAGAATTTTTTATGCCAAAATATGCAGACTTTTTTCTCCAAGGGTCTCTGTAATCTTAGAAAAGCCTGATCGAGATCCTTATCAGAGATCGGGCAAAATACAGCAGTGTTTTTAGACTGCTGTATTTTGTTCATAAATCCCTCCCACGCTTCACCACAGAAGGAAGCCATAGCGAGGGAAATAGGAAAGAAATAAACTAATCAAGAAGGGACAGGTGAGGAAGAAACAAAATGAAAATAAGGATAAAAAAAATAAGAATAAGGGGAAGGAAAATCAGTATATTTTCTCTAAAAAAGATCACTAAACAGCTTTAATCCTCAATAACAAATTAGACATTCAATATATTACAATACAAAATGCAGTATTCCATTGTGATGGATAAAATATCAAAAATGATGTATATTTTGTGTCACCAAAGACAGACCAAAGAGCGTGTATTGAAACACTATATTGTAGGTCTAGAATTTTTGTGGTCTGGCTATGGGTAGACACCTGATGTAACGCACCTCATCCTAAAATGTTATTAAGAAAAGGAAACGGGACTATAACGGTGCTGTTAAATTAATATCAAACACAATGGAAGACCATTTAGTAAAAAGTATACAATACATTTTATTTAATAGATTATACAAAATTGATAAAATTAGAGCAATGTCACTGAGTCAATTCGCGGTAGGGTGATTCCAAAGTGGTGGTTGCATCAGTTGTAGGTTGAGAAGATCATCTGTAGTCCCTACATGTTTATTTTGATTGTGTTTTTGGTATTTTTTTTCTTGGCTAGGTCTTCTTGAGCACTCACTGTGGGTGGGCGGTTGCTCAGAGTCTGGTCCATTGCTGCCCTAAGGGTGGTTTCCCGCCCTTATACCTGTGGGGTGTTTCCTTTCTCCCCCCCCCCCCCCCTCTTCCCTTTGTTCATCTAGGGATACTAGGGACTTTGGTGGTAAGTTGCCTTTTCTCTTTCAATCGTTTTTATTGATTTTGTAAACAATAAAGATCAGATTACCAAGTACTAAGTAGAAATACAATTACAATGTCCTTGTGCTTTTCCAAAACATTATGAGATAACGGTAATGCAATTAGAGCGTACTAACATATTGTGAGGATAGTTATTCCCTTTGCCTTAACTTTCATTTCAATGTTTTTATCTGCATTTTCTCCATTGGAAATAACAAAAGCAAACCATGCAGACAATATTACAGTTGCAGAGTACCCGACGTTTGTTTATACAAGTGTAAACACTGGGTACCTCTGTCTTGGAACTCAGATAGTACTTGTCAAACTCCTTATGAAACCAAAAGGATACAAAGTAGAGAGGAAAAGAGAGAAAAGAGGGGGGGGGGACCCCATGCTCTGATCCCTGCCACTCAAAAGATTCTTAGATCGGAGCCGTACGGGGATCACCCGTCAAGTAACTGATCCACGGGCTCCAAACTTTTTCGAAGACCACTAGTTTGTCATTCAAGACCGCCGAGAGCCTTTCGTTCATCATGAGCCATGAGAGCTTATGCTTAAGCTGGTCAAATGGGATGGCAGCTGACCTCCAATTCCTGGCTATAGTTATTCTGGCAGAGGTGAATATAAAAGTAAGAAGCCTTCTCTGGTTTTTTGAGGCAGCATCAACTTTTAGCCCCAGCAGGACGTGTTTAGGGGATTTGGTGAGGTTGACCTGGGTAAGGGTAAAAATAAAGTTGTACACCCTTATCCAAAATCTAAGCACCTTGGGGCATTGCCACCATATGTGGTAAGCCGTTCCATCTTGTCCGCAACCTCTGAAGCATAGTGGAGAAGCTCCTGGGACATATGTGGCTAACCTGGTCGGTCCTTAGAAGGAACTTATAGTTTGCCTCTACAATAGAGGTGTTAATAAGAGATTTGGAAGCTGCTTGAGCAATCAAGTGCCATTCCTCTAATTCGAGGTGTTCCTGGAGGTCTTGCTCCCACTTGACCATGTAAGCTTGTTTAACCGAAGTATGTGTTAAGATAGCGTATAATTCAGAAACATGACCCCTAATTTTATCAAATTTGTGACATAAGTATTCCATGGGCGTCATGGTCGTCAGATCACTCTTGCAAGACAATGTGTCTAGGTAATGTTTCAATTGAACAAACCGGGGGTGTTCTGAGTCTGGCATCTGGTATTTGTCTATTAAGGTCTGTTTAGTGAACATGCCGTTGTGATCACAGATGTCTGCAATGCACAGGAGCCCTTTATTGGTCCACCAGTTGAAGGCATGAGGGGTGAGGCCTGGGGTGAATTCTTTGTTTCTCAGCAACGGAGCCAATGGGCCATGCAGGGACTTGAACGAGTGAGGTTGAAATAGTCTATCCCAGATGAAAGGGAGAGGGAGGGGCATAAAATTGGGGGTCGGTCCCGAGCTGGTAACCATATAATATGTGATATTAATTTGGATGGGCATGACTGCGATTCTAAATGCATCCATAACGGGTGAGGCTGAGAGGAGTGGAACTGAATTAGCTGGGATAGTTGGGCGGTGTAACAGGAGGGCCTGGGGAACCCAGAATCTCCTAGAAAGTATGAGATACCCTTGCTTCAGCTTCCCCAATGCCTCTTATGTGTAAACCACCCTGTGTCCCTATTAGGGGCACAGGGTGAATGAGAACCCCACCATGATCTGTGATAGCCATATCCAATACGGTATATACAGGGCACATATTGAGTATATACTGTGTGTGGGCTGTGTATGTAATACTTGCTGTGATGGTGTGTGATTACATTCTGTTGTCTATTGTGGCTTGTGGGAGTTAAGCCTGTAATTATAGGTTGTGGAACTAGCAGACAGACAGGTTAATTGAAGAGATGCTGAGGTGTCACCTGTCTGCCTGAGTAATGTTAATGAACCTCAAATGCTACAGATCCTTTCATTGAGTGAAGTCTTTTGATAATGTGGATTGGGAGACAAAAGCTAAACACAAAAGGGTCATGCATAATCATTAAACTGAGATGTGTATTGGTCATCAGCTGTAGAGAATTGGCTCATGTAAATTGGGTCTGGTCAGAGGTGTATGATAAGAGGAGGGTCAGAAGCTTCTCTCTGTGTGTATAAGAGTTGTAGTACTTTTGCAATAAAGGGTCAGTCTATTCTGGAAAGATACAGAGTGCGTCTCGTTCTTTTGGAATGATTAACTCCTATGGGAAGTGGTCGCCTGACTGTGGAGCGTCGGTAGTGGATGTGTGTCCAGGAGAGGGAAGATATCTAAACGGCGTTACCCCCTTTCATGTTTGGGGTGCCGTTTCATTGGTGGCAGCAGTGGGATTTTCCCTCCAGTTACTGGGACACTCCAAACCACCACAGTGAAGGACCAGCTATGCAGCCTGCAGGAAAGTCACGCTGAAAGACCTACTTGAGAGCCGTGGAGGGACCAGTGGGACAAAGAACAAGGCCACCTTGATCAAGGAGCTAGCCGAGATGGATCAGAGGGATGGTGATGCAGGACCCCGGTCAGTTGAAGACTTGTTTCAGCAACGAGTTCGAGAGCGGTTGGCATTATATGGCGCTAACCCATCAGAGACGGCCATACAGAAAGCCATTAAAGACCAGGGATGAGCCGAACACCCCCCTGTTCGGTTCGCACCAGAACCTGCGAACAGACAAAATGTTCGTGTAAACTTTAGAACCCTATTAAATACAATGGACTCGAACGTTCGAAATCTAAAGTGTTAATTATAAAGGCTAATATGCAAGTTATTGTCCTAAAAAGTGTTTGGGGACCCGGGTCCTGCCCCAGGGGACATGTATCAATGCAAAAAGAAGTTTTAAAAACGGCCGTTTTTTTGGGAGCAGTGATTTTAATAATGCTTAAAATGAAAAAATAAAAGTGAAATATTCCTTTAAATTTCGTACCTGGGGGGTGTGTATGATATGCATGTGAAGTGGCGCATGTTTCCCGTGCTTAGAACTGTCCCTGCAAAAAATTTCATTTTTGAAAGAAAAAAAGTCATTTAAAACTCACTCGTGGCTATTAATGAATTGTCGGCTCCCGGCAATACATACAAAAGTCATTGATAAAAAAAAAAAAAAAAGCGTGGGTGTTCCCCAGAATTCAATTACCAGGACCTTCAGGTCTGGAATGGATATTAAGGGGAACCCTGCCGCAAATTTAAAAAAAAATTGACATGGGGTTCCCCCAAATATCCATTCCAGGCCCTTCAGATCTGGCATGGATTTTAAGGGGAACTCCACCCCAAATTTAAAAAAAAAATGGCGTGGAGTCCCCCTAAAAATCCATACCAGACCCCTTATCCGAGCACGCAACCTGGCCGGCCGCAGGGGAAAAGGGGGGGACGAGAGAGCGCCCCCCCTCCCTCCTGAACCGTACCAGGCCACATGCCCTCAACATGGGGAGGATGTCCCCATGTTGATGGGGACAAGGGCCTCATCCCCACAACCCTTGCCCGGTGGTTGTGGGGGTCTGCGGGTGGGGGGCTTATCGGAATCTGGAAGAACCCTTTAACAAAGGGGACCCCCAGATCCCGGCCCCCCCCCTATGTGAATTGGTATGGGGTACATTGTACCCCTACCATTTCACAAAGAAAGCGTAAAAAAAATGTTTAAAAAAACACACAAACACCTTGAAAAAGTCCTTTATTTAAAAAAAAACAAAAAAAAAAAACATTCCAGCGGTGAAATCCAGTGTCCCGCGGCGATCCCGATGTCCAGCTCTGTCCTTCATTGGTTGTGCCTGAGCGGACCTGATGGGGAACTCCCTCTCAGTATTTTAAATGTATAGACCCGCAGCTTCTAAAGTTCCCCATCAGGTCCGCTCAGCGGACCAGATGCGGAACATGAGAAGGGGCGGGTCTATACATGTATTACGCAGTGAAGGAAGTTCCCCATCAGGTCCGCCCCCTCGGTATGTCAGACCCGCCTACGTCATTGGCTTGAGCGGGGAACTTCCTTCACTATGTAAATTTAAATTACACAGTGAAGGAAGTTCCCCGCTCAAGCCAATGACGTAGGCGGGTCCGACATACCGAGGGAGCGGACCTGATGGGGAACTGCTCTCACTTTGGTAATACATGTATAGACCCGCCCCTTCTCATGTTCCGCATCTGGTCCGCTGAGCGGACCTGATGGGGAACTTTAGAAGGGGCGGGTCTATACATTTAAAATACTGAGAGGGAGTTCCCCATCAGGTCCGCTCAGGCACAACCAATGAAGAACAGCGCTGGACATCGGGATCGCCGCGGGACACTGGATTTCACCACTGGAATGTTTTTTTTTTGTTTGTTTTTTAATAAAGGACTTTTTCAAGGTGTTTGTGTGTTTTTTTAAACATTTTTTTACGCTTTCTTCGTGAAATGGTAGGGGTACAACGTACTCCTTACCAATTCACATAGGGGGGGCCGGGATCTGGGGGTCCCCTTTGTTAAAGGGGTCTTCCAGATTCCGATAAGCCCCCCGCCCGCAGACCCCCACAACCACCGGGCAAGGGTTGTGGGGATGAGGCCCTTGTCCCCATCAACATGGGGACATCCTCCCCATGTTGAGGGCATGTGGCCTGGTACGGTTCAGGAGGGAGGGGGGGCCGCTCTCTCATCCCCCCCTCTTCCCCTGCGGCCGGCCAGGTTGCGTGCTCGGATAAGGGGTCTGGTATGGATTTTTAGGGGGACTCCACGCCATTTTTTTTAAAATTTGGGGTGGAGTTCCCCTTAAAATCCATGCCAGATCTGAAGGGCCTGGAATGGATATTTGGGGGAACCCCATGTCAATTTTTTTTTTTAATTTGCGGCGGGGTTCCCCTTAATATCCATTCCAGACCTGAAGGGCCTGGTAATTGAATTCTGGGGAACCCCCACGCTTTTTTTTTTTTTTATCAATGACTTTTGTATGTATTGCCGGGAGCCGACAATTCATTAATAGCCGCGAGTCAGTTTTAAAAGACTTTTTTTCTTTCAAAAATGACATTTTTTGCAGGGACAGTTCTAAGCACGGGAAACATGCGCCACTTCACATGCATATCATACACACCCCCCAGGTACGAAATTTAAAGGAATATTTCACTTTTATTTTTTCATTTTAAGCATTATTAAAATCACTGCTCCCGAAAAAACGGCCGTTTTTAAAACTTCTTTTTGCATTGATACATGTCCCCTGGGGCAGGACCCGGGTCCCCAAACACTTTTTAGGACAATAACTTGCATATTAGCCTTTATAATTAACACTTTAGATTTCTCCCATAGATTTTTCTAATTTGCCGCGAACACCCCAATTTGTTCGCTGTTCGGCGAACGGGCGAACAGGCAATGTTCGAGTCGAACATGAGTTCGACTCGAACTCGAAGCTCATCCCTATTAAAGACATCCAGCTGCAGGATGAGCGAAGAGAGAAAGAACTAGAGCGACAAGAGAAAAAACTAGAGCGACAAGAGAGAGAATGAGAGCGACAAAAGAGAGAACTAGAGCGACAAAAGAGAGAACTAGAGCGGCAACATGAGCGGAGAACGGCGGAAATACGGCAATCGGAGATCGCCTACAGACAGCTGCTAGAATCTGCTCAGCAGCAGGGTGGGGCTACTTTTGCCTGGGACTATCAGGAAATACCAGTTGACAACTATGAAATCCTGGCTGAAAAATCGGCAGTGGAAAATCTGGAGATTGCCATCCCCAAAGCTGAAGTGCTGACTGACCTTGATGATCCTGTTTCTGCTTGGGATGATCTTGGATGGAGGAATGTACCTGTCCAGCAGCATGCCAGAGAATCGGCAGTGGAAAATCTGGAGATTTTTATCCCTAAAGCCCGAAGCGGATGATGTGGAGTCCCCAGCAGAAGTGCTGGCAACAGGGCAGAGTGCTACCAACCTCTGCCCAGCACAGGAAACAACTGTGGAGTTTCAGGGAACCGGAGCAGTTGGCCCCTCTCCCCAGCAACAAGCTGAGGTGGTAAAGCTTTTACCCCCAGCTGAAGTACTGGCAGCAGGACAGAGTACTGCAGACCCCTGCTCTACACCCGTGGCAGTTTTGGAGGCCCGAGGTGAGAAGGTGATGGTTCCTCTTTCCCAGGGGATTTCAGAGATGCAGGGAGGAGAAGCAGCCCTTTGCCCTCCCCAACATTTAGCCAGAGCAGATGGTGTGGAGTCCCCAGCAGAAGTGCTGGCAACAGGGCAGAGTGCTAGCAACCTCTGCTCAGCACCGGAAACAACTGTGGAGTTTCAGGGAGCCGGGGCAGTTGGCCCCTCTCTTCAGCAACAAGCTGAGGTGGTAAAGCTTTTACCCCCAGCTGAATCACTGGCAGCAGGGCAGAATGCTACTGGCCTCTGCACACAACTGCAACTTGAGCGGAGATCGGTGGATGGGACTGCGGTCTCCACTCACAGCAACCCAGCAGAAGAGCTGGCAACAGAGCAGAGTGCTGCGGGCCTCTGCTCTCAACTAACAGAAGAGGGAGTTCCTGTGGTACTGGATGGGACTTCAGTCCTCACTGACACAACCCCAGAAAATGATGTGACACTGAGACAGGAGGATGTCAGCCTTGCTTTGCAAGCACTGGGGGATTTTCACCTACCACAAGTGGATGGGACTTCAGTTTCCACTTGTATACTCCAGGGATGCTGGGCAGTCGGCCCAGATCCCCAACCACATGACGGACTGAGCCCAGTCACCCTGTCTTCTCTCCCGCAGCTGAAAGGACCCCAGGGAGAAGGGCCAGTCCAGGCCTCTCCCCAGCGGCGGGTATGTTCTCTGAGAGAGGCAGAGGTTGGCTTGGTAAGTAATGCTCTGTTTGGAGCGATTTATTTGGGGTACTGTGTGGATACCAGCATTAGGGAAATGGAACTATGGACTACCTTCGGAGTCAACCCGTCTGGGGTCTCCTCCTGTGTTAGTCTCCTGCCGAAAGGGGAGAGATGTAACGGGAGGGCCCGGGGAACCCAGAATCTCCTAGAAAGTATGAGATACCCTTGCTTCAGCTTCACCCTGTGCCTATTAGGGGCACAGGGTGAATGAGAACCCCACCATGATCTGTGATAGCCATATCCAATACGGTATATACAGGGCACATATTGAGTATATACTGTGTGTGGGCTGTGTATGTAATACTTGCTGTGATGGTGTGTGATTACATTCTAATGTCTATTGTGGCTTGTGGGAGTTAAGCCTGTAATTATAGGTTGTGGAACTAGCAGACAGACAGGTTAATTGAAGAGATGCTGAGGTGTCACCTGTCTGCCTGAGTAATGTTAATGAACCTCAAATGCTACAGATCCTTTCATTGTGTGAAGTCTTTTGATAATGTGGATTGGGAGACAAAAGCTAAACACAAAAGGGTCATGCATAATCATTAAACTGAGATGTGTATTGGTCATCAGCTGTAGAGAATTGGCTCATGTAAATTGGGTCTGGTCAGAGGTGTATGATGAGAGGAGGGTCAGAAGCTTCTCTCTGTGTGTATAAGAGTTGTAGTACTTTTGCAATAAAGGGTCAGTCTATTCTGGAAAGATACAGAGTGCGTCTTGTTCTTTTGGAAGGATTAATTCCTATGGGAAGTGGTCGCCTGACTGTGGAGCGTCGGTAGTGGATGTGTGTCCAGGAGAGGGAAGATATCTAAACGGCGTTACCCCCTTTCATATTTGGGGTGCCGTTTCAGGTGGCATAAAAATATTTGAGCAGATCAGGGACTCCCAAGCCCCCCTTTATTTTTCGGGTATATAACGTGCGACGGTTCACCCTAGGTCTCTTGTCGCCCCAGATAAACTGAAATAGCTTCCTTTGAAAGTTCAATAAATCAGTTTTGACCAAAGCAATAGGCAACGTGCGAAAAAGATAGAGAATTCTAGGAAGGATATTCATCTTTATAGAGTATAGTCTGCCGAACCACGATGGAGGATGTATCTGCCAGCTAGTCAGGTCTGCCGCTAAGCGTTTGTAGAGTGCAGGATAATTTTGGGAGTACAGGGTATGTATCGAGGAAGTTAGATTAATTCCTAAATAGGGGAGGGCCACGGGTTCCCAAACAAACTTGTAGGAGGATTGGAGGGTTTCTACGGTCCGATCCGGTAGGGAGTAAGTTGCCTTTTCTTTTCACTTGTGGACCTGTTTACAGGTAGACCTCCAATCCTAGATACATGTCTATAATGGTCAACTTTCAAGTGGTAATTTTGCTTTTTGCTTCTTTATATTTAATAGTTGCCATCTGTATAGAAGTTTGAGACATACTTCCCCTGACGAAGCCCCAATGGGCGAAACATGTAGGGACTACGTATGATCTTCTCAACCTACAACTGATGCAACCACCACTTTGGAATCACCCTACCGTGAATTGACTCAGTGATATTGCTCTAATTTGATCAATTTTGTATAATCTATTAAATAAAATTTATTGTATTCTTTTTACTAAATGGTCTTCTATTGTGTTTGATATTAATTTAACAGCACCGTTATAGTCCCGTTTCCTTTTTTCCCTTTCTTAATCAAATTTTAGGATGAGGTGAGTTACATCAGGTGTCTACCCATAGCCAGACCACAAAAATTCTAGATATGCAGCAGCTATTTTTAAACCAAAAGCTTTTCTAAAGGACAATCAAAGTCCACTGAACCATGGGGACATGTGTCTTGCATCAGTTAAACAATCTACAAGACTAATGCAATCTACTTGTTCCTTACATAGGTAATAATCACAATCCATGCGGAAAAATCACACACACACTACAGACATACAACACACATACGATCAAAATCCTGAGTACCATTATTTCAAAAAGACGAAAAATTAGTTCTTTTGCAAAGCAGAGCCTCTCCAACGCATCAGAACGTAGATCCATTCGCTCCCTCATCTCGATCAGATGCTAAAGGAGGCCCTGTTCACTCGTACCTCTGGCTCGCTGCGATGTTAGGGAAATTTGTCTGTACGCCATGCGTGCAACAAATCTCCTGTGCTAATAATAAGCACACATTTTGTCTAATGATATAATGCATCTTACCTAGCACTCTATTTCCCGTATATATAAAACCCAGCAATCCAAGAAAACAGACACGACCATCCTTACGTCCACACCTCAGCATCATTCCTCCAGGGAGCAGTGTGCCTGGCTCTTTTATTCGTAAAAGACAAAATCTCTGACAAACAGGAAGTGATCGCCACAATAGCCACTATCTGAGCTGTCCCCACTCTAGCTTCACACTATGCAAACTGAATGTTGGTCCTCCTCTCTACACTCACACTATCCCTAGACTGACACTAAACTAATATTCTACACTGGCAATTGAAGCAAAATAGCACAGTATAGTAGTAGCACACTAACTAGCTAATAGCAGTGAACAGAGTCCTGTTCTATCTCTCTCCACGCTGAAATCACACTGAAAATGACTGCCATGGAAAGAATACTTTTATACTGTGAGGCGGGAATGAGCCATGATTGGATAACGTCATGATGACAGTGTTCAATCATGACTCTGACAGTGCTCTGTGCCCTGATTGGCTGAAGCTTTCATTGCTTCAGCCAATCAGGTCTTGCAATGCACTGTTGAGCCCCGCAATGCATTGTGGTCGGTTCGGGGGGGCCGAACACACGGTCGAACGACCCGAAAGTTCAGCTGTTTCCCGAACAACGAAAGTTCGGCCCGAACTTATGCTCGGGCCGAACCGTTCACCCATCCCTACTTCACAGTCCAAATGTCCAGGATTTCCATGGTTGAAACAGGTTGGTGGTGGCCTCGGTGTGTATGGGGTGGTCTCCGCAACCATAAGCGGTGTGGTTTTCTTGGTGGTCTGAGAGGATTCCAGACCCTTTGCTACCAAAAGGAGGGTGTCTTGGGGCAGCACACGATACTCCGGCCAGGCCATGGTGAGGCCTTTTCATATGGACTCCTTGAGGCCTGCCACAAAGGTTGAAGACAGCATCTGGCTGTGTGCCCTGTTATGGGTGGTGAATCCCAAATCTGAGAAAACTTGTGTCAGCCTAGTATAAAATTTCTCCACTGACTCTGTTTTGTCTTGGGTGACATCTTGGATACTAGTGGCTTGGTTGGTCAGCCTTTCCCTCACCCATCCGCAACAATTGTTCACAGAACTCCACACCTGAAGTAAAGGTATTGTCATTGACAATCCTTGCATCCTGGAAACTCTTTTCCATGATTGGCCAGTAAGTGTCTCCTGCCTTTATCTCACAGAACCTAACTAGGTCCCTCCACGCTGCTGAGCAGGTTTTTTGGATCTGGGCCAACCTTCGGTAGAAAGGCATGGGATGTTTTCTGGGTCTCGTAGGGTGGTTACTAAAGCGGATGCCTGGGATGGGATGAATGTGACATATATAACAGGTGCATCAGCTATCAGCCTAGGAACCACCATTGATGCCCGTGGCATTGTTTGGGCCAATGGTCCAATGTTCCAGGTAATTTACTCCCCCTCATAGGAAAGGGGCAGAAAGGAGTCCGATAGGGATGCCGGAGGATTCTGATATGAATACAGGCTCCCGTCTGGTCTCGCTGCTGTGTCAGTGAGCGCCGGGACTGCCCCGGCTGGGGCGGTGGCACCCATTACAATAGGCATGATGGGGGTTTGGGTCATTGGGGGAGGAATGCAATAAGTACCATTTGCTGTCAGGACCGGGTAGATGGGGGTTACAGGGCCTGTAGGCCTTCCGGTGCTCGGACTAGGTGTACCAAGATGGCCGCCACTGGAAGGAATCATAGGGAGTCTTCCGGCATCTTTACTGGGTGTACTAAGATGGCCACCGGAAGGAGTGTGTTGGGCTGGGGATGGGAGTACAGGCAGCAATGGGGTGTTTGATGGCAAGGGGGGCTCAATGGAGTGACAAGTGTTGATTATTTTCAGTCAGCACGCATAATGGTTCACTCTTATCAATGCATTGGTGATACACATACACCGTCTGTTTCCCCTGTTGCACTTCCTGCTCTATCCATTGTTCTCTGTGGACGGCCTTTGCCACATTATACCAGGCTTCTGCTGTTTCCAATAAGTTATCTGACAAAACGCCTCGTTTGTCTTTCATTATCTTCCGCCATTCTTCCGGCTGTAGCCGGCCTCCACTCGCGGTCATCCCACATACTTTTGCCAGCTTTCCCAATCTCTTCACATACTCCACCCCCTCCCTTTCTGCCACAAGGTCAGATGCTGAAACTCCCTTTTCTGGTTTAACTGTTTTCTGTCCCATCTTCTCTTCTCTGCCGGGGCCCTCCCAACAAGAATCCAAGGTTTCTTACTCGCTCTTTCTCTGTCCCCTCACACTCTTCTGGTTGTTCCTGATGACAGGGACACCTCTCGATACCGGTGCCCCTCCCGCTCAGCCTCTACTTCTATCTGCTGTATCGACTTTCCTATTTTCCCTATGACCGGATAGTGAACGTTCAGACGGAAGATTAAGACTTCAGGTTTTTCGGGCAGCAGAGGGTGGCTCCCTAGTAGTTCCTGACTATATCGTGACTCCTTAACTTAGTAAACCCCAATCACCCTCATGGATGCCAAACATTAATCCACAAACACACTTAGGACATGACATATCAACCGGCCGCAAAGAAAGAGAGAGATATGTTCCGAGAAGAGGGGCCCCCACAGAGTATCCGCGCCGTCACCACCCATGACGCACACCCGACACCTCCACTGACGACGCACACACCGCGCTGCCATGAACAAGGAGTTCCCATGTCAATTTAATACCCTCTGCACAGTACTCCCCCTCAGGTTCTCCCCTCTCTCCGAGACCAGATGGCACATTTACACAAACACAAAACCGGGCAGCAGATACTCAGGTACAGGTTCGATACAAATTAGACCCCGGGCAAGCAATTACCTGTCTCTGGTGACTGCCGGCAGCCACAGAGATAGACCAACAACGGAGATGGGTCACGTACTGGTAAGGTACTGAAAGGTATGTCTTACCGTACTCTGGATGTGATCAGTCTCCAGCTCGTCCGTGTTGGTCCACCTCGGCACCTTCGTGATCGGCTGTCCATTGGTTCACAACCCGGGGCCCCACGTTAGGGCGCCAGCTGATATGGACCAAACTAATCGTTTGGTGAGTATCTGCCCCCCGTCCTGATTAGGCCTATATGATGTAGTGCATGCATGAGAAAAGGACCACACTGAGAATGTGCTCAGATTGATGATACTCTCTTTATTGGTTCCGGATACATGGGGGTTTTATAGGTGAGGGACTAATGCTGTAAGCAAATGTATCATTAGCATAACGTTATCTAGATACTCGTAGCTTCTGATTGGTTGTGTCCATGTAAGGTGAACTTCCTCCAGGATCTGAGCGTCATCAGATAGGGTGTAGTCCTGGGCGGAGGCGCCATATTTTAGTTACATTCTTCACTTGATGGGAGGGGGTGCTACTAGCGGCCATTTTGAGCAAGGAATATAAATGAAGTTTATATACAGGAAAAATAAAGTCTTTATAGTATAGAAAAGATGCATAGAAAATGGGCATTTTACCTAATCCATCCCAGTATTATCACTGATCTCTGTATTGGTGTCACTGGTGATGTCAGTTCCCAGCCGGTGTCATTAGTACAGTGACAGTATATAGTATTATCACTGATCTCTGTATTGGTGTCACTGGTGATGTCAGTTCCCAGCCGGTGTCATTAGTACAGTGACAGTATATAGTATTATCACTGATCTCTGTATTGGTGTCACTGGTGATGTCAGTTCCCAGCCGGTGTCATTAGTACAGTGACAGTATATAGTATTATTACTGATCTCTGTATTGGTGTCACTGGTGATGTGAGTGTCAGTTTCCCCCCCCAGTGTCAGATTGCCCGTCACACTTTGGCAGTCCCATTAGAAGTTGCTGATCACCACCATTAGTAGTATAAACAAATAAAATAAATAAAAATTCCAATATATTCCATAGTTTGTAGACATTATAACTTTCACACAAACCAGTCAATATCCACTTATTGGGATTTTTTACCAAAGACATGGAGCAGAATAAATTTTGGCCAAAATGAATGAAGAAATTAGATTTTTTTTTTTTCTGTTGGATGTTTTATAGCGGAAAGTAAAAATATTGTTTTGGTTTTTTAAATTATTTTTTTTGTTGTTTATATAATAAAAAATAAAAGAACGCAGAGGTTATTAAAAAACAAACAAAAGAAATCTCTATTGGTGTAAAACAATAATATAAATGTCATTTGTGTACAGCGTCACATGACTGAGCAATTACCAGGTAAAGTAGCGCAGTGTTGAATAGCAAACAATGGCCTGGGCTGGTCATGAAGGGAGGGGGGTAAAACCTTCCCAAGGCTGAACTGGGTAAAGAATATATTAGTCCAACATTTCCTCTTCCTGATATGTGTCTGCTGTCCCATGTACTGGTATGAAGAAGTCTCCTGTTCTCTTTGTATTGCTTCCTTTGTGTGAAATCCCTGGTGATCCTGCCAATCCCTCTACTTTCCGGTTAAGAACTGACCACACTAGACAGGAGAGCACGACATGGTCAGTTTGCTGGCTGTGCTGAGCTTAGAAGTCAACCTGCTCTCCTCCAATGATCAGACTTGTGCTTACAACCTCCCCCCTGCACAGCCATTCACTGGCATGACCGGTGTGTTGCTGTTTCTCCTATCCCAACTCTTATGCAGCTGAGAACAGAAGGAATGTGATCACTTATAAAAAAGGGGAGAAAAGTACTTATAATAGGATTTTTATAACAGCTTACCTGTAAAATCCTTTTCTTGGAGTACACCACGGGACACAGAGCTAGTCATTACATAATGGGTTAAGGGTCACCAGCGGTGATTGGACACTGGCACAACCAATGGAAGACAGTTCCCCTCCATATAACCCCTCCCATCAGGGAAGTACCTCAGTTTTGTAGCAAAGCAGTAAGGTTCCCATAAGAAGGGGGGGACCTGTGTCCCGTGGTGTACTCCAAGAAAAGGATTTTACAGGTAAGCTGTTATAAAAATCCTATTTTCTTTATCGTACACCACGGGACACAGAGCTAGTCATTACATAATGGGACGTCCCAGAGCAATGCTCATATGAAGGGGGGGAGACACAGATCAAAACAGGCCGCTTGCGGACCAGAAGCCCTATACTGCTGCCTGCAGCACACTTCGCCCAAAGGCGGAATCCTCATGTCCTTTCACATCTATTTGATAGAATTTGGAAAATGTATGGACTGAAGACCAAGTTGCAGCTTTACAGATCTGAGCCATCGAAGCCTGGTGGTGCACTGCCCATGAAGCACTTATCGCCCTGGTAGAGTGCGCCTTAACAGGAAAAGGAGGAGTCCTGTTCTTTAAACCATAAGCTTGAACAATTACTTGTCTAATCCACCTGGAAATGGTGGATTTTGATACCGCTTGGCCCTTCTTGGGCCCATCTGGTAAAATAAACAAAACATCTGTTTTACGTATCGGAGCGGTTGCTTGCAGATACACCCTTACCGCTCTCACTAGATCTAGAGAGTGTAATAATTTTTCCCCCGCCGTCCGCGGGTTTGGAAAAAAGGAAGGCAGAACAATGTCTTGATTCAAGTGAAAAGCCGACACCACCTTAGGTAGAAAAGCCGGATGGGGTCGTAGTACGATTTTGTCCTTGTGACAAATTAGATAAGGCTCTTTACAAGAAAGAGCTGCTAGCTCTGATACTCTCCTAGCAGAAGCTATAGCAATCAGAAAGGCCAACTTCCTACTCAATATAATTAACGGAATATGGCAAATAGGTTCAAAAGGTTGCTTTTGCAACACTGACAATACCAAATTCAAATCCCATGGACACAAGGGAGTCCTAACTGGAGGATTTATCCTCAGTACCCCCTTAATGAATGTCCGAACTAGGGAGTGAGATGCCAATGGTCTCTGAAAGAAGACTGATAGAGCCAATATTTGCCCTTTGATGGTGCTAAGGGCTAATTTCATATCCACTCCTAACTGGCAAAAAGCAAGAATCCTACTTATTTCATACTTCTGAGGATTCCAACATCTGGATTCACACCAGGAAACGTATGCTCTCCAGACTCTCTGATAGATGAGTCTGGAGGCTGGCTTTCTAGCATTAATGAGCGTAGAAAGAGCCGGACCAGAGACCCCTCTCTTTTTCAAAATGTGGGTCTCAGCAGCCAGGCCGTCAACTTTAGCCTTTGTAAGGAAGGGTGGAATACTGGACCCTGTGACAGCAGGTCGTGTCGAAGTGGAAACTTCCAGGGCCTTCCTATCGCCATTTTTACAATCTCGGCATACCAAGGCCTCCTGGGCCAGTTTGGGGCCACTAGGATTACTGGTATTCCCTCCTCCTTGATCCTGCGAAGCAGTCTTTGTAGAAGAGGGATCGGAGGGAATGCATAGATCAGTGAGAACTGATTCCATGGAGTTATTAGAGCGTCTGTATTATTAGAGCGTCTGTCCCGTAGGCTAGAGGATCTCTCGTTCTGGACACAAAGTTGTCCAATTTCTTGTTGAACCTGGCAGCTAGCAGGTCTACATCTGGGTTTCCCCATCTCAGACATATGGCCTGAAAGATCTCGGGGTGAAGAGACCACTCTCCTGGTAGCAGCTGCTGACGACTCAGGTAGTCTGCTTGCCAATTTTCTATCCCTGGAATGAAGATTGCAGAAAGGCAAGGTACATGCTCTTCTGCCCATGCCAGGATCCGGTTCACCTCTCTTTGGGCTGCCCGACTGCGGGTGCCTCCTTGGTGATTGATGTAAGCTACTGCAGTAGCATTGTCGGATTGAACCCGAACTGGGTAGCCCTGTAACCTGTATGTCCAGGTTTTGAGGGCTAGATATACCGCCCGGATCTCTAGCACATTGATGGGCAGGATCCCCTGAGTCTTGGCCCAGGTTCCCTGGGTAGAAGCCTCCTCGAATACTGCACCCCAGCCCGATAGGCTGGCATCCCTAGATACCACCTTCCAGGCCACTGGGAGGAAGGACTTTCCCTTCCGTAAATTCCTGGCTTCTAGCCACCAATCGAAGCTGTGGCGTACTTGTGAGGACAGGCGCATGGGTATATCCAGAGCTTGGCTCTTCCTGTTCCAGGAAGCTAAAATATTGCCTTGAAGTAGTCTCGAATGAAACTGGGCGTAAGGGACCGCCTCGAAGGAGGCTACCATCTTTCCCAATAGTCTCATGCAAAGGCGAATAGACGGCCTCTTGTTTGCTTTGACCTTGTGGATCAGGTCTTTCAGAGACTGTATCTTCGGTTCTGGCAGGTATACCCCGTTTTGGGCTGTATCTATGATCATACCCAGGTACACTATCCTTCTTTGGGCCTGGAGAGAGGATTTTTGTAAATTTATAATCCATCCTAAATGCTCCAGGTATCCTACTGTAGTGTGTACAGCGTGACCCAATCCCTCCTTTGACTGATCTATTACTAGTAGATCGTCCAGATAGGCTGTTACCGCAATGCCCCGTGTTCTTAGGTTTGCTAACAGAGGAGCTAGCACCTTTGTGAATACTATGGGCGCGGTGGCTACACCAAACGGCAGAGCCACAAATTGAAAGTGGCAATCTTCTACCGCAAACCTTAGGAATCTTTGGTGAGCGGGGAGGATGGGTATGTGTAAATGTGCGTCCTTGATATCTATGGGCGCCATGAATTTTCCGCCCTTTAAAGTGGCGGCCACGGATCGGATCGTTTCCATTCGAAAATGGCGATCGTTCAGGAACCGATTTAGGGATTTTAGATCCAGGATGGGTCTGACATCTCCATTTGGCTTTGGAATCACAAAGAGGTTTGAGTAAAAACCTGCACCTCGCTCTTTTTGGGGTACGTCTGTAACTACCCCTTGAGCCATTAAGTGATTCAAACCTTTGAAGAAAGATTCTCTTTTTTGTGGATCCTTGGAGAGTCTTGAACCTCGGAATTGAGAAGGTGGGATCTCTCGAAATTCCAGTTTGTACCCTGAGGATATTGTGGATACTACCCAATTGTCCTGGATTTCTGACCCCCAAGTCGCTCAGAACTGATAAAGCCTTCCTCCCACTCGGCCGAGCGGGGGCGCCCCTTCACTGAGAGGCTTTGGGGGCTTGCTTATTAGCTCTTGCACCCCACGGCTTCTTGTTCTTCTGAGCTTGCCCCTTGGCTTTTGTGGGCGGCTAAAACAGGCCGCCGCCACTGGTTGGAGTCAGATTTCCCGGGAGCTGGGGAGAGAGAGCGTTTAAAACAAGATCTCTTGTTTTTCTTTCTCTCAGGTAAAAGTCGTTTTACCACTTGATCTTCTGTATCTATTTTTCTAAATCTTCCCCAAATAGGCGTTCGCCATGGAACGGGAACTTGCCAACAGCTTTTTGCATGGGGTTTCCGCTGACCAATGCTTAAGCCAAAGTACTCTGCGCATCTGTACCAGCTGGAGTGTAAGGCGTGATGCCTGTATGATAGAATCTCTCATGGCATCCACTGTGAAGTATAAGGCTTTAGGCAAATTTTCCCAATTTCTAGCCTGCTCTGAAGGCAGTTCCTTCAGCCCCTGCTTTACCTGTTGGCTGATGACCTGACCCATACCGACTGCTGCTACTGCAGGTTGGGTAATTGAGCCGGCCAAAAGGAAGGAGGATTTCAACTTCCTCTCAGAAGGATCTTTTAAACCCTTGTACATTATCCACCGGACATGTCAGGTTTTTATTTACACAAGAAATAGCCGCAACTACCGCAGGCAGGCTCCATTTCTTTAAAAAAAATTTCCTCCATAGGATAAAGAATGTTAAACCTTTTTGGAGGTGAGAAACGCTTATCTGGATGTTGCCAGTTTGCGTATATTAGATCCTCTAGTAACTGATGAACCGGGAAGGAGCATGCACCTTGCAGGGATCTTAATGACCCTAGGGAGGAGACAGGTAATTCCGTTACCTCCGCAGAGGTTAACTTAAATGCACTGCTATAGCATTGTACCTGTGACCTTAAAATCTGGCTCCTCATCCTCTGCTGATGTAGCCTCCTCCTCATCCTCCTCCCTCAGGTACTTCTGAAGGGAGGTCCAATACTGGAAGAGACCTGCTTCGCTTATTGTCCTTTTTAGAGGACTTAGCGATTAAGGTAGCAATTTTTTCCTCCAGATTATTTAGGGCAGCTGATAAAGTGTCCTCAGTGACATATACAGGCCCAGGCTTCACTGGGGAAGCCGCCATACCTGACAGAGGTAATGGCTCATCCTGTACAGGTGCATTTGGCAACACAGGAGAGAAAGGTACCGAGTCAGCACAGCTAGAGCCTCCTCTCAGGCGGTGGTGCTTTCTTATCTCTTTTTGTCCGTATTACTTCCCCTGGAAGGCTTACTGTTTAGACAAAATACAAGGTACCTAAATGCATATACTACCGTGTTCAGTTTAGCAAATACATTAAGTATGCAACTTTTAACACATAACTATGCATAACATGGATGTCTTCTAGGAAGTACCCAATCCAACCACATGGAGTCTTACGTCCCTGTATAGCTGCTGTGTTTCTCTGCCAGGAACAAGAGAACTAACGAGCTTGCTTGCTGCTGCAGTGCTTCTCACACTGACAGTCTTTTAAATTTAGCGCCGTTTCTGTGCCTGCGCGCGCCACGTGCCCGCGCACGCCTTCGCCCCCCCCCCTCCGATAAAGCGCGCTCCCGCGCGCGCGCGGCCCTTAGCGCTATGGCGGTGGCCATAGTGAGAGAGGACTCTCATCAGCCCTTGTTCCCACTTACCTGCATCTGCAGGTGTCTGGTCGGCCACCGAAAGGAGGATCGGGGTGCCCCAGCAAGCTCAGCAGCGGAGGTGACGAGCAGTGTACTTCGCCGAAGCCGACACTGAACAGAGTGAGGTGAGTATATTCAGCTCTTTACTCCCCCCAGTGGTGGAAAAAAAGAAGACATCCATTTTTTGAAAAAGGTCCCAACCTAGTTATGGACCTTCTAATCTCACCTTATCCACGCCGCAGGTTTTTCTGCTGAAAGATTTCAGACAGATACCAAACTTCACCCTTCACGGTGGGCTATGTGTGCCAACCTTCAGGGATATGGGTTCCTATTTAAAGGATACCTCTCCCCTGGGCCTTGTACAAGACTCTTACCAGGACTTTATAGCGAAATAGCGAAAGTGCTGGATCTTAGAGCCCAGTCCTCCGAAGAGAGACATTACAGGCGACGCCTCATGGATGAGGCCCGGATCCCATCCAGATTCAGCTCATTTGTAGGCGTCTTGGATGGATCCGAAAGCATAGCTCTTTTACCCCCAGAGGGTCTCTTTGGTAGAGCTTTCCTTTAGCACCTCCTAACGCGTCCAACACCTTTCGACACCGGCGAAAAAACTGAGGTACTTCCCTGATGGGAGGGGTTATATGGAGGGGAACTGTCTTCCATTGGTTGTGCCAGTGTCCAATCACCGCTGGTGACCCTTAACCCATTATGTAATGACTAGCTCTGTGTCCCGTGGTGTACGATAAAGAAAATATATTTGATATCTATACACAAATGTTTTGCCTTTCATTTCTATTTTATACTGAATGGGTTGTATTACAAGGTGAGGCTTACATAGACTTTACCTTCTATCCCCCAAAATCTGCTGTACTGATAAGTGTATGAGTATGATCTCAGGTATTAGGCCTCATGCCCACGGATGTTTTAAAAAATGGGCTGTAAAGCTAGTACAGACGCCAGGAAAAATAGGATTTTTGTACTCACCGTAAAATCCTTTTCTCTTATTGTCCATGGACTGACACAGCTCTAATACTGAAACACGTGGGTATATGTCCCTGCTCGCAGGAGAAGATCTAGGCAGAATGTTAGAAACATACATTCTAGAACAAAACCAGAGCTTAACAGCCCCGCCCAGGGGGCGGTCCCTCCAGACATAACCCTCCTACCTGCAGCCAGCAGCCTCAGTTCGTAACAAAGCAGTACAAACCTTAAAAGAAGGGTGGGTGCCGTGTCAGTCCATGGACGTCCGAGAAACGGATTTTACGGTGAGTACAAAAATCCTATTTTCTCTTATCGTCCATGGACTGACACAGCTGGATACTGTAAACGTGTGGGACGTCCCAAAGCAGTATCAGAAAAGGGCGGAAGCAAAATAGTAAAGAAACAACCAAAACTTCACTCCAAACCAGCAGAGCTCCTCAACGGAGGAGTTGCAACATTAAACAGCGGCCTGCAGCACTTTGCGGCTGAAGGAAGCATCCGAAGATGCAGCAACATTAACCTTATAGAACTTAGAAAAGGTATGAATGGACGACCAGGTCGTCGCCTTGCACACTTGTGCAACCGACGCTTGATGTCGGAAAGCCCAGGAAGCACCGATTGCCCTGGTGGAATGCGCTGTAACCGGAAAGGGAGGCGCCCGCCCCTTAATGGAATAGGCCTGTATAACGGTCTGTCTGATCCACCTAGAAATGGTGGCAGATGACACTGCTTGGCCCTGCTTCGGACCAGAGACAGACACAAACAGTGAGTCAGACTTCCGAATAGAAGCAGTAGCCGCCAGGTATACCCGTAAGGCTCGCACCACATCCAAAGTGTGAAGCGCAAACTCTCTAGGATGCGATGGGTGAGGACACAAGGACGGAAGGACAATGTCCTCATTAAGGTGAAAAGCCGAAACCACCTTTGGAAGGAAAGACGGTCGCAACACCGCCTTATCCTTATGGAGGACCAGGTAAGGCGACTTGCATGACAGAGCCGCCAACTCAGACACCCGTCTAACAGAAGTGATGGCCACTAAGAAAGCCACCTTCAGACAAAGTTAAAAGAGGAATATCTCTGATATTTTCAAAGGGAGGTTCCTGAAGAACCGAGAGCACCAAGTTCAGATCCCAAGGAGGGAGCGGAGGCTTGGCAGGTGGAACCACATGGCGTACCCTCTGCACAAAAGTGCTAACTAAAGAATGACCTTCTAGGGGTCGTTGAAAGAAAACGGCCAAGGCCAAAATCTGACCCTTAATAGTGCTCAAAGCCAGCCTTTGGGCTACACCACGCTGCAAGAATCGCAGGATTCTGGGGACAGAGAACGTCCGTGGACGTCAGTCTAGCTCTTCGCACATAGCAATGTAAGCTCTCCAGGTACAGTGATAGATCTTTCTAGAAGAAGACTTCCATGCCCTCAGCATGGTCGAAATTACCGAATCCGACAGGCCTCAGGCTTCAGCACCTGGCTCTCAATAGCCATGCAGTTAAAACCAGAGACTGTAAAGCAGGATGAAAGATAGGACAAAACAAACACCTCCAGCCATAAGTCACCATGCAGCACTGGGCAGTCTGACTATTGACTATTTTTTATTTGCCACATCACACTTCCACCCCCCCCCCTTTCCGATCCATTTTACATGTTTAACACTGTCATTGGTTTTTAGCGCTGATGATTTTTGATCTGAAAGATAGGATCTTGAGACAGAAGGTCCTCCCTCAAGGGCAGGCGCCAAAGGACGTCCGTGAT
The DNA here is from genome assembly GCA_029206835.1 of Rana muscosa. Classification (NCBI taxonomy): domain Eukaryota; kingdom Metazoa; phylum Chordata; class Amphibia; order Anura; family Ranidae; genus Rana; species Rana muscosa. The sequence goes on from JARGYO010005609.1 coordinate 224,513, forward strand.
GAGACGTACCAGATAGGTATACCAGTGACGCAGAGGCCAATCCGGGGCAATGAGGATCACCAGAATGCCCTCGGCCACTACCCTGCGCAGCAGACGAGGAATCAACTGCAGCGGAGGGTAAGCATACATTAAGCGATACTACTGACCCCACGGGGCCAAACGAGGCTGAGGCATCCGCCCAGGGGTCCCTGGACCTGGCCACAAACCTCAACACCTTGCAATTGAGTCGAGATGCCATCAGGTCCACATCAGGTGTGCCCCACCGCCGGCAAAGGAGTTGAAACACCTCTGGATGCAAGGACCACTCCCCCTGGTCCAAGGACTGGCGACTCAGATAGTCCGCCTGCCAGTTTTCTACGCCTGGAATGTAGACGGCCGACAGCTTTAGGATGTGGGCGACCTCGGATGCTGCAGCTGAGCTCCCCCCTGATGGTTGACATACGCCAGGGCCGTGGCGTTGTCCGACTGAATTCTGATCGAGCGGCACTGTAGCCTCTTCGACCACGCGGAGAGACACAGTCTGATCGCCCGCAATTCCAGGACATTGATTGGTAGATGAGATTCGTCCGGAGTCCAGAGCCCTTGAGCTGACAGGACTCCCCAAACTCCTCCCCAGCCCATCAGGCTAGCGTCCGTCGTGACCACCGTCCACTGGATGGGGAGGAACGACTTACCGGCCCGAAGAGCCGGGATCTCAGCCACCACATCAGGGACGCCTTGACAGAGTGACTCACCTGGATCTGAACATCCAATGACAATGGGGACTTGTCCCAAGCAGACAGAATTCCCTTCTGCAATGCCCGAGTGTGTGATTGGGCATATGGAACCGCCTCGAAGGAGGCCACCATTAGTCCCAGGACTCTCATGCAGAAATGAATTGACGACCATTTTCGGGATGTCAGGACCCGCACTGCCGACTGAAGTGTCAGTAACTTCTCTGAGGGTAGAAACACCTTCGCTGCCGAAGTGTCCAGGATCAGACCCAGATACTCCAATCGTTGGGTCGGGACTAGAACTGATTTCTGCATGGTCAGGAGCCACCCGAAGTCCCGGAGGGTCTGACTGACTATTGTCACATTTTCCTCCAATTCTGAGCCATTTACTGCTCTTAGAAGGAGATCGTCCAGATAGCCCATGATAACAATTCCTCGCTGTCTCAGCAAAGCTAGAACCGGGGCAAGCACTTTGGTGAAAACCCGTGGTGCCGATGCTAGGCCGAAGGGAAGAGCCACAAACTGATAGTGGACTTCGCCTATGGCAAAGCGCAGAAACCTCTGGTGACTTGTGCAGATTGGAACGTGCAAGTAAGCGGCCATAATATCCAAGGACGCCAAAAAATCCCCTTGGTAGAGTGTCGCAATCACTGTGCGAATAGATTCCATCCGGAATTTTAGTACCTTCACATAGGCATTCAGGGCCTTGAGGTCCAGGACTGGCCGGACCCCATCCTTCTTCGGGACAACAAACAGGTTCGAGTAAAACCCCTGAAACCTCTCTTGTGATGGAACTGGCACAATTACTCCGCACCTGAGCAAATCCTGTACGGCCCCCAAGAGGGCCGCCCGGCGGGCAGGAAGGAGAGGGAGGTTCGAGGGAAAGAACCTGTTTGGGGGCCACAAGCGGAACTCTATCCTGTATCCCGAGGTGATCACCTCGCACACCCACCGGTCAGAGATCTGGGAGGTCCACCACATCGTGAACCTGCGAAGACGTCCCCCCACCCCAGAGTCGGGCAGGGGCAAGACTTCATGCGGTGGTGGGCTTGGAAGCTTGCTTGGTAGGCTTACGCACCCAGGGACGCCTATGTCCCCCAGCCGCACTTTTTTCAGTCTGGGCAGGCTTACCCGTGTAATCTGACTGACGAAAAAACGTCTTCTTCACTGGAAAGGAAGGGCCCGGCCTGCGGTGGGGCTCCTTTCCCTAACAGACTGAGGAAGGAAGGTGCTCTTACCCCCTGTGACATCCTTAATAATGTCATCCAGGGCAGCCCCAAACAGTCTCCGCCCTTAAAGGGCAAGTCAGCCAGGAGCTTTTTGGAAGCTAGGTCGGCCGACCAGCATTTCAGCCAGATAAGGCGACGCAGCACCACAGCAAAGATAGAGGCCCTGGATATTAAAGAGGCCGCATCCAAAGTGGCATCGCACACAGAGACTAAACCCTGCGCAAGTTGGTGAGCCAGGGTAATGGTCTCAGGAGGGAGATTATGCTCCTGTACTGTCTGGTGCAAAATCTTTGCCCATCCTGTGAGTGTCTGAGACACAAGTGTTGCCGCCACTATAGGGCGTAAGGCAGACCCCAATAAGGTAAACATAGTTCCACTCACCACTTCTGACCTCCTGTCAGTGGGATCCTTAAATGCAGGAGTCCCTTCCATTGGGAGCGTGGTAGCCTTATTCAAACGGGCGACCGGGGGGTCGACCACTGGGGGGAGAGCCCACTTCTTAACCAGGTCCTCCTCAAAGGGGTACCTCATGGCTAGGCACCGCGGGACCGTCAAAGTCTTCTGCAGCTTATCCCAGACTTGGTCAATGAATGTATCAAAAAAGGCACATATGGAAAAACCTTTTTTTTAAGAAAAGGCTTTAAAGGAACCAAAGGAGACAGCCTCCACCTGAGACTCCTCAGCCTCAACATTCAGCTTCAGAGTGTCCCTCACAGCATCAATGAGTTCACTTACAAGCACCCTGTCAGTTACTGGTTCAGAACTGGGGTCTTTCTCACAAGTATTGTGTCCTGTCCAAAAACATCAAAATCCTCAGAGCTAGGGTCCTGAGCAGCAGTAGCTAGGCCCATATCTGAGACAGAGCACTCCCCTACAGGAGAATGTGTGGGGAGGGGGCGCTTTACAGCTCCCTTGCGCTCGCACACCGCTTCCATCCTGACAAGGAATGTTTCCAGGACTGCCGACAACTGGTCCATAGGGACCGCAGGTGCAGGAGCACTGCCAGTTGCCTCTGACAAGTGTGGAGAAGCAGGTGTACCAGACTCCATACTGCCACCCTCTGAGACCTTATACACTGGCTGGGCTGAGGCTGAGTAGGGGATACCCAGAGGACTCACCAACCCTTAAGGACCGCTCAGTTCCACTGTATGAAACCGCGCTGCAGCGCGAGTGAAGCCTGAGGAGAGTGAGAGGAATCTGTGAGGAGATTTGCGCCGCAGCAGCACCGATAGAGGCCAAAACCGAAAGTGAAAGCGTCGCGGCTACAAGAAAATGGCCACCGGCCACATGTATAACTGCGCCATTGAACCACGGCAAGGCGGCCGCGGAGCGCATTATTTAAATTCACAATACAGCGCTAATGGCGCACGCAATAAAGTCCCCACACTCACACACCAGAACACTGCTCCTCTCCCAGAGTCCACTACACAGGCCAGAGCGACCCCCACAGTACAGCACCAGTACAAGGTGCAGAGAGCAACATAACAGGGGGGGAGACAGGGAGAAACCCCCCAGATAAGAAACACAGCCAGCATGTACTCACCTGCAGCAGGAGAGTTTACTTACCCGTCCCTAGAGGGACCCACTGGCTTGTTTCAGACAGACCTATTACAGAGTAGTACTGAGTAGCTGTTGGCCCGGTCCACTGCGAAAGATACAGACAGGCACTGTTCAATCTTGAGAGGACCGCGGGAGCATAAAAGCCACCCGGCTACCCCTGGAGTCATGGGGTATGTCGTGAACTGAGTCTCACGCACACAAGGCGAGGATCAGCACGCTCGATGGTCGGACAGGGAAGACTACGAGGATACCAGTGTACCCAACCTGTTGCCCAGCCGACAGTTGATTGAAGGTCTCAAAAATAAAATAATAAAATTCCCAAAGGAATAAAATTTAAAAGTAAAATCTTCCAGGAGACTGGCTCCTGAGAGAGCCACGTCTTCTCCTGCTAGGCAGAAAAAAACTGAGGCTGCTGGCTGCAGGTAGGAGGGTTATGTCGGGAGGGACCGCCCCCCTGGGCGGGGCTGTTCAGCTCTGGTTTTGTTCTAGAATGTATGTTTCTAACATCTAACATTCTGCCTAGATCTTCTCCTGCGAGCAGGGACATATACCCACACGTTTACAGTATGAATGCTGTGTCAGTCCATGGACGATAAGAGAAAAAGCAGCGTTTTCTTTCTCTATTCCAAATCAATGGTTCCCTATGGGAGACCATTGATTTGAATAGAGGTCGCACCAGAAGTCGGATCAAGTTGATCCGACTTGCAGGGCGACTCGTGTACGGAGAATCTTGAAGGGGAACTCCGAATTTTTTTTTAAAAAAAATTGGTCTGGTATGGATCTTGAGGGGAACCCCCACACCAAAAAAAATGGCGCAGGGGTTCCCCCCAGGATCCATACCATACCCTTATCCGAGCATGCAGCCCGGCTGGTCAGGAAGGGGGGGGCGAGCGAGCGCCCCCGCCTCCTGAACTGTACCAGGCCGCATGCCCTCAACATGGGGGTTGGGTGCTTTGGGGCAGGGGGCGCCCTGTTGATGGGGACAAGGGCCTCTTCCCGACAACCCTGGCCGTTGGTTGGCGGGGTCTGCGGGTGGGGGGCTTATCAGAATCTGGGAGCCCCTTTTAATATGGGGGCCCCCATATCCTGGCCCTCCACCCTATGTGAATGAGTATGGGGTACATTGTACCCCTACCCATTCACCTGGGGGAAAAGTGTCAATAAACAAAACCACACTAGATAGCTTTTTAAAGTAATTTATTAGGCAGCGCTGGGGGTCTTCTACCGACTTCTGGGGTCTTCTACCGACTTCGGGGTCTTCTTCCGACTTCGGGGGTCTTCTACCGACTTCTCCGCTCTCTCCGGTTCTTCTCCCGCTCTCCGGTGCTTTCTGCCGGGCACCTCCGCTATCTTCTGCCAGCTCTTTTGATAGCGGGGGCCCGGTCTTCATCGTCGTCTTTTTCCCTCTTCTCTTCTTGTGATGTTGACACGAGGTCTGCCGCTGTAATGCTGTGTGCCCGGCGCGCAACCACTTATATAGGCATGGGGCATGGTCACCACGTGATGTCACCCGGTGACCCCACCCCCTTATGACGTCGCAGTTCCATCATGCCCCGGGACTGCAACGTCATAAGGGGCTGGGGTCACATCACCAGGTGACCACGCCCCTTAGTGCAATCCATTTGCGGTCGGTGGGGATTATCCCTTGGCACCAAACACTGGGCGGTTCATCGCCCTGATGTTGGCGCCTTCCCCACAATGGGCACGCTAACGTGACGGGTGGCAGGTCATTGGCGCATGGGCCCTTATAGGTCGCACTGCGGTCAGCACATTTGGCATATTGGATCTCTGCACAGCAGGTCCAACCATCTCTACTATACCATGGTCCCTCACATGTTCTACTACGAGGTAATACTCAGCTATTTATTGCTAGGTCCCATTGCTCTGTCAACCTACAGATCACTGGGCCTAAATGGTAATGGTTATCATTTATACTCTTTTTAAGTCTCTCAAGACAATGCTGTTAATACCCATAATTACACACTTGAGACCATCAATTATTCCTGCCTTAGTGCGGCCATGTGGAGGCCCCTCTACGCCTCACGCTGCCATAGCTCCCGGAAAGGATGTCCCCTTCATGGGGAGTCTCCAGCTCTCTTTGCTGCATTTCCACATGTTGGATGTGAATATTGCCCCTATGGGCTTTTTTTCTTTCTTTGGTGCTTGTTCCATCTCCCAGGTTATGACCGTTTTTTGTATTCTTTTTAGATACTGACATTGCTGCTCCTGCTGAGTGTATATCTATGCTTCACGAAACGCGTAGAGCCTTATAATTGCAATGTTCTATACTGATCAAGTCACCAACATGTTTTACATGCATCTTTTTATATGATCACCAGTTTTCATTTTGATACAACAGGAAGTTCTCAGTTTGTGTAGGCAGATCCCTTCCACTGTCATATAATCATGTTCCTTTTTGTACATATATGAAATTATACTGGGCAATTATTTATTGGTTGTTTGTATTAAATTTTGGTTAATAAACCTACTATGTTTTGACCCCTCACTGATGACTGCGTTGCTTCATTTAAAGTCCCAAACCTCCCCCCTTTTTCCCGAAGTTGAAAGAAGTCCCTGAAGTCAGTAGAAGACCCCCGAAGTCAGAAGAAGACCCTGAATTCGGTAGAAGACCCCAGAAGTTGGAAGAAGACCTCCCGAGCTGCCTAATAAATTACTTTGAAAAGCTGTCTAGTGTGTTTTTTTTATTGACACTTTTCACCCAGGTGAATGGGTAGGGGTACGATGTACCCCATACTCATTCGCATAGGGTGGGGGGGCTGGGATTTGGGGGCCCCCTTATTAAAAGTGGCTCCCAGATTCCGATAAGCCCCCACCCACAGACCCCGACAACCAACGGCCAGGGTTGTCGGGAAGAGGCCCTTGTCAAGGTGCTTTAGGGGTGGGGGGCCACAGGGCGCTCCCCCTGCCCCAAAGCACCCACCCCCCCATGTTGAGGGCACGCAGCCTGGTACGGTTCAGGAGGCGGGGGGTGCTCGCTCGCCCCCTTCCTGAACGACGGGGCTGCGTGCTCGGATAAGGGTCTGGTATTGATCCTGGGAGGAACCCCCGCGCCAATATTTTTTGGCATGGGGGTTCCCCCTCAAGATCCATACCGGTCTGGTATCGTCCTGAGGGGGAACCTCATGCTAATTTTTTTAACATTTTCGCGGGGTTCCCCTTCAGGATTCTCCGCACATGAGTCGCCCTGCAAGTCGGATCATCTTGATCCAACTTCTGGTGCTTGATCCAACTTCTGGTGCGACCTCTATTCAAATCAATGGGCTCCCATTGATTTGGAATAGAGAAAGAAATGCCAGACGAGGCTTAACACAGCGTTAAGCCTCATTACATCGCGTTTTTACACCCTTTGCCGGCGTCATACGTCTTTACAGCTCTAACGCTGGAGCTTCAGAACGCACTGGTCCTGGGTTTTTTTTTGCAGCTTAAAAACTCCAATGCCATTTACAGCTCAAAAACATCATGGTGGACATGAGGCCATAGGCTAACATGGAGAGCCATTTTTAAGCAGCAAAAAACGCTCATAAAAGTGGCTGTAAAAACGTCCGTGGGCATGAGGCCTTAGTATGAAATGTCTGACTGAGGGGTCTACTTATAGGAAATTCATTCAGCTGTTACACATATTGCTAGAATATAACTGTAGCGGGGTGTTCCCCTTTAATCAGAGACAGGAAATTCCAGAGAGAGGGGAGTCGGGGGGAAGGAATATAAGGAGGGGGCGAGGCCTAGCTCTTTCTCTTTTGGACACGGGGCGACAGAGAGAGATACACCTGTGCGGATCTGTGCTGTTCCAGGCCTGAAGCCTGGGGCCTGTGGAGCGAACCAAAGAGCCTTCCACCCCCCCTTTGCGAGCCTGGGTGGCATCCAGACTCATCTCTTCTAAAGTTATCTGGATCGGGGATCCGATCGTAGAAGCTGCTGTGGACGAGGACCGACACAGCCGGTGGAAGTTCCGGACTGAGGGAAGTGTTCCGGAGTGGTGAGCGAGCGAAAGCTCATCTTTAAACTGTTACTTTTATACTTTGTGCCTACTAGACTTCCGAGGCCTAACACCTCCGGTGAGGGAGAATTACCCCCCCCCTATTGGATTACAAATACATGGTTTTGAATACTTCAAGTGCACCACCTTTACAGATCCTGTGCCGGTGAAGATTCGTGTTTCTTCTAAGACTGAGTTTCATGGTTAGGGATCAGGCCTGATCCGTTAGATAGTTATAAGTTAGTTATCACACCACAGGGTGTTTAGGTAACGGTTGCCCCACGTGGCGTTCCGTCCCCTTTCCAAGGCGGGTACACACACACACAGTATTGTGATTTACAACTGCAGGGACCTGCTTATGTGTTGTGAACCAAATGTTACATGCATGCTATTCCCTTTTATCTTACCACTAGCAGTAAAGTCAGTTATTATTTACAACATTGTCTATGAGTCTGAGTTATCAATCCACACACCCACATTTAAAGCATAAGTGATTGTTTATGTGAAATTGCTGTGGGTTAACTGTGCCAGAGTGAGAGAGCAGATAGCCGGGGGGTTGGGGAAGCCGCACTCAGGGCCCAAATCAAAACTTGCGGCTCTCTTAAGCTGAGGGTATCGCTACACGTGGGGGCTCGTAAATCCGGGATTACTGAGACAGCGGTGAGAGCCCGCCAAGACTTACCGGCATGGACCCGAAAGACATCAGAACGTGGTGTGAAGTAGCCAAGACAGATCCAAGCCAGTCAGTGGTCATTAACATTCCGGGTCAGGAATGGTCGACCGAAACGGTGGAAGGGTTAATGAAGTCAGACCCAGACACCTCACACCAGTATACGCTAGTGGAATATTCAGATGGGAAGCCAGAGGCTTGTAAATGCAAATATGCGCGGATGCCGGATAACAGATCTTATAGTTTGGCGTACGCTACTAAGAAAGAGCTATCACCAACGGGATCACCGCCAGTTGCGGCCCGTACCCCGCCAGAGAGGAAAGACGGAGCGACACCTCCGGTGACGCCTGCACCTGCCACGGCCATATCACCCGAACTGATAAAGGCGTTAGGGGATCTACTAACAAACTGTCAGAAGACAAGCACAGTGCACGTAGAGACTAGCTACCGGAGACTAAAAACATTCTCGGGGGAGCTCCCCGTCCCTGCGGGGGAGGAAGATTTTGACACTTGGGTGGAACAGGCATTACAAGCAGTAGAGGCATGGGAGGTGCCTGAAGCACAGAGAAGACAACGAGTTTTAGAAAGTTTGAAAGGTGCCGCGGCAGAAGCGGTGAAGAGCTTCCGTTTTGGAAATGCAAACTGTACAGCTCAAGATTGTCTGGCCATGCTGCAGGAAGAGTTTGGACAGCTGGAGAAGGTGACAGAGATGGTCTACCAATTTGAACATACTTTCCAGCAGCCGGAGGAGAAACTGTCAGAGTATGTTAGAAGGTTGAACAGGCTGTTATGCAAGATCGTCCTGAAGAAGGGAATGCTGCCCAAAGATGCAGATGAAGCACGAATGAAGCAGATCATGAGGGGAGCGCGGCGCTCAGACCCAGTCTGGCTGCACCTGAAAACCTCAGGAGGAGGAATGTCACTAACCTACTCTGATCTAATAAAAATTATTAGGGACGAAGAGGCGCTGCAGAGAGATCAGCAGGTGGCCAGAGTGAGTGTCACCCCTGTACCAGTGTTGGTCAGTTCAGTCAAGAGCCCGGAAAGAGATGCAGAAGTCGACACTTTGAAATCACAAATGTCCCAAGTGTTGGAGATGCTGACCTCTTTGATGGAGAAAGATCAAAGAAGAGCAGAGAAACCAAGTCCAAGAAAGGAGTTGTTCCCGAATACCTCAGAACCAGCTTCCATACAGGACCGAGAAGAGATGCTATGTTACAACTGCGGGGGCAGTGGTCACTTTGCCAGTAGGTGTTCCAGTCCCAAGAAGAAGAAAATGGATAATCGCCAGCCGGCGGGAAACTCCAGAGGGCCCCGGTGAGGGAGTCAACCGGGTGCCCATCTCTTTCAGTGAGCTCCAAACTGAATGGAAGGAAGCAAAAGAGAGGGGACAAGACCCCTCAGAAGAAATTTAGCACTCCCAAGAAGGAATGTCTACAACCAAGAGACAATAACATCCCTCAGCGGGTTTGTACTCCCATTAGGGTGGGGAAGGTCAATGCATACCGGGCTCAAGAGAGAATAAAGTCAAAAACAAACTGGATGAAGACAAGTCCTCAGAAGAAAGTGACCTCAACCCGGCCGTACCCAGAAGAATTGGTCGGCCCGTCCCCCACTGTATCTATCCAGGTGGAAGAAGTATATACGAAGGCCCTCCTGGACACTGGAGCTCAAGTGACTTTGTTGTACAGAGACTTCTACGATAGGCACTTAAGCCATTTGCCTATACAGAAGATAGAAGAACTGGAGATATGGGGCCTGGGAACGCAGAGGTTCCCCTATGATGGTTATCTGCCCATAAAGCTGACATTCGACCCCTCTGTGGCTGGGAAGACAGAAGTGTTCGACACCCTGGCAGTTGTGTGTCCTAGACCACCCGGGGCCAGCAAGATGTCCCTCATCATAGGCACCAATACGGATCTAGTGAGAAGACTTCTGACCCCCCTGGTGAAGATGAGGAGCCATCAGGATCCAAACATCCATCCCATGCTGAAGACAGCCTACCAACGGTTAGTGTTAGAGCAGAAGACCCCAGGAGAGGGGATAGGGAAGGTGTGGAGACTGGGGAGAGAAGGAGTGGTGCTGCAGCCCGGACAGGTGGCTTGTCTCAGGGCCACTGTGAAGCTCACCTGGAAGCAGCCTGGTCCCTTTGTCATGCTGGAATCCGACCCAAGGGAAGATCACTCAGGCCTGGAAGTGATACCGGAAGTGATTCCAATCAAGGCCCTGAAGAAAGCCAGGGGAAGAGTCCCGGTGAGTGTGAGGAACTCTACAGAAAGGGCCATAGAGATCCCTGCTCGGATGCTGTTGGGACAGGTGAGTCCTGCTGTCCCAGTCAGCTGGTCAGAAGTAAAGGGGACGGGTGAAGAAGGAGATGTTTGGGAAAAACTTTCCATGGAGAACCCGAATTTACCTGGAGCCTGGAAAGAGAGAGCCAAGGCCCAGCTGACTAGATGGGAGAAGATTTTCTCCAAAAATGAGTTCGATGTGGGGTGTGCGAGGAGTGCTACCCACCGCATCCGCCTGCAAGAAGACAAACCGTTCAGGGAGAGAGTCAGGCGGGTTCCGCTGGCAGATCTGGAGGATCTGAGGGAACAGCTTGCAGAACTGAAAAAAACTGGGGTGATTCGAGAGTCCAGAAGCCCTTATGCCTCTCCAATAGTGGTGGTCAGGAAGAAGAATGGGTCGCTGAGGCTCTGCATTGACTACAGAACTCTCAACAGGAGGACCACCCCTGATCAGTACACCACGCCAAGGATAGAGGACGCCTTACAGAGTTTGTCTGGAGCTAAGTGGTTCAGCGTGATGGACCTCAAGAGCGGGTACTATCAAATTCCCATGCACCCAGAGGATAAAGAAAAGACCGCTTTCATAACTCCTGTGGGGTTCTTTGAGTTTAATAGAATGCCTCAGGGCCTATCTGGGGCCCCAGCTACTTTTCAACGTCTCATGGAGAAGACTGTCGGAGATATGAACCTCATAGAAGTCCTCGTGTACCTGGACGATGTCATTGTCTTCGGGAGAACTTTGGAGGAACATGAGGCCCGATTGGAGAAAGTGTTGAGAAGGCTTAGTGAAGAGGGACTAAAGCTTTCCCCCGAGAAGTGTCGGTTCTACCAGTCTTCGGTGAACTACCTGGGACACATAGTGTCTGAAAAGGGGGTGGCTACTGATCCTGAGAAGTTGGAGGCAGTTACCTCCTGGCCAAGACCCACAACAGTCACCGAACTTAGATCTTTCCTGGGCTTCTGCTCCTACTATAGGAGGTTTGTGGATGGGTTTGCCCGTATTGCCAAGCCCCTAAATGAACTGCTCAAGACTGAAGGGGAAGAGGATGGCTTGGGACCCAGAAGACCCGGGGAGTCGGTTCAAGATCAGTGGACCCCCAGGTGTGAAGAGGCCTTCAGAACCCTGAAGAGGAGCCTCACCACAGCCCCAGTATTGGCCTATGCTGATCCCACCAGACCATACGAGTTACATGTTGATGCTAGTCATGAAGGCCTAGGTGGAGTGCTCTACCAAGAGTATGAAGAGCAACTGCGACCAGTGGCCTATGTGAGTCGGAGTCTGACCCCCTCGGAGAAGAACTACCCCACTCATAAGTTGGAGTTCTTGGCCCTCAAATGGGCAGTGGTGGACAAACTAAGAGACTACCTCTATGGGGCAGAGTTTACAGTAAAAACAGATAACAACCCTCTGACTTACCTATTCACCACTGCCAAGTTGGATGCCACAGGACACAGGTGGCTGGCTGCATTATCTGGGTTCAACTTCAGTCTTAAATACAGACCAGGGACTGGAAATAGGGATGCAGATGCCCTGTCCCGAAGATCTCATACCATGGCTGATGACTGGGAGGACTGGACTCAGGTAGCGCCGGACGGAGTGCGAGCCCTTCGTCAAGGGGCTGAATTTCAAGCCAGAGGGGGCTCCAGAGCCGAGGAGATAGGAGTTACCACAGTGGGAGTCCCAAAACACTACTGCAGGGTGACTCAACTTGAAGAGGAATGCTTACCGAAGCTGTCTAAGAAGGAACTGAGGTGCGACCAATTGGAAGACCCCATGGGGAGATTGGTCTTTGAAGCATTGGAAAACGAGAGTCCAGAGAAACTTCGACATCACCCCTCCAAGGAGGCTCGTCTGCTAAGGAGAGAGTTAGACAAGCTACAGGTCCATCAGGGAGTGGTCTACCGAAGGGGCCCCTCTGATGACTCCGAGGATAAATGGCAGTTGTTTCTCCCAGAGAAGCACCGAGAGACTGTGCTGGTTGCCTTACATGACCAGCATGGTCACCTGGGAGCTGAAAGAACCTTCCAACTTGTCAGAAGCTGGTTCTATTGGCCCTGTATGAGGGCTGAAGTGGAGGAATATTGCCACTCCTGTGCACGATGCATCCAGAGGAAGACTCTACTCCATCAAGCTGCCCCAATGGGCCACCTACAGAGTCAAGGCCCAATGGATCTGGTATGCATTGACTTTCTCTGCCTCGAACCCGATTTGAGTGGATTGGGAAATGTTCTGGTGGTAACCGATCATTTCACCCGTTATGCACAGGCGTTCCCCACCAGAGACCAGAAGGCTTCCACTGTAGCTAAGGTGCTTGTAGAAAAATACTTCGTCCACTATGGATTACCACAGAGAATCCACTCCGACCAAGGAAGGGACTTTGAGAGTCGCCTGATCCGGAACTTACTGGACTCCCTGGGAGTGGAAAAGACCAGGACTACCCCCTATCATCCACAAGGAGATGCCCAGCCTGAGAGATTTAACCGGACTTTGCTAAACATGCTTGGGACTCTGGAGACAGAGAAGAAGCAGCATTGGAGTCAACACATATCCACTTTGGTGCATGCCTACAATTGCACCACCAGTGATGTGACGGGTTACTCTCCCTACCGCCTCATGTTTGGGAGAGAAGCAAGATTGCCAGTGGATCTGGCCTTTGGCATTTCTCTAGACTATACCTCTGCTACCTCCCACAAAGGATATGTAGACAGACTTAGGTATAATTTGAAAGCGGCCTATGAACAAGCCCAAGCGGCCTCAGACCAAAGAGGGGCCCGAAATAAAAGGAACTATGATTTGAAGGTTCGAGTGCAAGACCTGCAGCCTGGAGACCGTGTTCTGCTACGCAACCTAGGGATCCCAGGGAAGCACAAACTTGCTGATAGGTGGAGGTCTGAGCCTTACGTTATTTGTAGGAAACTCCCTGGACTACCGGTGTACAAGTTAAAGCCAGAGGGGAGAGTGGGACCCTTGAAGACCTGGCACAGAAACCACTTACTCCCGCTTAAAGAAGCAGTCAGGATACCTCCAGTGAGGAACCTACCGGAATCTGTTTCCATCTTGGATACTCCCAGACCCAACACTCGGTCTCAGACCTCTCGATCTAGAGGTGGACAGGCTTCTCAATCAAGTGAAGATGGGAGAGGAGAACTGGAGTGGCTATGGCCTTCCCCAACCCCGGAAAATCCCACCATAGACCTTCCACCCACTGAGGATATGCAGGATGGGACCCTGAACCCAGAAGCTACAGAGTTCATTCCATCCAGTGGCGTGCCTGAATGCTGGGAAGATATTCTGGGCCTGTACTCAGATGAAGAAGAGACAGAGGCCCCAGAACCAGTGACGATGTCAAAAAGTGTTCCTGAAACAGAGCCTGTGGCACCAGAGCCTGAAGTCCCAAGGGAGCAGAGAGCTCGCAGAGTCGTGAGGCCTCCCATGAAGTTAACCTACCCTCAATTGGGAAAGAGCTCAGAGGACTCTGTTACCACCGCTAGAAGAAGTACCGAGTGCTCCAATCCTTCCACTGTTCATTTGGTGGAGGGCAACCCCAGCTCACTCTCTGGCACAGTTAGGCAGGCCACTCATGCCAGTGTGACCTGTGGGACAGGGAATCCCACCTCTGAGTTTTGGTGGCAATTCCCTGTACCAACATCATACTCCGCACTCTCTAAAATGGTTCAGAAATGTTGTTAAAATGTTTATCTTTGGGGACCAAAGAGTTTTAGTGGGGGGAGTGTGTAGCGGGGTGTTCCCCTTTAATCAGAGACAGGAAATTCCAGAGAGAGGGGAGTCGGGGGGAAGGAATATAAGGAGGGGGCGAGGCCTAGCTCTTTCTCTTTTGGACACGGGGCGACAGAGAGAGATACACCTGTGCGGATCTGTGCTGTTCCAGGCCTGAAGCCTGGGGCCTGTGGAGCGAACCAAAGAGCCTTCCACCCCCCCTTTGCGAGCCTGGGTGGCATCCAGACTCATCTCTTCTAAAGTTATCTGGATCGGGGATCCGATCGTAGAAGCTGCTGTGGACGAGGACCGACACAGCCGGTGGAAGTTCCGGACTGAGGGAAGTGTTCCGGAGTGGTGAGCGAGCGAAAGCTCATCTTTAAACTGTTACTTTTATACTTTGTGCCTACTAGACTTCCGAGGCCTAACACCTCCGGTGTGGGAGAATTACCCCCCCCCTATTGGATTACAAATACATGGTTTTGAATACTTCAAGTGCACCACCTTTACAGATCCTGTGCCGGTGAAGATTCGTGTTTCTTCTAAGACTGAGTTTCATGGTTAGGGATCAGGCCTGATCCGTTAGATAGTTATAAGTTAGTTATCACACCACAGGGTGTTTAGGTAACGGTTGCCCCACGTGGCGTTCCGTCCCCTTTCCAAGGCGGGTACACACACACACAGTATTGTGATTTACAACTGCAGGGACCTGCTTATGTGTTGTGAACCAAATGTTACATGCATGCTATTCCCTTTTATCTTACCACTAGCAGTAAAGTCAGTTATTATTTACAACATTGTCTATGAGTCTGAGTTATCAATCCACACACCCACATTTAAAGCATAAGTGATTGTTTATGTGAAATTGCTGTGGGTTAACTGTGCCAGAGTGAGAGAGCAGATAGCCGGGGGGTTGGGGAAGCCGCACTCAGGGCCCAAATCAAAACTTGCGGCTCTCTTAAGCTGAGGGTATCGCTACATAACACAGTGATTTCCTATTAGGGCTGCAACGGATCGGCGGTGATCCGAACGGGTCACCCTGTTCGGATCGGATCACCACTCGATCCGCGGCCTCAGCCTTAGGAAAGGCCGCGGCTTCGGCCTAGCTCCAGAGCCGCGGCCATCTTGGTACACCCGGCGCCGGCTGCCTTGTGCGCACTGACGTCATCACCCCTCGCTGCTCGTGGATCTGAACTGGCCGGCGGGAGAGACTAAAGTAAGTGGGGGAGATGCCCATTACTGGGGGAGACTGTGGATATTACATACGGGGGGAGATTGTGGATATTACAGGGGAAGATTGTGGATATTACTGGGGGAAGATTGTGGATATTACTGGGGGAAGATTGTGGATATTACTGGGGGAAGATTGTGGATATTACTGGGGGAAGATTGTGGATATTACTGGGGAAGATTGTGGATATTACACTGGGGGAAGATTGTGGATATTACTGGGGGAAGATTGTGGATATTACTGGGGGAAGATTGTGGATATTACTGGGGGAAGATTGTGGATATTACTGGGGGAAGATTGTGGATATTACTGGGGGAAGATTGTGGATATTACACTGGGGGAAGATTGTGGATATTACTGGGGGAAGATTGTGGATATTACTGGGGGAAGATTGTGGATATTACACTGGGGGAAGACTGTGGATATTACTGGAGGAGATTGTGGATATTACTGGGGGAAGATTGTGGATATTACTGGGGGAAGATTGTGGATATTACTGGGGAAGATTGTGGATATTACTGGGGGAAGATTGTGGATATTACTGGGGGAAGATTGTGGATATTACTGGGGGAAGATTGTGGATATTACTGGGGGAAGATTGTGGATATTACACTGGGGGAAGATTGTGGATATTACTGGGGGAAGATTGTGGATATTACTGGGGGAAGATTGTGGATATTACTGGGGAAGATTGTGGATATTACACTGGGGGAAGATTGTGGATATTACTGGGGGAAGATTGTGGATATTACTGGGGAAGATTGTGGATATTACTGGGGGAAGATTGTGGATATTACTGGGGGAAGATTGTGGATATTACACTGGGGGAAGATTGTGGATATTACACTGGGGAAGATTGTGGATATTACACTGGGGGAAGATTGTGGATATTACTGGGGGAAGATTGTGGATATTACTGGGGGAAGATTGTGGATATTACTGGGGGAAGATTGTGGATATTACTGGGGGAAGATTGTGGATATTACACTGGGGGAAGATTGTGGATATTACTGGGGGAAGATTGTGGATATTACTGGGGGGAGATTGTGGATATTACTGGGGGAAGATTGTGGATATTACACTGGGGGAAGATTGTGGATATTACTGGGGGAAGATTGTGGATATTACTGGGGGAAGATTGTGGATATTACTGGGGGAAGATTGTGGATATTACTGGGGGAAGATTGTGGATATTACACTGGGGGAAGATTGTGGATATTACTGGGGAAGATTGTGGATATTACTGGGGGAAGATTGTGGATATTACTGGGGGAAGATTGTGGATATTACTGGGGGAAGATTGTGGATATTACTGGGGAAGATTGTGGATATTACTGGGGAAGATTGTGGATATTACTGGGGAAGATTGTGGATATTACTGGGGGAAGATTGTGGATATTACACTGGGGGAAGATTGTGGATATTACACTGGGGGAAGATTGTGGATATTACACTGGGGGAAGATTGTGGATATTACACTGGGGGAAGATTGTGGATATTACTGGGGGAAGATTGTGGATATTACTGGGGGAAGATTGTGGATATTACTGGAGAAGATTGTGGATATTACTGGGGAAGATTGTGGATATTACTGGGGAAGATTGTGGATATTACTGGGGGAAGATTGTGGATATTACTGGGGAAGATTGTGGATATTACACTGGGGGAAGATTGTGGATATTACTGGGGGAAGATTGTGGATATTACTGGGGGGAGATTGTGGATATTACACTGGGGGAAGATTGTGGATATTACTGGGGGGAGATTGTGGATATTACTGGGGGAAGATTGTGGATATTACTGGGGGAAGATTGTGGATATTACTGGGGGAAGATTGTGGATATTACACTGGGGGAAGATTGTGGATATTACTGGGGGAAGATTGTGGATATTACACTGGGGGAAGATTGTGGATATTACTGGGGGAAGAGTGTGGATATTACTGGGGAAGATTGTGGATATTACACTGGGGGAAGATTGTGCATATTACTGGGGGAAGATTGTGGATATTACTGGGGGAAGATTGTGGATATTACACTGGGGGAAGATTGTGGATATTACTGGGGGAAGATTGTGGATATTACTGGGGGAAGATTGTGGATATTACTGGGGGAAGATTGTGGATATTACACTGGGGAAGATTGTGGATATTACTGGGGGAAGATTGTGGATATTACACTGGGGGAAGATTGTGGATATTACACTGGGGGAAGATTGTGGATATTACTGGGGGAAGATTGTGGATATTACTGGGGGAAGATTGTGGATATTACTGGGGGAAGATTGTGGATATTACACTGGGGGAAGATTGTGGATATTACCGGGGAAGATTGTGGATATTACTGGGGGAAGATTGTGGATATTACTGGGGAAGATTGTGGATATTACACTGGGGGAAGATTGTGGATATTACACTGGGGGAAGATTGTGGATATTACTGGGGGAAGATTGTGGAAATTACACTGGGGGAAGATTGTGGAAATTACACTGGGGGAAGATTGTGGATATTACTGGGGGAAGATTGTGGATATTACACTGGGGGAAGATTGTGGATATTACTGGGGAAGATTGTGGATATTACTGGGGGAAGATTGTGGATATTACTGGGGGAAGATTGTGGATATTACTGGGGGAAGATTGTGGATATTACTGGGGGAAGATTGTGGATATTACTGGGGAAGATTGTGGATATTACTGGGGGAAGATTGTGGATATTACACTGGGGGAAGATTGTGGATATTACTGGGGGGAGATTGTGGATATTACACTGGGGGAAGATTGTGGATATTACACTGGGGGAAGATTGTGGATATTACATACGGGGGGAGATTGTGGATATTACAGGGGAAGATTGTGGATATTACTGGGGGAAGATTGTGGATATTACTGGGGGAAGATTGTGGATATTACTGGGGGAAGATTGTGGATATTACTGGGGGAAGATTGTGGATATTACTGGGGAAGATTGTGGATATTACACTGGGGGAAGATTGTGGATATTACTGGGGGAAGATTGTGGATATTACTGGGGGGAGATTGTGGATATTACACTGGGGGAAGATTGTGGATATTACTGGGGGGAGATTGTGGATATTACTGGGGGAAGATTGTGGATATTACTGGGGGAAGATTGTGGATATTACACTGGGGGAAGATTGTGGATATTACACTGGGGGAAGATTGTGGATATTACTGGGGGAAGATTGTGGATATTACACTGGGGGAAGATTGTGGATATTACTGGGGGAAGATTGTGGATATTACACTGGGGGAAGATTGTGGATATTACACTGGGGGAAGATTGTGGATATTACTGGGGGAAGATTGTGGATATTACTGGGGGGAGATTGTGGATATTACTGGGGGAAGATTGTGGATATTACTGGGGGAAGATTGTGGATATTACTGGGGGAAGATTGTGGATATTACACTGGGGGAAGATTGTGGATATTACACTGGGGGAAGATTGTGGATATTACTGGGGGAAGATTGTGGATATTACACTGGGGGAAGATTGTGGATATTACTGGGGGGAGATTGTGGATATTACACTGGGGGAAGATTGTGGATATTACACTGGGGGAAGATTGTGGATATTACATACGGGGGGAGATTGTGGATATTACAGGGGAAGATTGTGGATATTACATACGGGGGAAGATTGTGGATATTACTGGGGGAAGATTGTGGATATTACATACGGGGGAAGATTGTGGATATTACTGGGGGAAGATTGTGGATATTACTGGGGGAAGATTGTGGATATTACTGGGGAAGATTGTGGATATTACTGGGGGAAGATTGTGGATATTACTGGGGGAAGATTGTGGATATTACTGGGGGAAGATTGTGGATATTACTGGGGAAGATTGTGGATATTACACTGGGGGAAGATTGTGGATATTACTGGGGGAAGATTGTGGATATTACTGGGGGGAGATTGTGGATATTACACTGGGGGAAGATTGTGGATATTACTGGGGGGAGATTGTGGATATTACTGGGGGAAGATTGTGGATATTACTGGGGGAAGATTGTGGATATTACTGGGGGAAGATTGTGGATATTACACTGGGGGAAGATTGTGGATATTACACTGGGGGAAGATTGTGGATAATACTGGGGGAAGATTGTGGATATTACACTGGGGGAAGATTGTGGATATTACTGGGGGAGGAGTGTGGATATTACTGGGGAAGATTGTGGATATTACACTGGGGGAAGATTGTGGATATTACTGGGGGAAGATTGTGGATATTACTGGGGGAAGATTGTGGATATTACACTGGGGGAAGATTGTGGATATTACTGGGGAAGATTGTGGATATTACTGGGGGAAGATTGTGGATATTACTGGGGGAAGATTGTGGATATTACACTGGGGGAAGATTGTGGATATTACTGGGGGAAGATTGTGGATATTACTGGGGGAAGATTGTGGATATTACTGGGGGAAGATTGTGGATATTACACTGGGGGAAGATTGTGGATATTACCGGGGAAGATTGTGGATATTACTGGGGGAAGATTGTGGATATTACTGGGGGAAGATTGTGGATATTACTGGGGGAAGATTGTGGATATTACTGGGGGAAGATTGTGGAAATTACTGGGGAAGATTGTGGATATTACACTGGGGGAAGATTGTGGATATTACTGGGGAAGATTGTGGATATTACACTGGGGGAAGATTGTGGATATTACTGGGGAAGATTGTGGATATTACTGGGGGAAGATTGTGGATATTACTGGGGGAAGATTGTGGATATTACTGGGGGAAGATTGTGGATATTACTGGGGGAAGATTGTGGATATTACTGGGGAAGATTGTGGATATTACTGGGGGAAGATTGTGGATATTACACTGGGGGAAGATTGTGGATATTACACTGGGGGAAGATTGTGGATATTACTGGGGGAAGATTGTGGATATTACTGGGGGAGATTGTGGATATTACTGGGGGAAGATTGTGGATATTACACTGGGGGAAGATTGTGGATATTACTGGGGGAGATTGTGGATATTACTGGGGGAAGATTGTGGATATTACTGGGGGAAGATTGTGGATATTACACTGGGGGAAGATTGTGGATATTACTGGGGGAAGATTGTGGATATTACTGGGGGAGATTGTGGATATTACTGGGGGAAGATTGTGGATATTACTGGGGGAAGATTGTGGATATTACTGGGGAAGATTGTGGATATTACTGGGGGAAGATTGTGGATATTACTGGGGGAAGATTGTGGATATTACTGGGGGAAGATTGTGGATATTACTGGGGAAGATTGTGGATATTACTGGGGAAGATTGTGGATATTACTGGGGGAAGATTGTGGATATTACTGGAGGAGATTGTGGATATTACTGGGGGAAGATTGTGGATATTACACTGGGGGAAGATTGTGGAAATTACACTGGGGGAAGATTGTGGATATTACTGGGGGAAGATTGTGGATATTACTGGGGGAGATTGTGGATATTACTGGGGGAAGATTGTGGATATTACACTGGGGGAAGATTGTGGATATTACACTGGGGAAGATTGTGGATATTACTGGGGGAAGATTGTGGATATTACACTGGGGGAAGATTGTGGATATTACACTGGGGGAAGATTGTGGATATTACTGGGGGAAGATTGTGGATATTACTGGGGGAAGATTGTGGATATTACAGGGGGAGAAGATTGTGGATATTACTGGGGAAGATTGTGGATATTACTGGGGAAGATTGTGGATATTACTGGGGAAGATTGTGGATATTACACTGGGGGAAGATTGTGGATATTACTGGGGAAGATTGTGGATATTACTGGGGGAAGATTGTGGATATTACTGGGGAAGATTGTGGATATTACTGGGGGAAGATTGTGGATATTACTGGGGGAAGATTGTGGATATTACTGGGGAAGATTGTGGATATTACTGGGGGAAGATTGTGGATATTACACTGGGGGAAGATTGTGGATATTACTGGGGGAAGATTGTGGATATTACACTGGGGGAAGATTGTGGATATTACTGGGGGAAGATTGTGGATATTACACTGGGGAAGATTGTGGATATTACACTGGGGGAAGATTGTGGATATTACACTGGGGAAGATTGTGGATATTACTGGGGAAAGATTGTGGATATTACTGGGGGAAGATTGTGGATATTACACTGGGGAAGATTGTGGAAATTACACTGGGGGAAGATTGTGGATATTACACTGGGGGAAGATTGTGGATATTACTGGGGGAAGATTGTGAATATTACTGGGGGAAGATTGTGGATATTACTGGGGGAAGATTGTGGATATTACTGGGGGAAGATTGTGGATATTACTGGGGGAAGATTGTGGATATTACACTGGGGGAAGATTGTGGATATTACACTGGGGGAAGATTGTGGATATTACTGGGGGAAGATTGTGGATATTACTGGGGAAGATTGTGGATATTACTGGGGGAAGATTGTGGATATTACACTGGGGGAAGATTGTGGATATGACACTGGGGGAAGATTGTGGATATTACTGGGGGAAGATTGTGGATATTACACTGGGGGAAGATTGTGGATATTACTGGGGGAAGATTGTGGATATTACACTGGGGGAAGATTGTGGATATTACACTGGGGAAGATTGTGGAAATTACACTGGGGAAGATTGTGGATATTACACTGGGGGAAGATTGTGGATATTCCTGGGGGAAGATTGTGAATATTACTGGGGGAAGATTGTGGATATTACTGGGGGAAGATTGTGGATATTACTGGGGGAAGATTGTGGATATTACTGGGGGAAGATTGTGGATATTACACTGGGGGAAGATTGTGGATATTACTGGGGGAAGATTGTGGATATTACACTGGGGGAAGATTGTGGATATTACTGGGGGAAGATTGTGGATATTACTGGGGAAGATTGTGGATATTACTGGGGGAAGATTGTGGATATTACTGGGGGAAGATTGTGGATATTACTGGGGAAGATTGTGGATATTACTAGGGGAAGATTGTGGATATTACTGGGGAAGATTGTGGATATTACTGGGGGAAGATTGTGGATATTACTGGGGGAAGATTGTGGATATTACTGGGGGAAGATTGTGGATATTACTGGAGAAGATTGTGGATATTACACTGGGGGAAGATTGTGGATATTACACTGGGGGAAGATTGTGGATATTACTGGGGAAGATTGTGGATATTACACTGGGGGAAGATTGTGGATATTACTGGGGGAAGATTGTGGATATTACTGGGGGAAGATTGTGGATATTACACTGGGGGAAGATTGTGGATATTACACTGGGGGAAGATTGTGGATATTACTGGGGAAGATTGTGGATATTACTGGGGAAGATTGTGGATATTACTGGGGGAAGATTGTGGATATTACTGGGGGAAGATTGTGGATATTACTGGGGGAAGATTGTGGATATTACACTGGGGGAAGATTGTGGATATGACACTGGGGGAAGATTGTGGATATTACTGGGGGAAGATTGTGGATATTACACTGGGGGAAGATTGTGGATATTACTGGGGGAAGATTGTGGATATTACACTGGGGGAAGATTGTGGATATTACTGGGGGAAGATTGTGGATATTACACTGGGGGAAGATTGTGGATATTACTGGGGGAAGATTGTGGATATTACTGGGGAAGATTGTGGATATTACTGGGGGAAGATTGTGGATATTACTGGGGGAAGATTGTGGATATTACTGGGGGAAGATTGTGGATATTACTGGGGAAGATTGTGGATATTACTGGGGGAAGATTGTGGATATTACTGGGGAAGATTGTGGATATTACTGGGGGAAGATTGTGGATATTACTGGGGGAAGATTGTGGATATTACTGGGGGAAGATTGTGGATATTACTGGGGAAGATTGTGGATATTACTGGGGGAAGATTGTGGATATTACTGGGGGAAGATTGTGGATATTACTGGGGAAGATTGTGGATATTACTGGGGGAAGATTGTGGATATTACTGGGGGAAGATTGTGGATATTACACTGGGGGAAGATTGTGGATATTACACTGGGGGAAGATTGTGGATATTACTGGGGGAAGATTGTGGATATTACTGGGGAAGATTGTGGATATTACTGGGGGAGATTGTGGATATTACTGGGGGAAGATTGTGGATATTACACTGGGGGAAGATTGTGGATATTACACTGGGGAAGATTGTGGAAATTACACTGGGGGAAGATTGTGGATATTACACTGGGGGAAGATTGTGGATATTACTGGGGGAAGATTGTGGATATTACACTGGGGGAAGATTGTGGATATTACACTGGGGGAAGATTGTGGATATTACTGGGGGAAGATTGTGGATATTACTGGGGGAAGATTGTGGATATTACTGGGGAAGATTGTGGATATTACACTGGGGGAAGATTGTGGATATTACACTGGGGGAAGATTGTGGATATTACTGGGGAAGATTGTGGATATTACACTGGGGGAAGATTGTGGATATTACTGGGGAAGATTGTGGATATTACACTGGGGGAAGATTGTGGATATTACTGGGGGAAGATTGTGGATATTACTGGGGGAAGATTGTGGATATTACTGGGGAAGATTGTGGATATTACTGGGGGAAGATTGTGGATATTACTGGGGGAAGATTGTGGATATTACTGGGGAAGATTGTGGATATTACTGGGGGAAGATTGTGGATATTACACTGGGGGAAGATTGTGGATATTACTGGGGAAGATTGTGGATATTACTGGGGAAGATTTGGATATTACTGGGGGAGATTGTGGATATTACTGGGGGAAGATTGTGGATATTACACTGGGGGAAGATTGTGGATATTACACTGGGGAAGATTGTGGAAATTACACTGGGGGAAGATTGTGGATATTACACTGGGGGAAGATTGTGGATATTACTGGGGGAAGATTGTGGATATTACACTGGGGGAAGATTGTGGATATTACACTGGGGGAAGATTGTGGATATTACTGGGGGAAGATTGTGGATATTACTGGGGGAAGATTGTGGATATTACTGGGGGAAGATTGTGGATATTACTGGGGAAGATTGTGGATATTACACTGGGGGAAGATTGTGGATATTACACTGGGGGAAGATTGTGGATATTACTGGGGAAGATTGTGGATATTACTGGGGAAGATTGTGGATATTACACTGGGGGAAGATTGTGGATATTACTGGGGGAAGATTGTGGATATTACTGGGGGAAGATTGTGGATATTACTGGGGAAGATTGTGGATATTACTGGGGGAAGATTGTGGATATTACTGGGGGAAGATTGTGGATATTACTGGGGAAGATTGTGGATATTACTGGGGGAAGATTGTGGATATTACACTGGGGGAAGATTGTGGATATTACACTGGGGGAAGATTGTGGATATTACTGGGGGAAGATTGTGGATATTACTGGGGGAAGATTGTGGATATTACTGGGGGAAGATTGTGGATATTACTGGGGAAGATTGTGGATATTACTGGGGGAAGATTGTGGATATTACTGGGGGAAGATTGTGGATATTACTGGGGGAAGATTGTGGATATTACTGGGGAAGATTGTGGATATTACTGGGGAAGATTGTGGATATTACTGGGGGAAGATTGTTGATATTACTGGAGGAGATTGTGGATATTACTGGGGGAAGATTGTGGATATTACACTGGGGGAAGATTGTGGATATTACTGGGGGAAGATTGTGGATATTACTGGGGAAGATTGTGGATATTACTGGGGGAAGATTGTGGATATTACTGGGGGAAGATTGTGGATATTACTGGGGAAGATTGTGGATATTACTGGGGGAAGATTGTGGATATTACTGGGGAAGATTGTGGATATTACTGGGGGAAGATTGTGGATATTACTGGGGGAAGATTGTGGATATTACTGGGGGAAGATTGTGGATATTACTGGAGAAGATTGTGGATATTACACTGGGGGAAGATTGTGGATATTACACTGGGGGAAGATTGTGGATATTACTGGGGAAGATTGTGGATATTACACTGGGGGAAGATTGTGGATATTACTGGGGGAAGATTGTGGATATTACTGGGGGAAGATTGTGGATATTACACTGGGGGAAGATTGTGGATATTACTGGGGGAAGATTGTGGATATTACACTGGGGGAAGATTGTGGATATTACTGGGGGAAGATTGTGGATATTACACTGGGGGAAGATTGTGGATATTACTGGGGGAAGATTGTGGATATTACTGGGGAAGATTGTGGATATTACTGGGGGAAGATTGTGGATATTACTGGGGGAAGATTGTGGATATTACTGGGGGAAGATTGTGGATATTACTGGGGAAGATTGTGGATATTACTGGGGGAAGATTGTGGATATTACTGGGGAAGATTGTGGATATTACTGGGGGAAGATTGTGGATATTACTGGGGGAAGATTGTGGATATTACTGGGGGAAGATTGTGGATATTACTGGGGAAGATTGTGGATATTACTGGGGGAAGATTGTGGATATTACTGGGGGAAGATTGTGGATATTACTGGGGAAGATTGTGGATATTACTGGGGGAAGATTGTGGATATTACTGGGGGAAGATTGTGGATATTACACTGGGGGAAGATTGTGGATATTACACTGGGGGAAGATTGTGGATATTACTGGGGGAAGATTGTGGATATTACTGGGGAAGATTGTGGATATTACTGGGGGAGATTGTGGATATTACTGGGGGAAGATTGTGGATATTACACTGGGGGAAGATTGTGGAAATTACACTGGGGGAAGATTGTGGATATTACACTGGGGGAAGATTGTGGATATTACTGGGGGAAGATTGTGGATATTACACTGGGGGAAGATTGTGGATATTACACTGGGGGAAGATTGTGGATATTACTGGGGGAAGATTGTGGATATTACTGGGGGAAGATTGTGGATATTACTGGGGGAAGATTGTGGATATTACTGGGGGAAGATTGTGGATATTACTGGGGGAAGATTGTGGATATTACTGGGGAAGATTGTGGATATTACACTGGGGGAAGATTGTGGATATTACACTGGGGGAAGATTGTGGATATTACTGGGGAAGATTGTGGATATTACACTGGGGGAAGATTGTGGATATTACTGGGGAAGATTGTGGATATTACACTGGGGGAAGATTGTGGATATTACTGGGGGAAGATTGTGGATATTACTGGGGAAGATTGTGGATATTACTGGGGAAGATTGTGGATATTACTGGGGGAAGATTGTGGATATTACTGGGGGAAGATTGTGGATATTACTGGGGAAGATTGTGGATATTACTGGGGGAAGATTGTGGATATTACACTGGGGGAAGATTGTGGATATTACTGGGGGAAGATTGTGGATATTACTGGGGAAGATTTGGATATTACTGGGGGAGATTGTGGATATTACTGGGGGAAGATTGTGGATATTACACTGGGGGAAGATTGTGGATATTACACTGGGGAAGATTGTGGAAATTACACTGGGGGAAGATTGTGGATATTACACTGGGGGAAGATTATGGATATTACTGGGGGAAGATTGTGGATATTACACTGGGGGAAGATTGTGGATATTACACTGGGGGAAGATTGTGGATATTACTGGGGGAAGATTGTGGATATTACTGGGGGAAGATTGTGGATATTACTGGGGGAAGATTGTGGATATTACTGGGGAAGATTGTGGATATTACACTGGGGGAAGATTGTGGATATTACACTGGGGGAAGATTGTGGATATTACTGGGGAAGATTGTGGATATTACTGGGGAAGATTGTGGATATTACACTGGGGGAAGATTGTGGATATTACTGGGGGAAGATTGTGGATATTACTGGGGGAAGATTGTGGATATTACTGGGGAAGATTGTGGATATTACTGGGGGAAGATTGTGGATATTACTGGGGGAAGATTGTGGATATTACTGGGGAAGATTGTGGATATTACTGGGGGAAGATTGTGGATATTACACTGGGGGAAGATTGTGGATATTACACTGGGGGAAGATTGTGGATATTACTGGGGGAAGATTGTGGATATTACTGGGGGAAGATTGTGGATATTACACTGGGGGAAGATTGTGGATATTACTGGGGAAGATTGTGGATATTACTGGGGGAAGATTGTGGATATTACTGGGGAAGATTGTGGATATTACTGGGGGAAGATTGTGGATATTACTGGGGGAAGATTGTGGATATTACTGGGGGAAGATTGTGGATATTACTGGGGAAGATTGTGGATATTACTGGGGAAGATTGTGGATATTACTGGGGGAAGATTGTGGATATTACTGGAGGAGATTGTGGATATTACTGGGGGAAGATTGTGGATATTACACTGGGGGAAGATTGTGGAAATTACACTGGGGGAAGATTGTGGATATTACTGGGGGAAGATTGTGGATATTACTGGGGGAGATTGTGGATATTACTGGGGGAAGATTGTGGATATTACACTGGGGGAAGATTGTGGATATTACACTGGGGGAAGATTGTGGATATTACACTGGGGAAGATTGTGGATATTACTGGGGGAAGATTGTGGATATTACACTGGGGGAAGATTGTGGATATTACACTGGGGGAAGATTGTGGATATTACTGGGGGAAGATTGTGGATATTACTGGGGGAAGATTGTGGATATTACAGGGGGAGAAGATTGTGGATATTACTGGGGAAGATTGTGGATATTACTGGGGGAAGATTGTGGATATTACTGGGGAAGATTGTGGATATTACTGGGGGAAGATTGTGGATATTACTGGGGGAAGATTGTGGATATTACTGGGGGAAGATTGTGGATATTACTGGGGAAGATTGTGGATATTACTGGGGGAAGATTGTGGATATTACACTGGGGGAAGATTGTGGATATTACTGGGGGAAGATTGTGGATATTACACTGGGGGAAGATTGTGGATATTACTGGGGGAAGATTGTGGATATTACACTGGGGGAAGATTGTGGATATTACACTGGGGAAGATTGTGGAAATTACACTGGGGGAAGATTGTGGATATTACACTGGGGGAAGATTGTGGATATTACTGGGGGAAGATTGTGAATATTACTGGGGGAAGATTGTGGATATTACTGGGGGAAGATTGTGGATATTACTGGGGGAAGATTGTGAATATTACTGGGGGAAGATTGTGGATATTACACTGGGGGAAGATTGTGGATATTACACTGGGGGAAGATTGTGGATATTACTGGGGGAAGATTGTGGATATTACTGGGGAAGATTGTGGATATTACTGGGGGAAGATTGTGGATATTACTGGGGGAAGATTGTGGATATTACACTGGGGGAAGATTGTGGATATTACACTGGGGGAAGATTGTGGATATTACACTGGGGGAAGATTGTGGATATTACTGGGGGAAGATTGTGGATATTACTGGGGGAAGATTGTGGATATTACACTGGGGGAAGATTGTGGATATTACACTGGGGAAGATTGTGGATATTACACTGGGGGAAGATTGTGGATATTACTGGGGGAAGATTGTGGATATTACTGGGGGAAGATTGTGGATATTACACTGGGGGAAGATTGTGGATATGACACTGGGGGAAGATTGTGGATATTACTGGGGGAAGATTGTGGATATTACACTGGGGGAAGATTGTGGATATTACTGGGGGAAGATTGTGGATATTACACTGGGGGAAGATTGTGGATATTACACTGGGGAAGATTGTGGAAATTACACTGGGAAAGATTGTGGATATTACTGGGGGAAGATTGTGGATATTACACTGGGGGAAGATTGTGGATATTACTGGGGGAAGATTGTGAATATTACTGGGGGAAGATTGTGGATATTACTGGGGGAAGATTGTGGATATTACTGGGGGAAGATTGTGGATATTACTGGGGGAAGATTGTGGATATTACACTGGGGGAAGATTGTGGATATTACACTGGGGGAAGATTGTGGATATTACTGGGGGAAGATTGTGGATATTACTGGGGAAGATTGTGGATATTACTGGGGGAAGATTGTGGATATTACTGGGGGAAGATTGTGGATATTACACTGGGGGAAGATTGTGGATATTACTGGGGGAAGATTGTGGATATTACACTGGGGGAAGATTGTGGATATTACTGGGGGAAGATTGTGGATATTACTGGGGAAGATTGTGGATATTACTGGGGGAAGATTGTGGATATTACTGGGGGAAGATTGTGGATATTACTGGGGAAGATTGTGGATATTACACTGGGGGAAGATTGTGGATATTACACTGGGGGAAGATTGTGGATATTACTGGGGAAGATTGTGGATATTACACTGGGGGAAGATTGTGGATATTACTGGGGGAAGATTGTGGATATTACTGGGGGAAGATTGTGGATATTACTGGGGGAAGATTGTGGATATTACACTGGGGGAAGATTGTGGATATTACACTGGGGGAAGATTGTGGATATTACTGGGGGAAGATTGTGGATATTACTGGGGAAGATTGTGGATATTACTGGGGGAAGATTGTGGATATTACTGGGGGAAGATTGTGGATATTACACTGGGGGAAGATTGTGGATATTACTGGGGGAAGATTGTGGATATTACACTGGGGGAAGATTGTGGATATTACTGGGGGAAGATTGTGGATATTACTGGGGAAGATTGTGGATACTACTGGGGGAAGATTGTGGATATTACTGGGGGAAGATTGTGGATATTACTGGGGGAAGATTGTGGATATTACTGGGGAAGATTGTGGATATTACTGGGGGAAGATTGTGGATATTACTGGGGAAGATTGTGGATATTACTGGGGGAAGATTGTGGATATTACTGGGGGAAGATTGTGGATATTACTGGGGGAAGATTGTGGATATTACTGGGGAAGATTGTGGATATTACTGGGGAAGATTGTGGATATTACTGGGGAAGATTGTGGATATTACTGGGGGAGATTGTGGATATTACTGGGGGAAGATTGTGGATATTACACTGGGGGAAGATTGTGGATATTACACTGGGGAAGATTGTGGAAATTACACTGGGGGAAGATTGTGGATATTACACTGGGGGAAGATTGTGGATATTACTGGGGGAAGATTGTGGATATTACACTGGGGGAAGATTGTGGATATTACACTGGGGGAAGATTGTGGATATTACTGGGGGAAGATTGTGGATATTACTGGGGGAAGATTGTGGATATTACTGGGGGAAGATTGTGGATATTACTGGGGAAGATTGTGGATATTACACTGGGGGAAGATTGTGGATATTACACTGGGGGAAGATTGTGGATATTACTGGGGAAGATTGTGGATATTACTGGGGGAAGATTGTGGATATTACTGGGGGAAGATTGTGGATATTACTGGGGGAAGATTGTGGATATTACACTGGGGGAAGATTGTGGATATTACCGGGGAAGATTGTGGATATTACTGGGGGAAGATTGTGGATATTACTGGGGGAAGATTGTGGATATTACTGGGGGAAGATTGTGGATATTACTGGGGGAAGATTGTGGATATTACTGGGGGAAGATTGTGGATATTACTGGGGGAAGATTGTGGATATTACTGGGGAAGATTGTGGATATTACACTGGGGGAAGATTGTGGATATTACTGGGGAAGATTGTGGATATTACTGGGGGAAGATTGTGGATATTACTGGGGGAAGATTGTGGATATTACTGGGGGAAGATTGTGGATATTACTGGGGGAAGATTGTGGATATTACTGGGGAAGATTGTGGATATTACTGGGGGAAGATTGTGGATATTACACTGGGGGAAGATTGTGGATATTACACTGGGGGAAGATTGTGGATATTACTGGGGGGAGATTGTGGATATTACTGGGGGAAGATTGTGGATATTACTGGGGGAGATTGTGGATATTACTGGGGGAAGATTGTGGATATTACTGGGGGAAGATTGTGGATATTACTGGGGAAGATTGTGGATATTACTGGGGGAAGATTGTGGATATTACTGGGGGAAGATTGTGGATATTACTGGGGGAAGATTGTGGATATTACTGGGGAAGATTGTGGATATTACTGGGGAAGATTGTGGATATTACTGGGGGAAGATTGTGGATATTACTGGAGGAGATTGTGGATATTACTGGGGGAAGATTGTGGATATTACACTGGGGGAAGATTGTGGAAATTACACTGGGGGAAGATTGTGGATATTACTGGGGGAAGATTGTGGATATTACTGGGGGAGATTGTGGATATTACTGGGGGAAGATTGTGGATATTACACTGGGGGAAGATTGTGGATATTACACTGGGGAAGATTGTGGATATTACTGGGGGAAGATTGTGGATATTACACTGGGGGAAGATTGTGGATATTACACTGGGGGAAGATTGTGGATATTACTGGGGGAAGATTGTGGATATTACTGGGGGAAGATTGTGGATATTACAGGGGGAGAAGATTGTGGATATTACTGGGGAAGATTGTGGATATTACTGGGGAAGATTGTGGATATTACTGGGGAAGATTGTGGATATTACACTGGGGGAAGATTGTGGATATTACTGGGGAAGATTGTGGATATTACTGGGGGAAGATTGTGGATATTACTGGGGAAGATTGTGGATATTACTGGGGGAAGATTGTGGATATTACTGGGGGAAGATTGTGGATATTACTGGGGAAGATTGTGGATATTACTGGGGGAAGATTGTGGATATTACACTGGGGGAAGATTGTGGATATTACTGGGGGAAGATTGTGGATATTACACTGGGGGAAGATTGTGGATATTACTGGGGGAAGATTGTGGATATTACACTGGGGAAGATTGTGGATATTACACTGGGGGAAGATTGTGGATATTACACTGGGGAAGATTGTGGATATTACTGGGGGAAGATTGTGGATATTACTGGGGGAAGATTGTGGATATTACACTGGGGAAGATTGTGGAAATTACACTGGGGGAAGATTGTGGATATTACACTGGGGGAAGATTGTGGATATTACTGGGGGAAGATTGTGAATATTACTGGGGGAAGATTGTGGATATTACTGGGGGAAGATTGTGGATATTACTGGGGGAAGATTGTGGATATTACTGGGGGAAGATTGTGGATATTACACTGGGGGAAGATTGTGGATATTACACTGGGGGAAGATTGTGGATATTACTGGGGGAAGATTGTGGATATTACTGGGGAAGATTGTGGATATTACTGGGGGAAGATTGTGGATATTACACTGGGGGAAGATTGTGGATATGACACTGGGGGAAGATTGTGGATATTACTGGGGGAAGATTGTGGATATTACACTGGGGGAAGATTGTGGATATTACTGGGGGAAGATTGTGGATATTACACTGGGGGAAGATTGTGGATATTACACTGGGGAAGATTGTGGAAATTACACTGGGGAAGATTGTGGATATTACACTGGGGGAAGATTGTGGATATTCCTGGGGGAAGATTGTGAATATTACTGGGGGAAGATTGTGGATATTACTGGGGGAAGATTGTGGATATTACTGGGGGAAGATTGTGGATATTACACTGGGGGAAGATTGTGGATATTACTGGGGGAAGATTGTGGATATTACACTGGGGGAAGATTGTGGATATTACTGGGGGAAGATTGTGGATATTACTGGGGAAGATTGTGGATATTACTGGGGAAGATTGTGGATATTACTGGGGGAAGATTGTGGATATTACTGGGGGAAGATTGTGGATATTACTGGGGAAGATTGTGGATATTACTGGGGGAAGATTGTGGATATTACTGGGGAAGATTGTGGATATTACTGGGAGAAGATTGTGGATATTACTGGGGGAAGATTGTGGATATTACTGGGGGAAGATTGTGGATATTACTGGAGAAGATTGTGGATATTACACTGGGGGAAGATTGTGGATATTACACTGGGGGAAGATTGTGGATATTACTGGGGAAGATTGTGGATATTACACTGGGGGAAGATTGTGGATATTACTGGGGGAAGATTGTGGATATTACTGGGGGAAGATTGTGGATATTACACTGGGGGAAGATTGTGGATATTACACTGGGGGAAGATTGTGGATATTACTGGGGAAGATTGTGGATATTACTGGGGAAGATTGTGGATATTACTGGGGGAAGATTGTGGATATTACTGGGGGAAGATTGTGGATATTACTGGGGGAAGATTGTGGATATTACACTGGGGGAAGATTGTGGATATGACACTGGGGGAAGATTGTGGATATTACTGGGGGAAGATTGTGGATATTACACTGGGGGAAGATTGTGGATATTACTGGGGGAAGATTGTGGATATTACACTGGGGGAAGATTGTGGATATTACTGGGGGAAGATTGTGGATATTACACTGGGGGAAGATTGTGGATATTACTGGGGGAAGATTGTGGATATTACTGGGGAAGATTGTGGATATTACTGGGGGAAGATTGTGGATATTACACTGGGGGAAGATTGTGGATATTACTGGGGGAAGATTGTGGATATTACTGGGGGAAGATTGTGGATATTACTGGGGAAGATTGTGGATATTACTGGGGGAAGATTGTGGATATTACTGGGGAAGATTGTGGATATTACTGGGGGAAGATTGTGGATATTACTGGGGGAAGATTGTGGATATTACTGGGGGAAGATTGTGGATATTACTGGGGAAGATTGTGGATATTACTGGGGGAAGATTGTGGATATTACTGGGGGAAGATTGTGGATATTACTGGGGAAGATTGTGGATATTACTGGGGGAAGATTGTGGATATTACTGGGGAAGATTGTGGATATTACACTGGGGGAAGATTGTGGATATTACACTGGGGGAAGATTGTGGATATTACTGGGGGAAGATTGTGGATATTACTGGGGAAGATTGTGGATATTACTGGGGGAGATTGTGGATATTACTGGGGGAAGATTGTGGATATTACACTGGGGGAAGATTGTGGATATTACACTGGGGAAGATTGTGGAAATTACACTGGGGGTAGATTGTGGATATTACACTGGGGGAAGATTGTGGAT
The DNA here is from genome assembly GCA_029206835.1 of Rana muscosa. Classification (NCBI taxonomy): domain Eukaryota; kingdom Metazoa; phylum Chordata; class Amphibia; order Anura; family Ranidae; genus Rana; species Rana muscosa. The sequence continues at coordinate 258,947 of JARGYO010005609.1, forward strand.
ATTACTGGGGGAAGATTGTGGATATTACACTGGGGGAAGATTGTGGATATTACACTGGGGGAAGATTGTGGATATTACTGGGGGAAGATTGTGGATATTACTGGGGGAAGATTGTGGATATTACTGGGGGAAGATTGTGGATATTACTGGGGAAGATTGTGGATATTACACTGGGGGAAGATTGTGGATATTACACTGGGGGAAGATTGTGGATATTACTGGGGAAGATTGTGGATATTACACTGGGGGAAGATTGTGGATATTACTGGGGAAGATTGTGGATATTACACTGGGGGAAGATTGTGGATATTACTGGGGGAAGATTGTGGATATTACTGGGGGAAGATTGTGGATATTACTGGGGAAGATTGTGGATATTACTGGGGGAAGATTGTGGATATTACTGGGGGAAGATTGTGGATATTACTGGGGAAGATTGTGGATATTACTGGGGGAAGATTGTGGATATTACACTGGGGGAAGATTGTGGATATTACTGGGGGAAGATTGTGGATATTACTGGGGAAGATTTGGATATTACTGGGGGAGATTGTGGATATTACTGGGGGAAGATTGTGGATATTACACTGGGGGAAGATTGTGGATATTACACTGGGGAAGATTGTGGAAATTACACTGGGGGAAGATTGTGGATATTACACTGGGGGAAGATTGTGGATATTACTGGGGGAAGATTGTGGATATTACACTGGGGGAAGATTGTGGATATTACACTGGGGGAAGATTGTGGATATTACTGGGGGAAGATTGTGGATATTACTGGGGGAAGATTGTGGATATTACTGGGGGAAGATTGTGGATATTACTGGGGAAGATTGTGGATATTACACTGGGGGAAGATTGTGGATATTACACTGGGGGAAGATTGTGGATATTACTGGGGAAGATTGTGGATATTACTGGGGAAGATTGTGGATATTACACTGGGGGAAGATTGTGGATATTACTGGGGGAAGATTGTGGATATTACTGGGGGAAGATTGTGGATATTACTGGGGAAGATTGTGGATATTACTGGGGGAAGATTGTGGATATTACTGGGGGAAGATTGTGGATATTACTGGGGAAGATTGTGGATATTACTGGGGGAAGATTGTGGATATTACACTGGGGGAAGATTGTGGATATTACTGGGGGAAGATTGTGGATATTACTGGGGGAAGATTGTGGATATTACTGGGGAAGATTGTGGATATTACTGGGGGAAGATTGTGGATATTACTGGGGAAGATTGTGGATATTACTGGGGGAAGATTGTGGATATTACTGGGGGAAGATTGTGGATATTACTGGGGGAAGATTGTGGATATTACTGGGGAAGATTGTGGATATTACTGGGGGAAGATTGTGGATATTACTGGGGGAAGATTGTGGATATTACTGGGGAAGATTGTGGATATTACTGGGGGAAGATTGTGGATATTACTGGGGGAAGATTGTGGATATTACACTGGGGGAAGATTGTGGATATTACACTGGGGGAAGATTGTGGATATTACTGGGGAAAGATTGTGGATATTACTGGGGAAGATTGTGGATATTACTGGGGGAGATTGTGGATATTACTGGGGGAAGATTGTGGATATTACACTGGGGGAAGATTGTGGATATTACACTGGGGAAGATTGTGGAAATTACACTGGGGGTAGATTGTGGATATTACACTGGGGGAAGATTGTGGATATTACTGGGGGAAGATTGTGGATATTACACTGGGGGAAGATTGTGGATATTACACTGGGGGAAGATTGTGGATATTACTGGGGGAAGATTGTGGATATTACTGGGGGAAGATTGTGGATATTACTGGGGGAAGATTGTGGATATTACTGGGGAAGATTGTGGATATTACACTGGGGGAAGATTGTGGATATTACACTGGGGGAAGATTGTGGATATTACTGGGGAAGATTGTGGATATTACACTGGGGGAAGATTGTGGATATTACTGGGGAAGATTGTGGATATTACACTGGGGGAAGATTGTGGATATTACTGGGGGAAGATTGTGGATATTACTGGGGGAAGATTGTGGATATTACTGGGGAAGATTGTGGATATTACTGGGGGAAGATTGTGGATATTACTGGGGGAAGATTGTGGATATTACTGGGGAAGATTGTGGATATTACTGGGGGAAGATTGTGGATATTACTGGGGAAGATTGTGGATATTACTGGGGGAAGATTGTGGATATTACTGGGGGAAGATTGTGGATATTACTGGGGAAGATTTGGATATTACTGGGGGAGATTGTGGATATTACTGGGGGAAGATTGTGGATATTACACTGGGGGAAGATTGTGGATATTACACTGGGGAAGATTGTGGAAATTACACTGGGGGAAGATTGTGGATATTACACTGGGGGAAGATTGTGGATATTACTGGGGGAAGATTGTGGATATTACACTGGGGGAAGATTGTGGATATTACACTGGGGGAAGATTGTGGATATTACTGGGGGAAGATTGTGGATATTACTGGGGGAAGATTGTGGATATTACTGGGGGAAGATTGTGGATATTACTGGGGAAGATTGTGGATATTACTGGGGGAAGATTGTGGATATTACTGGGGGAAGATTGTGGATATTACTGGGGGAAGATTGTGGATATTACTGGGGAAGATTGTGGATATTACTGGGGAAGATTGTGGATATTACTGGGGGAAGATTGTGGATATTACTGGAGGAGATTGTGGATATTACTGGGGGAAGATTGTGGATATTACACTGGGGGAAGATTGTGGAAATTACACTGGGGGAAGATTGTGGATATTACTGGGGGAAGATTGTGGATATTACTGGGGGAGATTGTGGATATTACTGGGGGAAGATTGTGGATATTACACTGGGGGAAGATTGTGGATATTACACTGGGGGAAGATTGTGGATATTACACTGGGGAAGATTGTGGATATTACTGGGGGAAGATTGTGGATATTACACTGGGGGAAGATTGTGGATATTACACTGGGGGAAGATTGTGGATATTACTGGGGGAAGATTGTGGATATTACTGGGGGAAGATTGTGGATATTACAGGGGGAGAAGATTGTGGATATTACTGGGGAAGATTGTGGATATTACTGGGGGAAGATTGTGGATATTACTGGGGAAGATTGTGGATATTACTGGGGGAAGATTGTGGATATTACTGGGGGAAGATTGTGGATATTACTGGGGGAAGATTGTGGATATTACTGGGGAAGATTGTGGATATTACTGGGGGAAGATTGTGGATATTACACTGGGGGAAGATTGTGGATATTACTGGGGGAAGATTGTGGATATTACTGGGGGAAGATTGTGGATATTACACTGGGGGAAGATTGTGGATATTACACTGGGGAAGATTGTGGAAATTACACTGGGGGAAGATTGTGGATATTACACTGGGGGAAGATTGTGGATATTACTGGGGGAAGATTGTGAATATTACTGGGGGAAGATTGTGGATATTACTGGGGGAAGATTGTGGATATTACTGGGGGAAGATTGTGAATATTACTGGGGGAAGATTGTGGATATTACACTGGGGGAAGATTGTGGATATTACACTGGGGGAAGATTGTGGATATTACTGGGGGAAGATTGTGGATATTACTGGGGAAGATTGTGGATATTACTGGGGGAAGATTGTGGATATTACTGGGGGAAGATTGTGGATATTACACTGGGGGAAGATTGTGGATATTACACTGGGGGAAGATTGTGGATATTACACTGGGGGAAGATTGTGGATATTACTGGGGGAAGATTGTGGATATTACTGGGGGAAGATTGTGGATATTACACTGGGGGAAGATTGTGGATATTACACTGGGGAAGATTGTGGATATTACACTGGGGGAAGATTGTGGATATTACTGGGGGAAGATTGTGGATATTACTGGGGGAAGATTGTGGATATTACACTGGGGGAAGATTGTGGATATGACACTGGGGGAAGATTGTGGATATTACTGGGGGAAGATTGTGGATATTACACTGGGGGAAGATTGTGGATATTACTGGGGGAAGATTGTGGATATTACACTGGGGGAAGATTGTGGATATTACACTGGGGAAGATTGTGGAAATTACACTGGGAAAGATTGTGGATATTACTGGGGGAAGATTGTGGATATTACACTGGGGGAAGATTGTGGATATTACTGGGGGAAGATTGTGGATATTACTGGGGGAAGATTGTGGATATTACTGGGGGAAGATTGTGGATATTACTGGGGGAAGATTGTGGATATTACACTGGGGGAAGATTGTGGATATTACACTGGGGGAAGATTGTGGATATTACTGGGGGAAGATTGTGGATATTACTGGGGAAGATTGTGGATATTACTGGGGGAAGATTGTGGATATTACTGGGGGAAGATTGTGGATATTACACTGGGGGAAGATTGTGGATATTACTGGGGGAAGATTGTGGATATTACACTGGGGGAAGATTGTGGATATTACTGGGGGAAGATTGTGGATATTACTGGGGAAGATTGTGGATATTACTGGGGGAAGATTGTGGATATTACTGGGGGAAGATTGTGGATATTACTGGGGAAGATTGTGGATATTACACTGGGGGAAGATTGTGGATATTACACTGGGGGAAGATTGTGGATATTACTGGGGAAGATTGTGGATATTACACTGGGGGAAGATTGTGGATATTACTGGGGGAAGATTGTGGATATTACTGGGGGAAGATTGTGGATATTACTGGGGGAAGATTGTGGATATTACACTGGGGGAAGATTGTGGATATTACACTGGGGGAAGATTGTGGATATTACTGGGGGAAGATTGTGGATATTACTGGGGAAGATTGTGGATATTACTGGGGGAAGATTGTGGATATTACTGGGGGAAGATTGTGGATATTACACTGGGGGAAGATTGTGGATATTACTGGGGGAAGATTGTGGATATTACACTGGGGGAAGATTGTGGATATTACTGGGGGAAGATTGTGGATATTACTGGGGAAGATTGTGGATATTACTGGGGGAAGATTGTGGATATTACTGGGGGAAGATTGTGGATATTACTGGGGGAAGATTGTGGATATTACTGGGGAAGAATGTGGATATTACTGGGGGAAGATTGTGGATATTACTGGGGAAGATTGTGGATATTACTGGGGGAAGATTGTGGATATTACTGGGGGAAGATTGTGGATATTACTGGGGGAAGATTGTGGATATTACTGGGGAAGATTGTGGATATTACTGGGGAAGATTGTGGATATTACTGGGGAAGATTGTGGATATTACTGGGGGAGATTGTGGATATTACTGGGGGAAGATTGTGGATATTACACTGGGGGAAGATTGTGGATATTACACTGGGGAAGATTGTGGAAATTACACTGGGGGAAGATTGTGGATATTACACTGGGGGAAGATTGTGGATATTACTGGGGGAAGATTGTGGATATTACACTGGGGGAAGATTGTGGATATTACACTGGGGGAAGATTGTGGATATTACTGGGGGAAGATTGTGGATATTACTGGGGGAAGATTGTGGATATTACTGGGGGAAGATTGTGGATATTACTGGGGAAGATTGTGGATATTACACTGGGGGAAGATTGTGGATATTACACTGGGGGAAGATTGTGGATATTACTGGGGAAGATTGTGGATATTACTGGGGGAAGATTGTGGATATTACTGGGGGAAGATTGTGGATATTACTGGGGAAGATTGTGGATATTACTGGGGGAAGATTGTGGATATTACTGGGGGAAGATTGTGGATATTACACTGGGGAAGATTGTGGATATTACACTGGGGGAAGATTGTGGATATTACACTGGGGGAAGATTGTGGATATTACTGGGGAAGATTGTGGATATTACTGGGGAAGATTGTGGATATTACTGGGGAAGATTGTGGATATTACTGGGGAAGATTGTGGATATTACTGGGGAAGATTGTGGATATTACTGGGGAAGATTGTGGATATTACTGGGGGAAGATTGTGGATATTACTGGAGGAAGATTGTGGATATTACTGGGGGAAGATTGTGGATATTACACTGGGGGAAGATTGTGGATATTACTGGGGGAAGATTGTGGATATTACTGGAGGAAGATTGTGGATATTACACTGGGGGAAGATTGTGGATATTACTGGGGGAAGATTGTGGATATTACTGGGGGAAGATTGTGGATATTACACTGGGGGAAGATTGTGGATATTACACTGGGGAAGATTGTGGATATTACACTGGGGGAAGATTGTGGATATTACACTGGGGAAGATTGTGGATATTACTGGGGGAAGATTGTGGATATTACACTGGGGGAAGATTGTGGATATTACTGGGGGAAGATTGTGGATATTACTGGGGAAGATTGTGGATATTACTGGGGGAAGATTGTGGATATTACTGGGGGAAGATTGTGGATATTACTGGGGAAGATTGTGGATATTACACTGGGGGAAGATTGTGGATATTACACTGGGGGAAGATTGTGGATATTACTGGGGAAGATTGTGGATATTACACTGGGGGAAGATTGTGGATATTACTGGGGGAAGATTGTGGATATTACTGGGGGAAGATTGTGGATATTACTGGGGGAAGATTGTGGATATTACACTGGGGGAAGATTGTGGATATTACACTGGGGGAAGATTGTGGATATTACTGGGGGAAGATTGTGGATATTACTGGGGAAGATTGTGGATATTACTGGGGGAAGATTGTGGATATTACTGGGGGAAGATTGTGGATATTACACTGGGGGAAGATTGTGGATATTACTGGGGGAAGATTGTGGATATTACACTGGGGGAAGATTGTGGATATTACTGGGGGAAGATTGTGGATATTACTGGGGAAGATTGTGGATATTACTGGGGGAAGATTGTGGATATTACTGGGGGAAGATTGTGGATATTACTGGGGGAAGATTGTGGATATTACTGGGGAAGAATGTGGATATTACTGGGGGAAGATTGTGGATATTACTGGGGAAGATTGTGGATATTACTGGGGGAAGATTGTGGATATTACTGGGGGAAGATTGTGGATATTACTGGGGGAAGATTGTGGATATTACTGGGGAAGATTGTGGATATTACTGGGGAAGATTGTGGATATTACTGGGGAAGATTGTGGATATTACTGGGGGAGATTGTGGATATTACTGGGGGAAGATTGTGGATATTACACTGGGGGAAGATTGTGGATATTACACTGGGGAAGATTGTGGAAATTACACTGGGGGAAGATTGTGGATATTACACTGGGGGAAGATTGTGGATATTACTGGGGGAAGATTGTGGATATTACACTGGGGGAAGATTGTGGATATTACACTGGGGGAAGATTGTGGATATTACTGGGGGAAGATTGTGGATATTACTGGGGGAAGATTGTGGATATTACTGGGGGAAGATTGTGGATATTACTGGGGAAGATTGTGGATATTACACTGGGGGAAGATTGTGGATATTACACTGGGGGAAGATTGTGGATATTACTGGGGAAGATTGTGGATATTACTGGGGGAAGATTGTGGATATTACTGGGGGAAGATTGTGGATATTACTGGGGAAGATTGTGGATATTACTGGGGGAAGATTGTGGATATTACTGGGGGAAGATTGTGGATATTACACTGGGGAAGATTGTGGATATTACACTGGGGGAAGATTGTGGATATTACACTGGGGGAAGATTGTGGATATTACTGGGGAAGATTGTGGATATTACTGGGGAAGATTGTGGATATTACTGGGGAAGATTGTGGATATTACTGGGGAAGATTGTGGATATTACTGGGGAAGATTGTGGATATTACTGGGGAAGATTGTGGATATTACTGGGGGAAGATTGTGGATATTACTGGAGGAAGATTGTGGATATTACTGGGGGAAGATTGTGGATATTACACTGGGGGAAGATTGTGGATATTACTGGGGGAAGATTGTGGATATTACTGGAGGAAGATTGTGGATATTACACTGGGGGAAGATTGTGGATATTACTGGGGGAAGATTGTGGATATTACTGGGGGAAGATTGTGGATATTACACTGGGGGAAGATTGTGGATATTACACTGGGGAAGATTGTGGATATTACACTGGGGGAAGATTGTGGATATTACACTGGGGAAGATTGTGGATATTACTGGGGAAGATTGTGGATATTACACTGGGGGAAGATTGTGGATATTACACTGGGGGAAGATTGTGGATATTACTGGGGGAAGATTGTGGATATTACTGGGGAAGATTGTGGATATTACTGGGGGAAGATTGTGGATATTACTGGGGGAGATTGTGGATATTACTGGGGAAGATTGTGGATATTACTGGGGAAGATTGTGGATATTACTGGGGGAAGATTGTGGATATTACTGGGGAAGATTGTGGATATTACTGGGGAAGATTGTGGATATTACTGGGGGAAGATTGTGGATATTACTGGGGGAGATTGTGGATATTACTGGGGAAGATTGTGGATATTACTGGGGAAGATTGTGGATATTACTGGGGGAAGATTGTGGATATTACACTGGGGGAAGATTGTGGATATTACTGGGGGAAGATTGTGGATATTACACTGGGGGAAGATTGTGGATATTACACTGGGGGAAGATTTTGGATATTACACTGGGGAAGATTGTGGATATTACTGGGGAAGATTGTGGATATTACACTGGGGGAAGATTGTGGATATTACACTGGGGGAAGATTGTGGATATTACTGGGGGAAGATTGTGGATATTACTGGGGAAGATTGTGGATATTACTGGGGGAAGATTGTGGATATTACTGGGGGAGATTGTGGATATTACTGGGGAAGATTGTGGATATTACTGGGGAAGATTGTGGATATTACTGGGGGAAGATTGTGGATATTACTGGGGGAAGATTGTGGATATTACTGGGGGAAGATTGTGGATATTACTGGGGGAAGATTGTGGATATTACTGGGGAAGATTGTGGATATTACTGGGGAAGATTGTGGATATTACACTGGGGGAAGATTGTGGATATTACTGGGGGAAGATTGTGGATATTACTGGGGAAGATTGTGGATATTACTGGGGAAGATTGTGGATATTACTGGGGGAAGATTTTGGATATTACTGGGGGAAGATTGTGGATATTACTGGGGGGAGATTGTGGATATTACTGGGGGAAGATTGTGGATATTACACTGGGGGAAGATTGTGGATATTACTGGGGAAGATTGTGGATATTACTGGGGGATAGGGATGAGCTTCGTGTTCGAGTCGAACATACGTTCGACTCGAACATCGGCTGTTCGATCGTTCGACGAAGATCGAACGATTTGGGCCGTTCGCGCCAAATTCGAGTGACGCGAACGGCCCACAATGCACTACGCCATCGCAGTGTCATCCAGGCGCTGTGATTGGCCAAGCATGCACTGTGACCCCGCATGCTTGGCCAATCACAGCGCCGGCAGCGAGGAGAGCAATGATTGGCCACAGGCAGGATGCCTGTGGCCAATTATTGCTGAGGGTGTTTAGTACACGCCCCACACTATAAAAGGCCGCCAGCACGGCGGCCTAGTGTAGTGTGTTCCGGAGCAGGGATAGAGCAGCATAGGCAGGGACAGTGACTGTTATTTCTTTCTTGCTTAACCTGGATTCCTTTAGTTTATGGAAAGAGAAGGATAGGTAGGGAGAGTGTCAGTGTGTTTTGTGCTTGTGCTATAGTGTGCTTAAAAAAAACATTTATTCTAGGGACAGAAAACTGTAGGTAGGGACAGTGTCAGTTTCTTTCACTCTGCAAGTCCTTGTTTCCAGGGACCTGGAAGGACAGTGAGTGAATTGTCCTTGTGCTATATTGTGCTTAAAAAAACATTTATTCTAGGGACAGAAAACTGTAGGTAGGGAGAGTGTCAGTTTATTTCACTCTGCAAGTCCTTGTTTCCAGGGACCTGGAAGGACAGTGAGTGAATTGTCCTTGTGCTATATTGTGATTAAAAAAAACATTTATTCTAGGGACAGAAAACTGTAGGTAGGGAGAGTGTCAGTTTATTTCACTCTGCAAGTCCTTGTTTCCAGGGACCTGGAAGGACAGTGAGTGAATTGTCCTTGTGCTATATTGTGCTTAAAAAAAACATTTTTTCTAGGGACAGAAAACTGTAGGTAGGGAGAGTGTTTTTTTTCTTTCACTCTGCAAGTCCTTGTTTCCAGGGACCTGGAAGGACAGTGAGTGAATTGTCCTTGTGCTATATTGTGCTTAAAAAAAAACATTTTTTCTAGGGACAGAAAACTGTAGGTAGGGAGAGTGTTTTTTTTCTTTCACTCTGCAAGTCCTTGTTTCCAGGGACCTCTAAGGACAGTGAGTGAATTGTCCTTGTGCTATATTGTGCTTAAAAAAAACATTTATTCTAGGGACAGAAAACTGTAGGTAGGGAGAGTGTCAGTTTATTTCACTCTGCAAGTCCTTGTTTCCAGGGACCTGGAAGGACAGTGAGTGAATTGTCCTTGTGCTATATTGTGATTAAAAAAAACATTTATTCTAGGGACAGAAAACTGTAGGTAGGGAGAGTGTCAGTTTATTTCACTCTGCAAGTCCTTGTTTCCAGGGACCTGTAAGGACAGTGAGTGAATTGTCCTTGTGCTATATTGTGATTAAAAAAAACATTTTTTCTAGGGACAGAAAACTGTAGGTAGGGAGAGTGTTTTTTTTCTTTCACTCTGCAAGTCCTTGTTTCCAGGGACCTGTAAGGACAGTGAGTGAATTGTCCTTGTGCTATATTGTGCTTAAAAAAACATTTATTCTAGGGACAGAAAACTGTAGGTAGGGAGAGTGTCAGTTTATTTCACTCTGCAAGTCCTTGTTTCCAGGGACCTGTAAGGACAGTGAGTGAATTGTCCTTGTGCTATATTGTGATTAAAAAAAACATTTTTTCTAGGGACAGAAAACTGTAGGTAGGGAGAGTGTTTTTTTTCTTTCACTCTGCAAGTCCTTGTTTCCAGGGACCTGTAAGGACAGTGAGTGAATTGTCCTTGTGCTATATTGTGATTAAAAAAAACATTTTTTCTAGGGACAGAAAACTGTAGGTAGGGAGAGTGTTTTTTTTCTTTCACTCTGCAAGTCCTTGTTTCCAGGGACCTGTAAGGACAGTGAGTGAATTGTCCTTGTGCTATATTGTGCTTAAAAAAACATTTATTCTAGGGACAGAAAACTGTAGGTAGGGAGAGTGTCAGTTTATTTCACTCTGCAAGTCCTTGTTTCCAGGGACCTGTAAGGACAGTGAGTGAATTGTCCTTGTGCTATATTGTGATTAAAAAAACCATTTTTTCTAGGGACAGAAAACTGTAGGTAGGGAGAGTGTTTTTTTTCTTTCACTCTGCAAGTCCTTGTTTCCAGGGACCTGTAAGGACAGTGAGTGAATTGTCCTTGTGCTATATTGTGATTAAAAAAAACATTTTTTCTAGGGACAGAAAACTGTAGGTAGGGAGAGTGTTTTTTTTCTTTCACTCTGCAAGTCCTTGTTTCCAGGGACCTGTAAGGACAGTGAGTGAATTGTCCTTGTGCTATATTGTGCTTAAAAAAAAACATTTATTCTAGGGACAGAAAACTGTAGGTAGGGAGAGTGTCAGTTTATTTCACTCTGCAAGTCCTTGTTTCCAGGGACCTGGAAGGACAGTGAGTGAATTGTCCTTGTGCTATATTGTGCTTAAAAAAAACATTTTTTCTAGGGACAGAAAACTGTAGGTAGGGAGAGTGTTTTTTTTCTTTCACTCTGCAAGTCCTTGTTTCCAGGGACCTGTAAGGACAGTGAGTGAATTGTCCTTGTGCTATATTGTGCTTAAAAAAAACATTTATTCTAGGGACAGAAAACTGTAGGTAGGGAGAGTGTCAGTTTATTTCACTCTGCAAGTCCTTGTTTCCAGGGACCTGGAAGGACAGTGAGTGAATTGTCCTTGTGCTATATTGTGATTAAAAAAAACATTTATTCTAGGGACAGAAAACTGTAGGTAGGGAGAGTGTCAGTTTATTTCACTCTGCAAGTCCTTGTTTCCAGGGACCTGTAAGGACAGTGAGTGAATTGTCCTTGTGCTATATTGTGATTAAAAAAAACATTTTTTCTAGGGACAGAAAACTGTAGGTAGGGAGAGTGTTTTTTTTCTTTCACTCTGCAAGTCCTTGTTTCCAGGGACCTGTAAGGACAGTGAGTGAATTGTCCTTGTGCTATATTGTGCTTAAAAAAACATTTATTCTAGGGACAGAAAACTGTAGGTAGGGAGAGTGTCAGTTTATTTCACTCTGCAAGTCCTTGTTTCCAGGGACCTGTAAGGACAGTGAGTGAATTGTCCTTGTGCTATATTGTGCTTAAAAAAAACATTTTTTCTAGGGACAGAAAACTGTAGGTAGGGAGAGTGTTTTTTTTCTTTCACTCTGCAAGTCCTTGTTTCCAGGGACCTGTAAGGACAGTGAGTGAATTGTCCTTGTGCTATATTGTGATTAAAAAAAACATTTTTTCTAGGGACAGAAAACTGTAGGTAGGGAGAGTGTTTTTTTTCTTTCACTCTGCAAGTCCTTGTTTCCAGGGACCTGTAAGGACAGTGAGTGAATTGTCCTTGTGCTATATTGTGATTAAAAAAAAACATTTTTTCTAGGGACAGAAAACTGTAGGTAGGGAGAGTGTTTTTTTTCTTTCACTCTGCAAGTCCTTGTTTCCAGGGACCTGTAAGGACAGTGAGTGAATTGTCCTTGTGCTATATTGTGATTAAAAAAACCATTTTTTCTAGGGACAGAAAACTGTAGGTAGGGAGAGTGTTTTTTTTCTTTCACTCTGCAAGTCCTTGTTTCCAGGGACCTGTAAGGACAGTGAGTGAATTGTCCTTGTGCTATATTGTGATTAAAAAAAACATTTTTTCTAGGGACAGAAAACTGTAGGTAGGGAGAGTGTTTTTTTTCTTTCACTCTGCAAGTCCTTGTTTCCAGGGACCTGTAAGGACAGTGAGTGAATTGTCCTTGTGCTATATTGTGCTTAAAAAAAATATTTTTTCTAGGGACAGAAAACTGTAGGTAGGGAGAGTGTCAGTTTCTTTCACTGTGAAAGTCCTTGTTTCAAGGGACAGAGAAGGACACCTGAAGGTAGCCCTTATTGCTTTTTTCCCATCTCCCTGCAGGCCATCTATTAGAATGTCTGGAAGGCAAACAAGGAGAGGCAGACAGTCAGGAGGCAATAAAAGAGGGCAAGCAGGCTCTGTGTCTGGGGGCAACAGTGCTGGTCGTGGACGCGGTGCATTGTCATCAGCACATGGCCATGGGACACGCTTGTCCTTCTTTTCGGCAGCTGGACATGTTGAGCCACATCATGCCGAAGACTTGGTAGAGTGGATGACCAAGCCCTCCTCCTCCTCCTCATCCTCTCTCACCCAGGCTCAGGGTACTGGAAAAGCAGCTGCCAAAGCGTCGTCTTCCCTGGTATCAATGTCAGACAAATCATCAGTCACTCCTTCCCTAGACCCACCATGTCCTCCTCCTGAGGAGTCCCCCGAACTGTTTCAGCACAGTGTTGGGTACATGCTCCAGGAGGATGCCCAGCGTTTCGAAGGGTCTGATGATGAAACCCAGCTAGAGGAAGGCAGTAGCGTGAGAGCAGACAGAGGGGATGCTCAAGAAGGACACCAATCTGGCAGTCATGTTCCAGCAGCTGCAGCATACTGCCAGATTGGCTCCAGTGATGAGGAGGGAGGGGATGATGAGGTCACTGACTCCACGTGGGTGCCTAATAGGAGAGAGGAGGAGGAGGAGGATGAGGAGGAGGCACATCTCCAACGAGGCAGGATGCCCTTTGGTGGCCAGCGTAAGGGCAGTACACCGACGGAATCACACCGCAGAGCTCCGCCTGTGCAGGGCGCTGCCTCTGCCCGTCATTCAAAAAGTTCTTTGGTGTGGGCCTTTTTTGAGGCTAGTGCATCAGATCGCACAGCTGCTGTTTGCAACATATGTCTCAAGCGTATATCGCGTGGCCAAAACATCAGCCGCTTGGGTACCACATGCCTGACCAGACATATGTTGACCTGCCATGCAGCTCGTTGGCAAGCCTACCTCAAAGACCCACACCAAAGAACAAAGCGGACCTCTCCTTGCACCGCATCAGCTGGGATCTCCAACCCCACTATAACTTCAGTCCTCTCTGAAACATGCACTGAGAGGAATGAAGGTGTAGAATTAGGTGTGTCACAGCCAAGTACTTGCGGCCACTCTGCTAGCAGTACACCGACGTCCGATTCTAGCAGGCAAATTTCCCTGCCCCAGCTGCTGGACCGTCGAAAGAAGTTCACTCCCAGCCATTCACATGCCCAGCGGTTGAATGCTAGCTTGGCTAAATTGCTAGCGCTTCAACTGCTGCCTTTTCAGTTGGTAGGCTCGGCCCCCTTCCGTGAGTTTGTGCAATGTGCGGTTCCTCAGTGGCAGGTTCCCAAACGCCACTTTTTCTCACGGAAGGCTATTCCGGCTCTCTACCGGCATGTGGAAGGCAATGTCTTGGCCTCGCTGGACAGGGCGGTCAGCGGTAAGGTGCATATTACCGCTGACTCATGGTCCAGCAGGCATGGACAGGGACGTTACCTTTCTTTCACGGCCCATTGGGTCACTCTTTTGGCAGCTGGGAAGGATTCAGGACAAGGTGCAGTAGTGTTGGAGGTTGTCCCACCGCCACGCCTCCAAAATGCTACTACTGGTTGTGACACACCTCTCTCCTCCACCCCCTCCTCTTCTTCTTCCTCCATGGCCTCTTCCTGTGGTTTGTCCTATGAACCAGCGGTGCTCCATAGCCGTTCACGGGGCTACGCAAGTACGCAGGCAAAAAGATGCCATGCCGTGCTTGCGCTGGTGTGTTTGGGGGACAGAAGCCACACTGGGGCAGAGGTCCTGTCTGCTCTGCAGGGCCAGGCCGAGAGGTGGTTGACGCCACGCCAGCTTAAGCCAGGAATGGTGGTTTGCGACAATGGCACCAACCTCCTCTCCGCCCTCCGACAGGGACAACTGACCCATGTGCCCTGTGTGGCTCACGTCCTTAACCTGGTGGTGCAGCGCTTCTTGGGCAGGTACCCGGGCTTACAGGATGTCCTGAGGCAGGCCAGGAAAGTCTGTGTGCATTTCCGCAGATCTTATAATGCCAGTGCTCGCCTGGCTGAGCTGCAAAAGGAGTTGAACCTGCCCAAGAACCGCCTTATATGTGACATGCCCACCAGGTGGAACTCAACGTTGGCCATGCTGCAGCGGCTGCACACGCAGCAGAGGGCCATCAATGAGTACCTGTGCGACTACGGCACCAGGACAGGGTCAGGGGAGCTTGGTTTTTTTTCTCCACGCCAGTGGGGCATGATCAGGGATGCATGCACTGTCCTGGCACCATTTGAGGAGGCCACGAGGATGGTGAGCAGTGACAGTGCATGCATCAGTGACACTGTACCTCTTGTCCACCTGTTGGAGCACACGCTGCGTGGAATAATGGACAGGGCACTTGAGGCAGAACAGAGGCAGGAAGAGGAGGACTTCCTTGCCTCTCAAGGCCCCCTTTACCCAGACAGTGTTCCTTCTGTCCCACCCATCGCACAGGAAGAGGAGGAGGAGGAGGAGGAGGAGGAGGAGGATTGTGTCAGCATGGAGGTGGAGGCTGGCACTCAGCATCATCAGCAGCAGTCTTTTAGGGATGATTTACAGTCCCAAGAAACCAGTGGACTTGTACGTGGCTGGGAGGAGGTGGCTGCGGATCATGTCGTCCTTAGTGACCCAGAGGACTCCGGAGCGAATGCCTCAGCAAACCTACGCTGCATGGCCTCCCTGATCCTGCAAAGTCTGCGGAAGGATCCTCGTATTCTTCGGATCAAGGAGAGGGACCATTACTGGCTGGCCACTCTCCTTGATCCACGGTACAAGGGTAAGGTTGCGGACCTTATGTTACCGTCGCAGAGGGAGCAGAGGATGAGACAACTCCGGGAGGCCTTGCAGAAAGGTCTGTGCAACGCGTTCCCAGAGACTGGGAGGTTGCAAACTCCTGGTCCTGGACAACGAGTTGCTGAGGCTTCGGCCAGTCAAAGAAGGAGCGGTGGGGAAGGTGGCCGTCTGACCGATGCGTTCAGACAATTCTTTAGTCCGCAGCCCCAAAGTATGATCGGTTCCAGCAACCATCGCCAGCGTCTGATAAACATGGTGCAGGAATATCTAGGGGCAAGGTCAGACTTGGACACCTTCCCCACCGAAAATCCTCTGGCTTACTGGGTCTTGAGGATGGATCACTGGCCAGAGCTTGCACAGTATGCAATTGAGCTACTGGCCTGTCCTGCATCCAGCGTTCTTTCGGAACGCACATTCAGTGCTGCTGGAGGATTTGTCACGGATCACAGGGTGCGCCTGTCCACCGACTCGGTTGATCGACTGACTTTCATCAAGATGAACCAGTCTTGGATCACCACCAGCTACCACACACCTGATGCTGATATAACAGACTAATTGATTTTAACATGTCACATCCCTTCAAGACTGATGCTGATGCTGAGTGCCTGTGCTGTTATGTTGACTGGCTATCCTCCTCCTCCGAGTCCTCAATGATACGATTGATGATGATAGCTTGTAAGATCATTTTTGTTTATGGGTGCCGCCACCAGTGCCTAACGCCCAATTTTTCAGCCCCTGTTTAACAGGGGCGTGTAATTACAATTTTTGAAGCAATACTTTGCAACAGGGCTCATTGCTGTGCTCCAAGTACAGTATCTGTGAGGAGTTGCAGTGTTGTGCCACCAGTGCCTAAGGCCCAATTTTTCAGCCCCTGTTTAACAGGGGCGTGTCATTACAATTTTTGAAGCAATACTTTGCAACAGGGCTCATTGCTGTGCTCCAAGTACAGTATCTGTGAGGAGTTGCAGTGTTGTGCCACCAGTGCCTAAGGCCCAATTTTTCAGCCCCTGTTTAACAGGGGCGTGTCATTACAATTTTTGAAGCAATACTTTGCAACAGGGCTCATTGCTGTGCTCCAAGTACAGTATCTGTGAGGGGTTGCAGTGTTGTGCCACCAGTGCCTAAGGCCCAATTTTTCAGCCCCTGTTCAACAGGGGCATGTAATTACAATTCTTGATCTAATAATTCACAGCAGGGCCCATTGCTGCACCCACCAAGAGTAACTGTCAGGGCTTACAGTGTTGTGGCACCAGCACCACCATCAAAGGCCCAATTTTTACTACCACTGTTCAACAATTATATGTAATTAAAATTCCTGATATAATAGTTGACAGCAGGGCGTTCCAGCACCAACCAAGAGTAACTGTGAGTGCTTACAGTGTTGTGCCAACACCAACAACTAAGGGGCCTATTTCTGCAGAGTATATACGGCAGGTCCCTACTTTCAAACATCCAACTTACAAACGACTCCTACTTGCAAACGCAAGAAGACAACAGGAAGTGAGAGGAAATCTACCACTAGGAAGGAAAATTCTCTCCTGTAAGAATAAATATGGGAGAAAGGTGTCTCCTCTGTACTGATGCTTTATCAGCAATCCTTGTTTCAAGAAAAACACCACATTTCAAAAACAGTTGTCATTGGGACGGAAAGTGAGGTGAAATGTTCTGAACAGGGGCACAGACAGCAAAACAAATGTTACAGGGGTGATAACCCTTACCTATGTTTTCCAAAAAGTTTAAAAATAGATTTTTGGTCTGGAGCTACACTTCAACAATGTACCTGTTCAAAATTACAAACAGATTCTACATAAGAACAAACCTACAGTCCCTGTCTTGTATGCACCGCCTGTATAGGGCTGTTCAGAGTATATAGGGCCTTTTTTATTTTATGTGCGGGGTTCCCCTTAATATCCATACAAGACCCAAAGGGGCTGGTAATGGGCTGGGGTAGGGGGGGGGGGGTCATGGGGTAGCTATGCCATTTTTCTTAAAGAATTTCATCCATATTACCGGGACCAGACATTACATTAAAGCCGCAAGCAGTTTTAAATGGCTTTTTTTTCCTTTAGAAGTGTCATTTTGTGCAGGGACAGTTCTAAACACGGGAAACACGTGGCACTTCACAGGCATACTTTAGACACCCCCCAGGTACGATATTTAAAGGAATATTTGACTTTTTTTTTTTCACTTTATGCATCATTAAAATGACTGCTCCCGAAAAACGACCGTTTTTAAAACTTCTTTTTGCATTGATACATGTCCCCTGGTGCACAACCCGGGTTCCCAAACCCTTTTTAGGACAATAACATGCATAATAGTTGTTATAATTAGCACTTTAGAATTCGAACGTTCGCATCCATTGTATTTAATAGGGTTCTAATGTTCGTTCGAACTTTCGGTCCGTTCGCGGGTTCTGGTGCGAACCGAACCCGGGGGTGTTCGGCTCATCACTACTGGGGGAAGATTGTGGATATTACACTGGGGGAAGATTGTGGATATTACACTGGGGAAGATTGTGGATATTACTGGGGGAAGATTGTGGATATTACTGGGGGAAGATTGTGGATATTACTGGGGGAAGATTGTGGATATTACTGGGGGAAGATAGTGGATATTACACTGGGGGAAGATTGTGGATATTACACTGGGGGAAGATTGTGGATATTACACTGGGGGAAGATTGTGGATATTACACTGGGGGAAGATTGTGGATATTACACTGGGGGAAGATTGTGGATATTACACTGGGGGAAGATTGTGGATATTACTGGGGGAAGATTGTGGATATTACTGGGGGAAGATTGTGGATATTACACTGGGGAAGATTGTGGATATTACTGGGGGAAGATTGTGGATATTACACTGGGGGAAGATTGTGGATATTACACTGGGGGAAGATTGTGGATATTACTGGGGGAAGATTGTGGATATTACTGGGGAAAGATTGTGGATATTACACTGGGGGAAG
This sequence comes from Rana muscosa, assembly GCA_029206835.1. Classification (NCBI taxonomy): domain Eukaryota; kingdom Metazoa; phylum Chordata; class Amphibia; order Anura; family Ranidae; genus Rana; species Rana muscosa. The sequence goes on from JARGYO010005609.1 coordinate 277,856, forward strand.
ATTGTGGATATTACTGGGGGAAGATTGTGGATATTACTGGGGGAAGATTGTGGATATTACTGGGGAAGATTGTGGATATTACTGGGGGAAGATTGTGGATATTACTGGGGGAAGATTGTGGATATTACTGGGGGAAGATTGTGGATATTACACTGGGGGAAGATTGTGGATATTACTGGGGAAGATTGTGGATATTACTGGGGGAAGATTGTGGATATTACTGGGGGAAGATTGTGGATATTACTGGGGAAGATTGTGGATATTACTGGGGGAAGATTGTGGATATTACTGGGGAAGATTGTGGATATTACTGGGGGAAGATTGTGGATATTACACTGGGGGAAGATTGTGGATATTACTGGGGGAAGATTGTGGATATTACTGGGGGAAGATTGTGGATATTACACTGGGGGAAGATTGTGGATATTACACTGGGGAAGATTGTGGATATTACACTGGGGGAAGATTGTGGATATTACACTGGGGGAAGATTGTGGATATTACTGGGGGAAGATTGTGGATATTACTGGGGGAAGATTGTGGATATTACTGGGGGAAGATTGTGGATATTACACTGGGGGAAGATTGTGGATATTACTGGGGGAAGATTGTGGATATTACTGGGGGAAGATTGTGGATATTACTGGGGAAGATTGTGGATATTACACTGGGGGAAGATTGTGGATATTACACTGGGGGAAGATTGTGGATATTACTGGGGGAAGATTGTGGAAATTACACTGGGGGAAGATTGTGGAAATTACACTGGGGGAAGATTGTGGATATTACTGGGGGAAGATTGTGGATATTACACTGGGGGAAGATTGTGGATATTACTGGGGAAGATTGTGGATATTACTGGGGAAGATTGTGGATATTACACTGGGGGAAGATTGTGGATATTACTGGGGGAAGATTGTGGATATTACTGGGGGAAGATTGTGGATATTACTGGGGAAGATTGTGGATATTACTGGGGAAGATTGTGGATATTACTGGGGGAAGATTGTGGATATTACTGGAGGAGATTGTGGATATTACTGGGGGAAGATTGTGGATATTACACTGGGGGAAGATTGTGGAAATTACACTGGGGGAAGATTGTGGATATTACTGGGGGAAGATTTTGGATATTACTGGGGGAGATTGTGGATATTACTGGGGGAAGATTGTGGATATTACACTGGGGGAAGATTGTGGATATTACACTGGGGGAAGATTGTGGATATTACACTGGGGAAGATTGTGGATATTACTGGGGGAAGATTGTGGATATTACACTGGGGGAAGATTGTGGATATTACACTGGGGGAAGATTGTGGATAATACTGGGGGAAGATTGTGGATATTACTGGGGGAAGATTGTGGATATTACACTGGGGGAAGATTGTGGATATTACTGGGGGAAGATTGTGGATATTACTGGGGAAGATTGTGGATATTACACTGGGGGAAGATTGTGGATATTACACTGGGGGAAGATTGTGGATATTACTGGGGAAGATTGTGGATATTACTGGGGGAAGATTGTGGATATTACTGGGGGAAGATTGTGGATATTACTGGGGAAGATTGTGGATATTACTGGGGGAAGATTGTGGATATTACTGGGGGAAGATTGTGGATATTACTGGGGGAAGGTTGTGGATATTACTGGGGAAGATTGTGGATATTACTGGGGGAAGATTGTGGATATTACTGGGGAAGATTGTGGATATTACTGGGGGAAGATTGTGGATATTACTGGGGGAAGATTGTGGATATTACTGGGGGAAGATTGTGGATATTACACTGGGGGAAGATTGTGGATATTACACTGGGGAAGATTGTGGAAATTACACTGGGGGAAGATTGTGGATATTACACTGGGGGAAGATTGTGGATATTACTGGGGGAAGATTGTGGATATTACACTGGGGGAAGATTGTGGATATTACACTGGGGGAAGATTGTGGATATTACTGGGGGAAGATTGTGGATATTACTGGGGGAAGATTGTGGATATTACTGGGGGAAGATTGTGGATATTACTGGGGGAAGATTGTGGATATTACTGGGGAAGATTGTGGATATTACACTGGGGGAAGATTGTGGATATTACACTGGGGGAAGATTGTGGATATTACTGGGGAAGATTGTGGATATTACTGGGGAAGATTGTGGATATTACACTGGGGGAAGATTGTGGATATTACTGGGGGAAGATTGTGGATATTACTGGGGGGAGATTGTGGATATTACTGGGGAAGATTGTGGATATTACTGGGGGAAGATTGTGGATATTACACTGGGGGAAGATTGTGGATATTACTGGGGGAAGATTGTGGATATTACACTGGGGAAGATTGTGGATATTACACTGGGGAAGATTGTGGATATTACACTGGGGGAAGATTGTGGATATTACACTGGGGGAAGATTGTGGATATTACTGGGGAAGATTGTGGATATTACTGGGGGAAGATTGTGGATATTACTGGGGGAAGATTGTGGATATTACTGGGGGAAGATTGTGGATATTACTGGGGGAAGATTGTGGATATTACACTGGGGGAAGATTGTGGATATTACTGGGGGAAGATTGTGGATATTACTGGGGGAAGATTGTGGATATTACTGGGGGAAGATTGTGGATATTACTGGGGAAGATTGTGGATATTACTGGGGAAGATTGTGGATATTACACTGGGGGAAGATTGTGGATATTACACTGGGGGAAGATTGTGGATATTACTGGGGGAAGATTGTGGAAATTACACTGGGGGAAGATTGTGGAAATTACACTGGGGGAAGATTGTGGATATTACTGGGGGAAGATTGTGGATATTACACTGGGGGAAGATTGTGGATATTACTGGGGAAGATTGTGGATATTACTGGGGGAAGATTGTGGATATTACTGGGGGAAGATTGTGGATATTACTGGGGGAAGATTGTGGATATTACTGGGGGAAGATTGTGGATATTACTGGGGAAGATTGTGGATATTACTGGGGGAAGATTGTGGATATTACACTGGGGGAAGATTGTGGATATTACACTGGGGGAAGATTGTGGATATTACTGGGGGAAGATTGTGGATATTACTGGGGGAAGATTGTGGATATTACTGGGGGAAGATTGTGGATATTACTGGGGAAGATTGTGGATATTACTGGGGGAAGATTGTGGATATTACTGGGGGAAGATTGTGGATATTACTGGGGGAAGATTGTGGATATTACTGGGGAAGATTGTGGATATTACTGGGGAAGATTGTGGATATTACTGGGGGAAGATTGTGGATATTACTGGAGGAGATTGTGGATATTACTGGGGGAAGATTGTGGATATTACACTGGGGGAAGATTGTGGAAATTACACTGGGGGAAGATTGTGGAAATTACACTGGGCGAAGATTGTGGATATTACTGGGGGAAGATTGTGGATATTACTGGGGGAGATTGTGGATATTACTGGGGGAAGATTGTGGATATTACACTGGGGGAAGATTGTGGATATTACACTGGGGGAAGATTGTGGATATTACACTGGGGAAGATTGTGGATATTACTGGGGGAAGATTGTGGATATTACACTGGGGGAAGATTGTGGATATTACACTGGGGGAAGATTGTGGATATTACTGGGGGAAGATTGTGGATATTACTGGGGGAAGATTGTGGATATTACAGGGGGAGAAGATTGTGGATATTACTGGGGAAGATTGTGGATATTACTGGGGAAGATTGTGGATATTACTGGGGAAGATTGTGGATATTACTGGGGAAGATTGTGGATATTACACTGGGGGAAGATTGTGGATATTACTGGGGGAAGATTGTGGATATTACTGGGGGAAGATTGTGGATATTACTGGGGGAAGATTGTGGATATTACACTGGGGGAAGATTGTGGATATTACTGGGGGAAGATTGTGGATATTACTGGGGAAGATTGTGGATATTACTGGGGGAAGATTGTGGATATTACTGGGGGAAGATTGTGGATATTACACTGGGGGAAGATTGTGGATATTACTGGGGGAAGATTGTGGATATTACACTGGGGGAAGATTGTGGATATTACTGGGGGAAGATTGTGGATATTACTGGGGAAGATTGTGGATATTACTGGGGGAAGATTGTGGATATTACTGGGGGAAGATTGTGGATATTACTGGGGGAAGATTGTGGATATTACTGGGGGAAGATTGTGGATATTACAGGGGAAGATTGTGGATATTACAGGGGGAAGATTGTGGATATTACACTGGGGGAAGATTGTGGATATTACTGGGGGAAGATTGTGGATATTACTGGGGAAGATTGTGGATATTACTGGGGGAAGATTGTGGATATTACTGGGGGAAGATTGTGGATATTACTGGGGGAAGATTGTGGATATTACTGGGGAAGATTGTGGATATTACTGGGGAAGATTGTGGATATTACTGGGGGAGATTGTGGATATTACTGGGGGAAGATTGTGGATATTACACTGGGGGAAGATTGTGGATATTACACTGGGGAAGATTGTGGAAATTACACTGGGGGAAGATTGTGGATATTACACTGGGGGAAGATTGTGGATATTACTGGGGGAAGATTGTGGATATTACACTGGGGGAAGATTGTGGATATTACACTGGGGGAAGATTGTGGATATTACTGGGGGAAGATTGTGGATATTACTGGGGGAAGATTGTGGATATTACTGGGGAAGATTGTGGATATTACACTGGGGGAAGATTGTGGATATTACACTGGGGGAAGATTGTGGATATTACTGGGGAAGATTGTGGATATTACTGGGGAAGATTGTGGATATTACACTGGGGGAAGATTGTGGATATTACACTGGGGGAAGATTGTGGATATTACACTGGGGGAAGATTGTGGATATTACTGGGGGAAGATTGTGGATATTACACTGGGGGAAGATTGTGGATATTACTGGGGGAAGATTGTGGATATTACTGGGGGAAGATTGTGGATATTACTGGGGAAGATTGTGGATATTACTGGGGGAAGATTGTGGATATTACTGGGGGAAGATTGTGGATATTACACTGGGGGAAGATTGTGGATATTACTGGGGGAAGATTGTGGATATTACTGGGGAAGATTGTGGATATTACTGGGGGAAGATTGTGGATATTACACTGGGGGAAGATTGTGGATATTACACTGGGGGAAGATTGTGGATATTACACTGGGGGAAGATTGTGGATATTACACTGGGGGAAGATTGTGGATATTACTGGGGGAAGATTGTGGATATTACACTGGGGGAAGATTGTGGATATTACACTGGGGGAAGATTGTGGATATTACACTGGGGGAAGATTGTGGATATTACACTGGGGAAGATTGTGGATATTACACTGGGGGAAGATTGTGGATATTACACTGGGGGAAGATTGTGGATATTACTCGGGGAAGATTGTGGATATTACTGGGGGAAGATTGTGGATATTACTGGGGGAAGATTGTGGATATTACTGGGGGAAGATTGTGGATATTACACTGGGGGAAGATTGTGGATATTACACTGGGGAAGATTGTGGATATTACACTGGGGGAAGATTGTGGATATTACACTGGGGGAAGATTGTGGATATTACTGGGGGAAGATTGTGGATATTACACTGGGGGAAGATTGTGGATATTACACTGGGGGAAGATTGTGGATATTACACTGGGGAAGATTGTGGATATTACTGGGGAAGATTGTGGATATTACACTGGGGGAAGATTGTGGATATTACACTGGGGGAAGATTGTGGATATTACTGGGGAAGATTGTGGATATTACACTGGGGGAAGATTGTGGATATTACTGGGGGAAGATTGTGGATATTACTGGGGAAGATTGTGGATATTACTGGGGGAAGATTGTGGATATTACACTGGGGGAAGATTGTGGATATTACACTGGGGGAAGATTGTGGATATTACTGGGGGAAGATTGTGGATATTACACTGGGGGAAGATTGTGGATATTACACTGGGGGAAGATTGTGGATATTACTGGGGGAAGATTGTGGATATTACTGGGGAAGATTGTGGATATTACTGGGGAAGATTGTGGATATTACTGGGGGAGATTGTGGATATTACTGGGGAAGATTGTGGATATTACTGGGGAAGATTGTGGATATTACTGGGGGAAGATTGTGGATATTACTGGGGGAAGATTGTGGATATTACTGGGGGAAGATTGTGGATATTACTGGGGAAGATTGTGGATATTACTGGGGAAGATTGTGGATATTACACTGGGGGAAGATTGTGGATATTACTGGGGGAAGATTGTGGATATTACTGGGGAAGATTGTGGATATTACTGGGGAAGATTGTGGATATTACTGGGGGAAGATTGTGGATATTACTGGGGGAAGATTGTGGATATTACTGGGGGAAGATTGTGGATATTACTGGGGGAAGATTGTGGATATTACTGGGGGAAGATTGTGGATATTACTGGGGGAAGATTGTGGATATTACACTGGGGGAAGATTGTGGATATTACACTGGGGGAAGATTGTGGATATTACTGGGGAAGATTGTGGATATTACTGGGGGAAGATTGTGGATATTACACTGGGGGAAGATTGTGGATATTACACTGGGGAAGATTGTGGATATTACTGGGGGAAGATTGTGGATATTACACTGGGGGAAGATTGTGGATATTACACTGGGGAAGATTGTGGATATTACACTGGGGGAAGATTGTGGATATTACACTGGGGGAAGATTGTGGATATTACACTGGGGGAAGATTGTGGATATTACTGGGGGAAGATTGTGGATATTACTGGGGGAAGATTGTGGATATTACACTGGGGAAGATTGTGGATATTACTGGGGGAAGATTGTGGATATTACACTGGGGGAAGATTGTGGATATTACACTGGGGGAAGATTGTGGATATTACTGGGGGAAGATTGTGGATATTACTGGGGGAAGATTGTGGATATTACTGGGGGAAGATTGTGGATATTACTGGGGAAGATTGTGGATATTACTGGGGGAAGATTGTGGATATTACTGGGGGAAGATTGTGGATATTACTGGGGGAAGATTGTGGATATTACACTGGGGGAAGATTGTGGATATTACTGGGGAAGATTGTGGATATTACTGGGGGAAGATTGTGGATATTACTGGGGGAAGATTGTGGATATTACTGGGGAAGATTGTGGATATTACACTGGGGGAAGATTGTGGATATTACACTGGGGGAAGATTGTGGATATTACTGGGGGAAGATTGTGGATATTACTGGGGAAGATTGTGGATATTACTGGGGGAAGATTGTGGATATTACACTGGGGGAAGATTGTGGATATTACTGGGGAAGATTGTGGATATTACTGGGGGAAGATTGTGGATATTACACTGGGGAAGATTGTGGATATTACACTGGGGGAAGATTGTGGATATTACACTGGGGGAAGATTGTGGATATTACTGGGGGAAGATTGTGGATATTACTGGGGGAAGATTGTGGATATTACTGGGGGAAGATTGTGGATATTACTGGGGAAGATTGTGGATATTACACTGGGGGAAGATTGTGGATATTACACTGGGGGAAGATTGTGGATATTACTGGGGGAAGATTGTGGATATTACACTGGAGGAAGATTGTGGATATTACTGGGGAAGATTGTGGATATTACTGGGGGAAGATTGTGGATATTACTGGGGAAGATTGTGGATATTACACTGGGGGAAGATTGTGGATATTACATTGGGGGAAGATTGTGGATATTACTGGGGGAAGATTGTGGAAATTACACTGGGGGAAGATTGTGGAAATTACACTGGGGGAAGATTGTGGATATTACTGGGGGAAGATTGTGGAAATTACACTGGGGGAAGATTGTGGATATTACACTGGGGGAAGATTGTGGATATTACTGGGGGAAGATTGTGGATATTACACTGGGGGAAGATTGTGGATATTACACTGGGGGAAGATTGTGGATATTACTGGGGGAAGATTGTGGATATTACTGGGGGAAGATTGTGGATATTACTGGGGAAGATTGTGGATATTACACTGGGGGAAGATTGTGGATATTACACTGGGGGAAGATTGTGGATATTACTGGGGAAGATTGTGGATATTACTGGGGAAGATTGTGGATATTACACTGGGGGAAGATTGTGGATATTACTGGGGGAAGATTGTGGATATTACTGGGGGAAGATTGTGGATATTACTGGGGAAGATTGTGGATATTACTGGGGGAAGATTGTGGATATTACTGGGGGAAGATTGTGGATATTACACTGGGGGAAGATTGTGGATATTACACTGGGGAAGATTGTGGATATTACACTGGGGGAAGATTGTGGATATTACACTGGGGGAAGATTGTGGATATTACTGGGGAAGATTGTGGATATTACTGGGGGAAGATTGTGGATATTACTGGGGGAAGATTGTGGATATTACTGGGGGAAGATTGTGGATATTACTGGGGGAAGATTGTGGATATTACACTGGGGGAAGATTGTGGATATTACACTGGGGAAGATTGTGGATATTACACTGGGGGAAGATTGTGGATATTACTGGGGGAAGATTGTGGATATTACACTGGGGAAGATTGTGGATATTACACTGGGGGAAGATTGTGGATATTACACTGGGGAAGATTGTGGATATTACTGGGGAAGATTGTGGATATTACTGGGGAAGATTGTGGATATTACTGGGGGAAGATTGTGGATATTACTGGGGGAAGATTGTGGATATTACTGGGGGAAGATTGTGGATATTACTGGGGAAGATTGTGGATATTACTGGGGAAGATTGTGGATATTACACTGGGGGAAGATTGTGGATATTACTGGGGGAAGATTGTGGATATTACTGGGGAAGATTGTGGATATTACTGGGGGAAGATTGTGGATATTACTGGGGGAAGATTGTGGATATTACTGGGGGAAGATTGTGGATATTACTGGGGGAAGATTGTGGATATTACACTGGGGGAAGATTGTGGATATTACACTGGGGGAAGATTGTGGATATTACTGGGGAAGATTGTGGATATTACACTGGGGGAAGATTGTGGATATTACTGGGGAAGATTGTGGATATTACTGGGGAAGATTGTGGATATTACTGGGGGAAGATTGTGGATATTACTGGGGGAAGATTGTGGATATTACTGGGGGAAGATTGTGGATATTACACTGGGGGAAGATTGTGGATATTACACTGGGGGAAGATTGTGGATATTACTGGGGAAGATTGTGGATATTACTGGGGGAAGATTGTGGATATTACACTGGGGGAAGATTGTGGATATTACACTGGGGAAGATTGTGGATATTACTGGGGGAAGATTGTGGATATTACTGGGGGAAGATTGTGGATATTACTGGGGGAAGATTGTGGATATTACTGGGGGAAGATTGTGGATATTACTGGGGAAGATTGTGGATATTACACTGGGGGAAGATTGTGGATATTACACTGGGGGAAGATTGTGGATATTACTGGGGGAAGATTGTGGATATTACACTGGAGGAAGATTGTGGATATTACTGGGGAAGATTGTGGATATTACTGGGGGAAGATTGTGGATATTACTGGGGAAGATTGTGGATATTACACTGGGGGAAGATTGTGGATATTACATTGGGGGAAGATTGTGGATATTACTGGGGGAAGATTGTGGAAATTACACTGGGGGAAGATTGTGGAAATTACACTGGGGGAAGATTGTGGATATTACTGGGGGAAGATTGTGGAAATTACACTGGGGGAAGATTGTGGATATTACACTGGGGGAAGATTGTGGATATTACTGGGGGAAGATTGTGGATATTACACTGGGGGAAGATTGTGGATATTACACTGGGGGAAGATTGTGGATATTACTGGGGGAAGATTGTGGATATTACTGGGGGAAGATTGTGGATATTACTGGGGGAAGATTGTGGATATTACTGGGGAAGATTGTGGATATTACACTGGGGGAAGATTGTGGATATTACACTGGGGGAAGATTGTGGATATTACTGGGGAAGATTGTGGATATTACTGGGGAAGATTGTGGATATTACACTGGGGGAAGATTGTGGATATTACTGGGGGAAGATTGTGGATATTACTGGGGGAAGATTGTGGATATTACTGGGGAAGATTGTGGATATTACTGGGGGAAGATTGTGGATATTACTGGGGGAAGATTGTGGATATTACACTGGGGGAAGATTGTGGATATTACACTGGGGAAGATTGTGGATATTACACTGGGGGAAGATTGTGGATATTACACTGGGGGAAGATTGTGGATATTACTGGGGAAGATTGTGGATATTACTGGGGGAAGATTGTGGATATTACTGGGGGAAGATTGTGGATATTACTGGGGGAAGATTGTGGATATTACTGGGGGAAGATTGTGGATATTACACTGGGGGAAGATTGTGGATATTACACTGGGGAAGATTGTGGATATTACACTGGGGGAAGATTGTGGATATTACTGGGGGAAGATTGTGGATATTACACTGGGGAAGATTGTGGATATTACACTGGGGGAAGATTGTGGATATTACACTGGGGAAGATTGTGGATATTACTGGGGAAGATTGTGGATATTACTGGGGAAGATTGTGGATATTACTGGGGGAAGATTGTGGATATTACTGGGGGAAGATTGTGGATATTACTGGGGGAAGATTGTGGATATTACTGGGGAAGATTGTGGATATTACTGGGGAAGATTGTGGATATTACACTGGGGGAAGATTGTGGATATTACTGGGGGAAGATTGTGGATATTACTGGGGAAGATTGTGGATATTACTGGGGGAAGATTGTGGATATTACTGGGGGAAGATTGTGGATATTACTGGGGGAAGATTGTGGATATTACTGGGGGAAGATTGTGGATATTACTGGGGGAAGATTGTGGATATTACACTGGGGGAAGATTGTGGATATTACACTGGGGGAAGATTGTGGATATTACTGGGGAAGATTGTGGATATTACTGGGGGAAGATTGTGGATATTACACTGGGGGAAGATTGTGGATATTACACTGGGGAAGATTGTGGATATTACTGGGGGAAGATTGTGGATATTACACTGGGGGAAGATTGTGGATATTACACTGGGGAAGATTGTGGATATTACACTGGGGGAAGATTGTGGATATTACACTGGGGGAAGATTGTGGATATTACACTGGGGGAAGATTGTGGATATTACACTGGGGGAAGATTGTGGATATTACACTGGGGGAAGATTGTGGATATTACTGGGGGAAGATTGTGGATATTACTGGGGGAAGATTGTGGATATTACTGGGGGAAGATTGTGGATATTACTGGGGGAAGATTGTGGATATTACTGGGGGAAGATTGTGGATATTACTGGGGGAAGATTGTGGATATTACACTGGGGAAGATTGTGGATATTACTGGGGGAAGATTGTGGATATTACACTGGGGGAAGATTGTGGATATTACACTGGGGGAAGATTGTGGATATTACTGGGGGAAGATTGTGGATATTACTGGGGGAAGATTGTGGATATTACTGGGGGAAGATTGTGGATATTACTGGGGGAAGATTGTGGATATTACTGGGGGAAGATTGTGGATATTACACTGGGGAAGATTGTGGATATTACACTGGGGGAAGATTGTGGATATTACACTGGGGGAAGATTGTGGATATTACTGGGGAAGATTGTGGATATTACTGGGGGAAGATTGTGGATATTACTGGGGGAAGATTGTGGATATTACTGGGGAAGATTGTGGATATTACTGGGGGAAGATTGTGGATATTACTGGGGAAGATTGTGGATATTACTGGGGGAAGATTGTGGATATTACACTGGGGGAAGATTGTGGATATTACTGGGGGAAGATTGTGGATATTACTGGGGGAAGATTGTGGATATTACACTGGGGGAAGATTGTGGATATTACACTGGGGAAGATTGTGGATATTACTGGGGGAAGATTGTGGATATTACTGGGGGAAGATTGTGGATATTACACTGGGGGAAGATTGTGGATATTACACTGGGGAAGATTGTGGATATTACACTGGGGGAAGATTGTGGATATTACTGGGGGAAGATTGTGGATATTACTGGGGGAAGATTGTGGATATTACTGGGGGAAGATTGTGGATATTACTGGGGAAGATTGTGGATATTACACTGGGGGAAGATTGTGGATATTACACTGGGGGAAGATTGTGGATATTACTGGGGGAAGATTGTGGATATTACACTGGGGGAAGATTGTGGATATTACTGGGGAAGATTGTGGATATTACTGGGGGAAGATTGTGGATATTACTGGGGAAGATTGTGGATATTACACTGGGGGAAGATTGTGGATATTACACTGGGGGAAGATTGTGGATATTACTGGGGGAAGATTGTGGAAATTACACTGGGGGAAGATTGTGGAAATTACACTGGGGGAAGATTGTGGATATTACTGGGGGAAGATTGTGGATATTACTGGGGGAAGATTGTGGATATTACTGGGGGAAGATTGTGGATATTACACTGGGGGAAGATTGTGGATATTACTGGGGAAGATTGTGGATATTACTGGGGGAAGATTGTGGATATTACTGGGGGAAGATTGTGGATATTACTGGGGGAAGATTGTGGATATTACTGGGGGAAGATTGTGGATATTACACTGGGGGAAGATTGTGGATATTACTGGGGGAAGATTGTGGATATTACTGGGGGAAGATTGTGGATATTACTGGGGGAAGATTGTGGATATTACTGGGGAAGATTGTGGATATTACTGGGGGAAGATTGTGGATATTACTGGGGGAAGATTGTGGATATTACTGGGGGAAGATTGTGGATATTACTGGAGGAGATTGTGGATATTACTGGGGGAAGATTGTGGATATTACACTGGGGGAAGATTGTGGAAATTACACTGGGGGAAGATTGTGGATATTACTGGGGGAAGATTGTGGATATTACTGGGGGAAGATTGTGGATATTACACTGGGGGAAGATTGTGGATATTACACTGGGGGAAGATTGTGGATATTACACTGGGGAAGATTGTGGATATTACTGGGGGAAGATTGTGGATATTACACTGGGGGAAGATTGTGGATATTACTGGGGGAAGATTGTGGATATTACTGGGGGAAGATTGTGGATATTACACTGGGGGAAGATTGTGGATATTACTGGGGGAAGATTGTGGATATTACACTGGGGGAAGGTTGTGGATATTACACTGGGGGAAGATTGTGGATATTGCTGGGGGAAGATTGTGGATATTACTGGGGAAGATTGTGGATATTACTGGGGGAAGATTGTGGATATTACTGGGGGAAGATTGTGGATATTACACTGGGGGAAGATTGTGGATATTACTGGGGGAAGATTGTGGATATTACACTGGGGGAAGATTGTGGATATTACTGGGGGAAGATTGTGGATATTACTGGGGAAGATTGTGGATATTACTGGGGGAAGATTGTGGATATTACTGGGGGAAGATTGTGGATATTACTGGGGGAAGATTGTGGATATTACTGGGGAAGATTGTGGATATTACTGGGGGAAGATTGTGGATATTACTGGAGGAGATTGTGGATATTACTGGGGGAAGATTGTGGATATTACTGGGGAAGATTGTGGATATTACTGGGGGAAGATTGTGGATATTACTGGGGGAAGATTGTGGATATTACTGGGGGAAGATTGTGGATATTACTGGGGAAGATTGTGGATATTACTGGGGAAGATTGTGGATATTACTGGGGAAGATTGTGGATATTACTGGGGGAGATTGTGGATATTACTGGGGGAAGATTGTGGATATTACACTGGGGGAAGATTGTGGATATTACACTGGGGAAGATTGTGGAAATTACACTGGGGGAAGATTGTGGATATTACACTGGGGAAGATTGTGGATATTACTGGGGGAAGATTGTGGATATTACACTGGGGGAAGATTGTGGATATTACACTGGGGGAAGATTGTGGATATTACTGGGGGAAGATTGTGGATATTACTGGGGGAAGATTGTGGATATTACTGGGGGAAGATTGTGGATATTACTGGGGAAGATTGTGGATATTACACTGGGGGAAGATTGTGGATATTACACTGGGGGAAGATTGTGGATATTACTGGGGAAGATTGTGGATATTACTGGGGAAGATTGTGGATATTACACTGGGGGAAGATTGTGGATATTACTGGGGGAAGATTGTGGATATTACTGGGGGAAGATTGTGGATATTACTGGGGAAGATTGTGGATATTACTGGGGGAAGATTGTGGATATTACTGGGGGAAGATTGTGGATATTACACTGGGGGAAGATTGTGGATATTACACTGGGGAAGATTGTGGATATTACACTGGGGGAAGATTGTGGATATTACACTGGGGGAAGATTGTGGATATTACTGGGGAAGATTGTGGATATTACTGGGGGAAGATTGTGGATATTACTGGGGGAAGATTGTGGATATTACACTGGGGGAAGATTGTGGATATTACACTGGGGAAGATTGTGGATATTACACTGGGGGAAGATTGTGGATATTACACTGGGGGAAGATTGTGGATATTACTGGGGGAAGATTGTGGATATTACACTGGGGGAAGATTGTGGATATTACACTGGGGGAAGATTGTGGATATTACACTGGGGAAGATTGTGGATATTACTGGGGAAGATTGTGGATATTACACTGGGGGAAGATTGTGGATATTACACTGGGGGAAGATTGTGGATATTACTGGGGGAAGATTGTGGATATTACTGGGGAAGATTGTGGATATTACTGGGGGAAGATTGTGGATATTACACTGGGGGAAGATTGTGGATATTACACTGGGGGAAGATTGTGGATATTACTGGGGAAGATTGTGGATATTACTGGGGGAAGATTGTGGATATTACTGGGGAAGATTGTGGATATTACTGGGGGAAGATTGTGGATATTACTGGGGGAAGATTGTGGATATTACTGGGGGAAGATTGTGGATATTACTGGGGGAAGATTGTGGATATTACACTGGGGGAAGATTGTGGATATTACACTGGGGAAGATTGTGGATATTACACTGGGGGAAGATTGTGGATATTACACTGGGGAAGATTGTGGATATTACTGGGGAAGATTGTGGATATTACACTGGGGGAAGATTGTGGATATTACACTGGGGGAAGATTGTGGATATTACTGGGGGAAGATTGTGGATATTACTGGGGAAGATTGTGGATATTACTGGGGGAAGATTGTGGATATTACTGGGGGAAGATTGTGGATATTACTGGGGGAAGATTGTGGATATTACTGGGGGAAGATTGTGGATATTACACTGGGGGAAGATTGTGGATATTACACTGGGGGAAGATTGTGGATATTACACTGGGGAAGATTGTGGATATTACTGGGGAAGATTGTGGATATTACACTGGGGGAAGATTGTGGATATTACACTGGGGGAAGATTGTGGATATTACTGGGGGAAGATTGTGGATATTACTGGGGAAGATTGTGGATATTACTGGGGGAAGATTGTGGATATTACTGGGGGAGATTGTGGATATTACTGGGGAAGATTGTGGATATTACTGGGGAAGATTGTGGATATTACTGGGGGAAGATTGTGGATCTTACACTGGGGGAAGATTGTGGATATTACTGGGGAAGATTGTAGATATTACACTGGGGGAAGATTGTGGATATTACTGGGGGAAGATTGTGGATATTACTGGGGGAAGATTGTGGATATTACTGGGGGAAGATTGTGGATATTACTGGGGGAAGATTGTGGATATTACTGGGGGAAGATTGTGGATATTACTGGGGAAGATTGTGGATATTACTGGGGAAGATTGTGGATATTACACTTGGGGAAGATTGTGGATATTACTGGGGGAAGATTGTGGATATTACTGGGGAAGATTGTGGATATTACTGGGGAAGATTGTGGATATTACTGGGGGAAGATTGTGGATATTACTGGGGGAAGATTGTGGATATTACTGGGGGGAGATTGTGGATATTACACTGGGGGAAGATTGTGGATATTACACTGGGGGAAGATTGTGGATATTACACTGGGGGAAGATTGTGGATATTACACTGGGGGAAGATTGTGGATATTACTGGGGAAGATTGTGGATATTACTGGGGGGAGATTGTGGATATTACTGGGGAAGATTGTGGATATTACTGGGGGAAGATTGTGGATATTACTGGGGGAAGATTGTGGATATTACTGGGGGAAGATTGTGGATATTACTGGGGGAAGATTGTGGATATTACACTGGGGGAAGATTGTGGATATTACACTGGGGGAAGATTGTGGATATTACTGGGGGAAGATTGTGGATATTACTGGGGGAAGATTGTGGATATTACTGGGGGAAGATTGTGGATATTACTGGGGGAAGATTGTGGATATTACTGGGGAAGATTGTGGATATTACTGGGGAAGATTGTGGATATTACACTGGGGAAGATTGTGGATATTACTGGGGAAGATTGTGGATATTACACTGGGGAAGATTGTGGATATTACTGGGGAAGATTGTGGATATTACACTGGGGAAGATTGTGGATATTACTGGGGAAGATTGTGGATATTACTGGGGGAAGATTGTGGATATTACTGGGGGAAGATTGTGGATATTACTGGGGGGAGATTGTGGATATTACACTGGGGGAAGATTGTGGATATTACACTGGGGGAAGATTGTGGATATTACACTGGGGGAAGATTGTGGATATTACTGGGGGAAGATTGTGGATATTACTGGGGGAAGATTGTGGATATTACACTGGGGAAGATTGTGGATATTACTGGGGGGAGATTGTGGATATTACACTGGGGGAAGATTGTGGATATTACACTGGGGAAGATTGTGGATATTACTGGGGAAGATTGTGGATATTACACTGGGGGAAGATTGTGGATATTACACTGGTGAAGATTGTGGATATTACTGGGGGAAGATTGTGGATATTACTGGGGGAAGATTGTGGATATTACACTGGGGGAAGATTGTGGATATTACACTGGGGAAGATTGTGGATATTACTGGGGGAAGATTGTGGATATTACTGGGGAAGATTGTGGATATTACTGGGGAAGATTGTGGATATTACACTGGGGAAGATTGTGGATATTACTGGGGAAGATTGTGGATATTACACTGGGGGAAGATTGTGGATATTACACTGGGGGAAGATTATGGATATTACACTGGGGGAAGATTGTGGATATTACACTGGGGGAAGATTGTGGATATTACTGGGGGAAGATTGTGGATATTACTGGGGGAAGATTGTGGATATTACACTGGGGAAGATTGTGGATATTACACTGGGGAAGATTGTGGATATTACTGGGGGAAGATTGTGGATATTACACTGGGGGAAGATTGTGGATATTACACTGGGGGAAGATTGTGGATATTACTGGGGAAGATTGTGGATATTACTGGGGGAAGATTGTGGATATTACTGGGGAAGATTGTGGATATTACTGGGGGAAGATTGTGGATATTACTGGGGGAAGATTGTGGATATTACTGGGGGAAGATTGTGGATATTACACTGGGGGAAGATTGTGGATATTACTGGGGGAAGATTGTGGATATTACACTGGGGGAAGATTGTGGATATTACACTGGGGGAAGATTGTGGATATTACTGGGGAAGATTGTGGATATTACTGGGGGAAGATTGTGGATATTACTGGGGGAAGATTGTGGATATTACTGGGGGAAGATTGTGGATATTACTGGGGAAGATTGTGGATATTACTGGGGGAAGATTGTGGATATTACTGGAGGAGATTGTGGATATTACTGGGGGAAGATTGTGGATATTACTGGGGAAGATTGTGGATATTACTGGGGGAAGATTGTGGATATTACTGGGGGAAGATTGTGGATATTACTGGGGGAAGATTGTGGATATTACTGGGGAAGATTGTGGATATTACTGGGGAAGATTGTGGATATTACTGGGGAAGATTGTGGATATTACTGGGGGAGATTGTGGATATTACTGGGGGAAGATTGTGGATATTACACTGGGGGAAGGTTGTGGATATTACACTGGGGAAGATTGTGGAAATTACACTGGGGGAAGATTGTGGATATTACACTGGGGAAGATTGTGGATATTACTGGGGGAAGATTGTGGATATTACACTGGGGGAAGATTGTGGATATTACACTGGGGGAAGATTGTGGATATTACTGGGGGAAGATTGTGGATATTACTGGGGGAAGATTGTGGATATTACTGGGGGAAGATTGTGGATATTACTGGGGAAGATTGTGGATATTACACTGGGGGAAGATTGTGGATATTACACTGGGGGAAGATTGTGGATATTACTGGGGAAGATTGTGGATATTACTGGGGAAGATTGTGGATATTACACTGGGGGAAGATTGTGGATATTACTGGGGGAAGATTGTGGATATTACTGGGGGAAGATTGTGGATATTACTGGGGAAGATTGTGGATATTACTGGGGGAAGATTGTGGATATTACTGGGGGAAGATTGTGGATATTACACTGGGGGAAGATTGTGGATATTACACTGGGGAAGATTGTGGATATTACACTGGGGGAAGATTGTGGATATTACACTGGGGGAAGATTGTGGATATTACTGGGGAAGATTGTGGATATTACTGGGGGAAGATTGTGGATATTACTGGGGGAAGATTGTGGATATTACTGGGGGAAGATTGTGGATATTACTGGGGGAAGATTGTGGATATTACTGGGGGAAGATTGTGGATATTACACTGGGGGAAGATTGTGGATATTACACTGGGGAAGATTGTGGATATTACACTGGGGGAAGATTGTGGATATTACACTGGGGGAAGATTGTGGATATTACTGGGGGAAGATTGTGGATATTACACTGGGGGAAGATTGTGGATATTACACTGGGGGAAGATTGTGGATATTACACTGGGGAAGATTGTGGATATTACTGGGGAAGATTGTGGATATTACACTGGGGGAAGATTGTGGATATTACACTGGGGGAAGATTGTGGATATTACTGGGGGAAGATTGTGGATATTACTGGGGAAGATTGTGGATATTACTGGGGGAAGATTGTGGATATTACTGGGGGAGATTGTGGATATTACTGGGGGGAGATTGTGGATATTACACTGGGGAAGATTGTGGATATTACTGGGGGAGATTGTGGATATTACTGGGGAAGATTGTGGATATTACTGGGGAAGATTGTGGATATTACTGGGGGAAGATTGTGGATCTTACACTGGGGGAAGATTGTGGATATTACTGGGGAAGATTGTAGATATTACACTGGGGGAAGATTGTGGATATTACTGGGGGAAGATTGTGGATATTACTGGGGGAAGATTGTGGATATTACTGGGGGAAGATTGTGGATATTACTGGGGGAAGATTGTGGATATTACTGGGGGAAGATTGTGGATATTACTGGGGAAGATTGTGGATATTACTGGGGAAGATTGTGGATATTACACTGGGGGAAGATTGTGGATATTACTGGGGGAAGATTGTGGATATTACTGGGGAAGATTGTGGATATTACTGGGGAAGATTGTGGATATTACTGGGGGAAGATTGTGGATATTACTGGGGGAAGATTGTGGATATTACTGGGGGGAGATTGTGGATATTACACTGGGGGAAGATTGTGGATATTACACTGGGGGAAGATTGTGGATATTACACTGGGGGAAGATTGTGGATATTACACTGGGGGAAGATTGTGGATATTACTGGGGAAGATTGTGGATATTACTGGGGGGAGATTGTGGATATTACTGGGGAAGATTGTGGATATTACTGGGGGAAGATTGTGGATATTACTGGGGGAAGATTGTGGATATTACTGGGGGAAGATTGTGGATATTACTGGGGGAAGATTGTGGATATTACACTGGGGGAAGATTGTGGATATTACACTGGGGGAAGATTGTGGATATTACTGGGGGAAGATTGTGGATATTACTGGGGGAAGATTGTGGATATTACTGGGGAAGATTGTGGATATTACTGGGGAAGATTGTGGATATTACACTGGGGAAGATTGTGGATATTACACTGGGGAAGATTGTGGATATTACTGGGGAAGATTGTGGATATTACACTGGGGGAAGATTGTGGATATTACACTGGGGGAAGATTGTGGATATTACACTGGGGGAAGATTGTGGATATTACACTGGGGGAAGATTGTGGATATTACTGGGGGAAGATTGTGGATATTACTGGGGGAAGATTGTGGATATTACACTGGGGAAGATTGTGGATATTACACTGGGGAAGATTGTGGATATTACTGGGGGAAGATTGTGGATATTACACTGGGGGAAGATTGTGGATATTACACTGGGGGAAGATTGTGGATATTACTGGGGAAGATTGTGGATATTACTGGGGGAAGATTGTGGATATTACTGGGGAAGATTGTGGATATTACTGGGGGAAGATTGTGGATATTATTGGGGGAAGATTGTGGATATTACTGGGGGAAGATTGTGGATATTACACTGGGGGAAGATTGTGGATATTACTGGGGGAAGATTGTGGATATTACACTGGGGGAAGATTGTGGATATTACACTGGGGGAAGATTGTGGATATTACTGGGGAAGATTGTGGATATTACTGGGGAAGATTGTGGATATTACTGGGGGAAGATTGTGGATATTACTGGGGGAAGATTGTGGATATTACTGGGGGAAGATTGTGGATATTACACTGGGGGAAGATTGTGGATATTACTGGGGGAAGATTGTGGATATTACTGGGGGAAGATTGTGGATATTACACTGGGGGAAGATTGTGGATATTACTGGGGAAGATTGTGGATATTACTGGGGGAAGATTGTGGATATTACACTGGGGAAGATTGTGGATATTACTGGGGGAAGATTGTGGATATTACTGGGGGAAGATTGTGGATATTACTGGGGGAAGATTGTGGATATTACACTGGGGGAAGATTGTGGATATTACTGGGGAAGATTGTGGATATTACTGGGGGAAGATTGTGGATATTACTGGGGGAAGATTGTGAATATTACTGGGGAAGATTGTGGATATTACTGGGGGAAGATTGTGGATATTACACTGGGGGAAGATTGTGGATATTACACTGGGGAAGATTGTGGATATTACACTGGGGGAAGATTGTGGATATTACTGGGGGAAGATTGTGGATATTACTGGGGAAGATTGTGGATATTACTGGGGGAAGATTGTGGATATTACACTGGGGGAAGATTGTGGATATTACACTGGGGGAAGATTGTGGATATTACTGGGGGAAGATTGTGGATATTACACTGGGGGAAGATTGTGGATATTACACTGGGGGAAGATTGTGGATATTACACTGGGGGAAGATTGTGGATATTACACTGGGGAAGATTGTGGATATTACTGGGGAAGATTGTGGATATTACACTGGGGGAAGATTGTGGATATTACACTGGGGGAAGATTGTGGATATTACTGGGGGAAGATTGTGGATATTACTGGGGGAAGATTGTGGATATTACACTGGGGGAAGATTGTGGATATTACTGGGGGAAGATTGTGGATATTACTGGGGGAAGATTGTGGATATTACACTGGGGAAGATTGTGGATATTACTGGGGGAAGATTGTGGATATTACACTGGGGGAAGATTGTGGATATTACACTGGGGGAAGATTGTGGATATTACACTGGGGGAAGATTGTGGATATTACTGGGGGAAGATTGTGGATATTACACTGGGGGAAGATTGTGGATATGACACTGGGGGAAGATTGTGGATATTACTGGGGAAGATTGTGGATATTACTGGGGAAGATTGTGGATATTACTGGGGGAAGATTGTGGATATTACACTGGGGGAAGATTGTGGATATTACTGGGGGAAGATTGTGGATATTACTGGGGGAAGATTGTGGATATTACACTGGGGGAAGATTGTGGATATTACACTGGGGGAAGATTGTGGATATTACACTGGGGGAAGATTGTGGATATTACACTGGGGGAAGATTGTGGATATTACTGGGGGAAGATTGTGGATATTACACTGGGGGAAGATTGTGGATATTACACTGGGGGAAGATTGTGGATATTACACTGGGGAAGATTGTGGATATTACTGGGGAAGATTGTGGATATTACACTGGGGGAAGATTGTGGATATTACTGGGGGAAGATTGTGGATATTACTGGGGGAAGATTGTGGATATTACACTGGGGAAGATTGTGGATATTACTGGGGGAAGATTGTGGATATTACACTGGGGGAAGATTGTGGATATTACACTGGGGGAAGATTGTGGATATTACTGGGGGAAGATTGTGGATATTACTGGGGGAAGATTGTGGATATTACTGGGGAAGATTGTGGATATTACTGGGGGAAGATTGTGGATATTACTGGGGAAGATTGTGGATATTACTGGGGAAGATTGTGGATATTACTGGGGAAGATTGTGGATATTACTGGGGGAAGATTGTGGATATTACACTGGGGGAAGATTGTGGATATTACTGGGGGAAGATTGTGGATATTACACTGGGGGAAGATTGTGGATATTACACTGGGGGAAGATTGTGGATATTACACTGGGGGAAGATTGTGGATATTACTGGGGGAAGATTGTGGATATTACTGGGGGAAGATTGTGGATATTACACTGGGGAAGATTGTGGATATTACTGGGGGAAGATTGTGGATATTACACTGGGGGAAGATTGTGGATATTACACTGGGGGAAGATTGTGGATATTACTGGGGGAAGATTGTGGATATTACTGGGGGAAGATTGTGGATATTACACTGGGGGAAGATTGTGGATATTACTGGGGGAAGATTGTGGATATTACTGGGGAAGATTGTGGATATTACTGGGGGGAGATTGTGGATATTACTGGGGGAAGATTGTGGATATTACTGGGGGAAGATTGTGGATATTACTGGGGGAAGATTGTGGATATTACACTGGGGGAAGATTGTGGATATTACTGGGGGAAGATTGTGGATATTACTGGGGAAGATTGTGGATATTACTGGGGGAAGATTGTGGATATTACACTGGGGGAAGATTGTGGATATTACACTGGGGGAAGATTGTGGATATTACTGGGGAAGATTGTGGATATTACACTGGGGGAAGATTGTGGATATTACACTGGGGGAAGATTGTGGATATTACACTGGGGGAAGATTGTGGATATTACTGGGGAAGATTGTGGATATTACTGGGGGAAGATTGTGGATATTACACTGGGGGAAGATTGTGGATATTACTGGGGAAGATTGTGGATATTACTGGGGGAAGATTGTGGATATTACTGGGGGAAGATTGTGGATATTACTGGGGGAAGATTGTGGATATTACTGGGGGAAGATTGTGGATATTACACTGGGGGAAGATTGTGGATATTACTGGGGGAAGATTGTGGATATTACACTGGGGGAAGATTGTGGATATTACTGGGGGAAGATTGTGGATATTACTGGGGAAGATTGTGGATATTACACTGGGGGAAGATTGTGGATATTACTGGGGAAGATTGTGGATATTACACTGGGGGAAGATTGTGGATATTACACTGGGGGAAGATTGTGGATATTACTGGGGGAAGATTGTGGATATTACTGGGGGAAGATTGTGGATATTACTGGGGAAGATTGTGGATATTACTGGGGAAGATTGTGGATATTACTGGGGAAGATTGTGGATATTACTGGGGGAAGATTGTGGATATTACTGGGGGAAGATTGTGGATATTACACTGGGGGAAGATTGTGGATATTACTGGGGAAGATTGTGGATATTACACTGGGGGAAGATTGTGGATATTACACTGGGGAAGATTGTGGATATTACTGGGGGAAGATTGTGGATATTACTGGGGGAAGATTGTGGATATTACTGGGGAAGATTGTGGATATTACTGGGGAAGATTGTGGATATTACTGGGGAAGATTGTGGATATTACTGGGGGAAGATTGTGGATATTACACTGGGGGAAGATTGTGGATATTACTGGGGGAAGATTGTGGATATTACACTGGGGAAAGATTGTAGATATTACTGGGGGAAGATTGTGGATATTACTGGGGGGAGATTGTGGATATTACTGGGGAAGATTGTGGATATTACTGGGGGAAGATTGTGGATATTACTGGGGGAAGATTGTGGATATTACACTGGGGTAAGATTGTGGATATTACTGGGGGAAGATTGTGGATATTACTGGGGGAAGGTTGTGGATATTACTGGGGGAAGATTGTGGATATTACTGGGGGAAGATTGTGGATATTACACTGGGGAAAGATTGTGGATATTACACTGGGGGAAGATTGTGGATATTACACTGGGGGAAGATTGTGGATATTACTGGGGAAGATTGTGGATATTACACTGGGGGAAGATTGTGGATATTACTGGGGGAAGATTGTGGATATTACACTGGGGGAAGATTGTGGATATTACTGGGGAAGATTGTGGATATTACTGGGGGAAGATTGTGGATATTACTGGGGGAAGATTGTGGATATTACTGGGGAAGATTGTGGATATTACTGGGGGAAGATTGTGGATATTACTGGGGAAGATTGTGGATATTACTGGGGGAAGATTGTGGATATTACACTGGGGGAAGATTGTGGATATTACTGGGGGAAGATTGTGGATATTACTGGGGGAAGATTGTGGATATTACACTGGGGGAAGATTGTGGATATTACACTGGGGGAAGATTGTGGATATTACTGGGGGAAGATTGTGGATATTACACTGGGGGAAGATTGTGGATATTACTGGGGGAGATTGTGGATATTACACTGGGTAAGATTGTGGATATTACTGGGGGAAGATTGTGGATATTACTGGGGAAGATTGTGGATATTACTGGGGGAAGATTGTGGATATTACACTGGGGGAAGATTGTGGATATTACACTGGGGGAAGATTGTGGATATTACTGGGGGAAGATTGTGGATATTACACTGGGGGAAGATTGTGGATATTACACTGGGGAAGATTGTGGATATTACTGGGGGAAGATTGTGGATATTACTGGGGGAAGATTGTGGATATTACTGGGGAAGATTGTGGATATTACACTGGGGGAAGATTGTGGATATTACACTGGGGGAAGATTGTGGATATTACTGGGGGAAGATTGTGGATATTACTGGGGGAAGATTGTGGATATTACACTGGGGGAAGATTGTGGATATTACACTGGGGAAGATTGTGGATATTACTGGGGGAAGATTGTGGATAATACACTGGGGGAAGATTGTGGATATTACACTGGGGGAAGATTGTGGATATTACTGGGGGAAGATTGTGGATATTACTGGGGAAGATTGTGGATATTACACTGGGGGAAGATTGTGGATATTACACTGGGGGAAGATTGTGGATATTACTGGGGGAAGATTGTGGATATTACTGGGGGAAGATTGTGGATATTACACTGGGGGAAGATTGTGGATATTACACTGGGGGAAGATTGTGGATATTACTGGGGGAAGATTGTGGATATTACTGGGGGAAGATTGTGGATATTACTGGGGGAAGATTGTGGATATTACTGGGGAAGATTGTGGATATTACTATGGGAAGATTGTGGATATTACTGGGGGAAGATTGTGGATATTACTGGGGAAGATTGTGGATATTACTGGGGGAAGATTGTGGATATTACTGGGGGAAGATTGTGGATATTACTGGGGGAGACTGTGGATATTACTGGGGGAAGATTGTGGATATTACTGGGGAAGATTGTGGATATTACTGGGGAAGATTGTGGATATTACTGGGGAAGATTGTGGATATTACTGGGGGAAGATTGTGGATATTACACTGGGGGAAGATTGTGGATATTACTGGGGGAAGATTGTGGATATTACACTGGGGGAAGATTGTGGATATTACACTGGGGGAAGATTGTGGATATTACACTGGGGGAAGATTGTGGATATTACTGGGGGAAGATTGTGGATATTACACTGGGGAAGATTGTGGATATTACTGGGGGAAGATTGTGGTTATTACACTGGGGGAAGATTGTGGATATTACTGGGGGAAGATTGTGGATATTACTGGGGGAAGATTGTGGATATTTCTGGGGGAAGATTGTGGATATTACACTGGGGGAAGATTGTGGATATTACACTGGGGGAAGATTGTGGATATTACACTGGGGAAGATTGTGGATATTACTGGGGAAGATTGTGGATATTACACTGGGGGAAGATTGTGGATATTACACTGGGGGAAGATTGTGGATATTACTGGGGGAAGATTGTGGATATTACTGGGGAAGATTGTGGATATTACTGGGGGAAGATTGTGGATATTACTGGGGGAGATTGTGGATATTACTGGGGGAAGATTGTGGATATTACACTGGGGGAAGATTGTGGATATTACACTGGGGGAAGATTGTGGATATTACTGGGGAAGATTGTGGATATTACTGGGGGAAGATTGTGGATATTACTGGGGGAAGATTGTGGATATTACTGGGGGAAGATTGTGGATATTACACTGGGGGAAGATTGTGGATATTACTGGGGGAAGATTGTGGATATTACTGGGGGAAGATTGTGGATATTACTGGGGAAGATTGTGGATATTACTGGGGGAAGATTGTGGATATTACTGGGGGAAGATTGTGGATATTACTGGGGGAAGATTGTGGATATTACACTGGGGGAAGATTGTGGATATTACTGGGGAAGATTGTGGATATTACTGGGGGAAGATTGTGGATATTACTGGGGAAGATTGTGGATATTACTGGGGGAGATTGTGGATATTACTGGGGAAGATTGTGGATATTACTGGGGGAAGATTGTGGATATTACACTGGGGGAAGATTGTGGATATTACTGGGGGAAGATTGTGGATATTACTGGGGGAAGATTGTGGATATTACACTGGGGGAAGATTGTGGATATTACTGGGGGAAGATTGTGGATATTACTGGGGGAAGATTGTGGATATTACACTGGGGGAAGATTGTGGATATTACACTGGGGAAGATTGTGGATATTACACTGGGGGAAGATTGTGGATATTACACTGGGGGAAGATTGTGGATATTACTGGGGGAAGATTGTGGATATTACACTGGGGGAAGATTGTGGATATTACACTGGGGGAAGATTGTGGATATTACTGGGGGAAGATTGTGGATATTACACTGGGGGAAGATTGTGGATATTACACTGGGGAAGATTGTGGATATTACACTGGGGGAAGATTGTGGATATTACACTGGGGGAAGATTGTGGATATTACTGGGGGAAGATTGTGGATATTACACTGGGGGAAGATTGTGGATATTACACTGGGGGAAGATTGTGGATATTACACTGGGGAAGATTGTGGATATTACTGGGGAAGATTGTGGATATTACACTGGGGGAAGATTGTGGATATTACACTGGGGGAAGATTGTGGATATTACTGGGGGAAGATTGTGGATATTACTGGGGGAAGATTGTGGATATTACACTGGGGGAAGATTGTGGATATTACACTGGGGAAGATTGTGGATATTACTGGGGGAAGATTGTGGATATTACACTGGGGGAAGATTGTGGATATTACACTGGGGGAAGATTGTGGATATTACTGGGGGAAGATTGTGGATATTACTGGGGGAAGATTGTGGATATTACTGGGGGAAGATTGTGGATATTACTGGGGAAGATTGTGGATATTACTGGGGGAAGATTGTGGATATTACTGGGGAAGATTGTGGATATTACTGGGGAAGATTGTGGATATTACTGGGGAAGATTGTGGATATTACTGGGGGAAGATTGTGGATATTACACTGGGGGAAGATTGTGGATATTACTGGGGGAAGATTGTGGATATTACACTGGGGGAAGATTGTGGATATTACACTGGGGGAAGATTGTGGATATTACACTGGGGGAAGATTGTGGATATTACTGGGGGAAGATTGTGGATATTACACTGGGGGAAGATTGTGGATATTACTGGGGGAACTGGGGAAGATTGTGGATATTACTGGGGGAAGATTGTGGATATTACTGGGGGAAGATTGTGGATATTACACTGGGGGAAGATTGTGGATATTACTGGGGGAAGATTGTGGATATTACTGGGGGAAGATTGTGGATATACTGGGGGAAGATTGTGGATATTACTGGGGGAAGATTGTGGATATTACCTGGGGGAAGATTGTGGATATTACACTGGGGGAAGATTGTGGATATTACACTGGGGGAAGATTGTGGATATTACTGGGGGAAGATTGTGGATATTACACTGGGGGAAGATTGTGGATATTACCTGGGGGAAGATTGTGGATATTACTGGGGGAAGATTGTGGATATTACTGGGGGAAGATTGTGGATATTACACTGGGGGAAGATTGTGGATATTACACTGGGGGAAGATTGTGGATATTACTGGGGGAAGATTGTGGATATTACTGGGGGAGATTGTGGATATTACTGGGGGAAGATTGTGGATATTACACTGGGGGAAGATTGTGGATATTACACTGGGGAAGATTGAGGATACACTGGGGAGATTGTGATATATACTGGGGGAAGATTGTGGATATTACACTGGGGGAAGATTGTGGATATTACACTGGGGAAGATTGTGGATATACTGGGGGAAGATTGTGGATATAACTGGGGAAGATGTGGATATTACTGGGGGAAGATTGTGGATATTACTGGGGGAAGATTGTGGATATTACACTGGGGAAGATTGTGGATATTACTGGGGGAAGATTGTGGATATTACTGGGGGAAGATTGTGGATATTACACTGGGGGAAGATTGTGGATATTACCTGGGGGAAGATTGTGGATATTACTGGGGGAAGATTGTGGATATTACACTGGGGGAAGATTGTGGATATTACTGGGGGAAGATTGTGGATATTACACTGGGGGAAGATTGTGGATATTACACTGGGGAAGATTGTGGATATTACACTGGGGGAAGATTGTGGATATTACTGGGGGAAGATTGTGGATATTACAGGGGGAAGATTGTGGATATTACTGGGGGAAGATTGTGGATATTACTGGGGAAGATTGTGGATATACTGGGGAAGATTGTGGATATTACTGGGGAAGATTGTGGATATTACTGGGGAAGATTGTGGATATTACTGGGGGAAGATTGTGGATATTACTGGGGAAGATTGTGGATATTACTGGGGGAAGATTGTGGATATTACTGGGGGAAGATTGTGGATATTACTGGGGGAAGATTGTGGATATTACACTGGGGGAAGATTGTGGATATTACTGGGGGAAGATTGTGGATATTACACTGGGGGAAGATTGTGGATATTACTGGGGGAAGATTGTGGATATTACACTGGGGAAGATTGTGGATATTACTGGGGGAAGATTGTGGATATTACACTGGGGGAAGATTGTGGATATTACTGGGGGAAGATTGTGGATATTACTGGGGGAAGATTGTGGATATTACACTGGGGGAAGATTGTGGATATTACTGGGGGAAGATTGTGGATATTACTGGGGAAGATTGTGGATATTACTGGGGAAGATTGTGGATATTACACTGGGGGAAGATTGTGGATATTACACTGGGGAAGATTGTGGATATTACACTGGGGGAAGATTGTGGATATTACTGGGGGAAGATTGTGGATATTACTGGGGAAGATTGTGGATATTACTGGGGAAGATTGTGGATATTACTGGGGAAGATTGTGGATATTACTGGGGGAAGATTGTGGATATTACTGGGGGAAGATTGTGGATATTACTGGGGGAAGATTGTGGATATTACTGGGGGAAGATTGTGGATATTACACTGGGGGAAGATTATGGATATTACACTGGGGAAGATTGTGGATATTACTGGGGAAGATTGTGGATATTACACTGGGGAAGATTGTGGATATTACACTGGGGGAAGATTGTGGATATTACACTGGGGAAGATTGTGGATATTACACTGGGGGAAGATTGTGGATATTACTGGGGAAGATTGTGGATATTACTGGGGGAAGATTGTGGATATTACTGGGGGAAGATTGTGGATATTACTGGGGGAAGATTGTGGATATTACTGGGGGAAGATTGTGGATATTACTGGGGGAAGATTGTGGATATTACTGGGGGAAGATTGTGGATATTACTGGGGAAGATTGTGGATATTACACTGGGGGAAGATTGTGGATATTACTGGGGGAAGATTGTGGATATTACACTGGGGGAAGATTGTGGATATTACACTGGGGGAAGATTGTGGATATTACACTGGGGGAAGATTGTGGATATTACTGGGGGAAGATTGTGGATATTAACTGGGGGAAGATTGTGGATATTACACTGGGGGAAGATTGTGGATATTACTGGGGGAAGATTGTGGATATTACTGGGGGAAGATTGTGGATATTACTGGGGGAAGATTGTGGATATTACACTGGGGGAAGATTGTGGATATTACTGGGGAAGATGTGGATATCTGGGAGATGTGGATATTACACTGGGGAAGATTGTGGATATTACACTGGGGGAAGATTGTGGATATTACACTGGGGGAAGATTGTGGATATTACACTGGGGGAAGATTGTGGATATTACACTGGGGGAAGATTGTGGATATTACACTGGGGGAAGATTGTGGATATTACCTGGGGGAAGATTGTGGATATTACACTGGGGAAGATTGTGGATATTACTGGGGAAGATTGTGGATATTACACTGGGGGAAGATTGTGGATATTACACTGGGGGAAGATTGTGGATATTACACTGGGGAAGATTGTGGATATTACTGGGGGAAGATTGTGGATATTACACTGGGGGAAGATTGTGGATATTACACTGGGGGAAGATTGTGGATATTACACTGGGGAAGATTGTGGATATTACTGGGGAAGATTGTGGATATTACCTGGGGGAAGATTGTGGATATTACTGGGGGAAGATTGTGGATATTACTGGGGGAAGATTGTGGATATTACTGGGGGAAGATTGTGGATATTACTGAGGGGAAGATTGTGGATATTACTGGGGAAGATTGTGGATATTACTGGGGGAAGATTGTGGATATTACTGGGGGAAGATTGTGGATATTACTGGGGGAAGATTGTGGATATTACTGGGGGAAGATTGTGGATATTACTGGGGAAGATTGTGGATATTACACTGGGGAAGATTGTGGATATTACTGGGGGAAGATTGTGGATATTACTGGGGAAGATTGTGGATATTACTGGGGGAAGATTGTGGATATTACTGGGGGAAGATTGTGGATATTACTGGGGGAAGATTGTGGATATTACTGGGGGAAGATTGTGGATATTAACTGGGGGAAGATTGTGGATATTACACTGGGGGAAGATTGTGGATATTACTGGGGAAGATTGTGGATATTACTGGGGGAAGATTGTGGATATTACACTGGGGGAAGATTGTGGATATTACACTGGGGAAGATTGTGGATATTACTGGGGGAAGATTGTGGATATTACACTGGGGGAAGATTGTGGATATTACACTGGGGGAAGATTGTGGATATTACTGGGGGAAGATTGTGGATATTACACTGGGGGAAGATTGTGGATATTACACTGGGGAAGATTGTGGATATTACTGGGGGAAGATTGTGGATATTACTGGGGAAGATTGTGGATATTACTGGGGGAAGATTGTGGATATTACTGGGGGAAGATTGTGGATATTACACTGGGGGAAGATTGTGGATATTACACTGGGGAAGATTGTGGATATTACTGGGGGAAGATTGTGGATATTACTGGGGGAAGATTGTGGATATTACTGGGGAAGATTGTGGATATTACTGGGGAAGATTGTGGATATTACTGGGGAAGATTGTAGATATTACTGGGGAAGATTGTGGATATTACACTGGGGGAAGATTGTGGATATTACACTGGGGGAAGATTGTGGATATTACACTGGGGGAAGATTGTGGATATTACACTGGGGGAAGATTGTGGATATTACTGGGGGAAGATTGTGGATATTACTGGGGGAAGATTGTGGATATTACACTGGGGAAGATTGTGGATATTACTGGGGAAGATTGTGGATATTACACTGGGGGAAGATTGTGGATATTACACTGGGGGAAGATTGTGGATATTACTGGGGAAGATTGTGGATATTACTGGGGGAAGGTTGTGGATATTACTGGGGAAGATTGTGGATATTACTGGGGGAAGATTGTGGATATTACTGGGGGGAAGATTGTGGATATTACTGGGGGAAGATTGTGGATATTACACTGGGGGAAGATTGTGGATATTACTGGGGGAAGATTGTGGATATTACTGGGGGAAGATTGTGGATATTACTGGGGAAGATTGTGGATATTACTGGGGGAAGATTGTGGATATTACACTGGGGGAAGATTGTGGATATTACTGGGGGAAGATTGTGGATATTACTGGGGGAAGATTGTGGATATTACTGGGGGAAGATTGTGGATATTACACTGGGGGAAGATTGTGGATATTACTGGGGAAGATTGTGGATATTACTGGGGGAAGATTGTGGATATTACTGGGGGAAGATTGTGGATATTACTGGGGAAGATTGTGGATATTACTGGGGGAAGATTGTGGATATTACTGGGGAAGATTGTGGATATTACTGGGGGAAGATTGTGGATATTACACTGGGGGAAGATTGTGGATATTACTGGGGGAAGATTGTGGATATTACTGGGGGAAGATTGTGGATATTACACTGGGGGAAGATTGTGGATATTACACTGGGGGAAGATTGTGGATATTACACTGGGGGAAGATTGTGGATATTACTGGGGGAAGATTGTGGATATTACACTGGGGGAAGATTGTGGATATTACACTGGGGGAAGATTGTGGATATTACTGGGGAAGATTGTGGATATTACTGGGGGAAGATTGTGGATATTACACTGGGGGAAGATTGTGGATATTACACTGGGGAAGATTGTGGATATTACTGGGGGAAGATTGTGGATATTACACTGGGGGAAGATTGTGGATATTACACTGGGGAAGATTGTGGATATTACTGGGGAAGATTGTGGATATTACACTGGGGGAAGATTGTGGATATTACACTGGGGAAGATTGTGGATATTACTGGGGGAAGATTGTGGATATTACTGGGGGAAGATTGTGGATATTACTGGGGGAAGATTGTGGATATTACTGGGGGAAGATTGTGGATATTACACTGGGGGAAGATTGTGGATATTACACTGGGGAAGATTGTGGATATTACTGGGGGGAAGATTGTGGATATTACTGGGGGAAGATTGTGGATATTACTGGGGAAGATTGTGGATATTACTGGGGAAGATTGTGGATATTACACTGGGGAAGATTGTAGATATTACTGGGGAAGATTGTGGATATTACACTGGGGGAAGATTGTGGATATTACACTGGGGGAAGATTGTGGATATTACACTGGGGGAAGATTGTGGATATTACACTGGGGGAAGATTGTGGATATTACTGGGGGAAGATTGTGGATATTACTGGGGGAAGATTGTGGATATTACACTGGGGAAGATTGTGGATATTACTGGGGGAAGATTGTGGATATTACACTGGGGGAAGATTGTGGATATTACACTGGGGGAAGATTGTGGATATTACTGGGGGAAGATTGTGGATATTACTGGGGGAAGGTTGTGGATATTACTGGGGAAGATTGTGGATATTACTGGGGGAAGATTGTGGATATTACTGGGGGGAAGATTGTGGATATTACTGGGGGAAGATTGTGGATATTACACTGGGGGAAGATTGTGGATATTACTGGGGGAAGATTGTGGATATTACTGGGGGAAGATTGTGGATATTACTGGGGAAGATTGTGGATATTACTGGGGGAAGATTGGGATATTACCTGGGGGAAGATTGTGATATTACTGGGGGAAGATTGTGGATATTACTGGGGGAAGATTGTGGATATTACTGGGGGAAGATTGTGGATATTACACTGGGGGAAGATTGTGGATATTACTGGGGAAGATTGTGGATATTACTGGGGGAAGATTGTGGATATTACTGGGGAAGATTGTGGATATTACTGGGGGAAGATTGTGGATATTACTGGGGAAGATTGTGGATTACTGGGGGAAGATTGTGGATATTACACTGGGGGAAGATTGTGGATATTACTGGGGGAAGATTGTGGATATTACTGGGGGAAGATTGTGGATATTACACTGGGGAAGATTGTGGATATTACACTGGGGGAAGATTGTAGATATTACTGGGGGAAGATTGTGGATATTAACTGGGGGAAGATTGTGGATATTACTGGGGGAAGATTGTGGATATTACACTGGGGAAGATTGTGGATATTACACTGGGGGAAGATTGTGGATATTACACTGGGGAAGATTGTGGATATTACTGGGGAAGATTGTGGATATTACTGGGGGAAGATTGTGGATATTACTGGGGGAAGATTGTGGATATTACACTGGGGGAAGATTGTGGATATTACACTGGGGGAAGATTGTGGATATTACACTGGGGAAGATTGTGGATATTACTGGGGGGAAGATTGTGGATATTACTGGGGGAAGATTGTGGATAT
Source organism: Rana muscosa (assembly GCA_029206835.1). Classification (NCBI taxonomy): domain Eukaryota; kingdom Metazoa; phylum Chordata; class Amphibia; order Anura; family Ranidae; genus Rana; species Rana muscosa. The sequence continues at coordinate 312,527 of JARGYO010005609.1, forward strand.
TACCTGGGGGAAGATTGTGGATATTACACTGGGGAAGATTGTGGATATTACACTGGGGGAAGATTGTGGATATTACTGGGGGAAGATTGTGGATATTACACTGGGGGAAGATTGTGGATATTACACTGGGGGAAGATTGTGGATATTACTGGGGGAAGATTGTGGATATTACTGGGGGAAGATTGTGGATATTACTGGGGGAAGATTGTGGATATTACACTGGGGGAAGATTGTGGATATTACACTGGGGAAGATTGTGGATATTACTGGGGAAGATTGTGGATATTACTGGGGGAAGATTGTGGATATTACTGGGGGAAGATTGTGGATATTACTGGGGAAGATTGTGGATATTACTGGGGAAGATTGTGGATATTACTGGGGGAAGATTGTGGATATTACACTGGGGGAAGATTGTGGATATTACTGGGGGAAGATTGTGGATATTACTGGGGGAAGATTGTGGATATTACTGGGGGAAGATTGTGGATATTACACTGGGGGAAGATTGTGGATATTACACTGGGGGAAGATTGTGGATATTACTGGGGGAAGATTGTGGATATTACTGGGGGAAGATTGTGGATATTACCTGGGGGAAGATTGTGGATATTACTGGGGGAAGATTGTGGATATTACTGGGGGAAGATTGTGGATATTACTGGGGAAGATTGTGGATATTACTGGGGGAAGATTGTGGATATTACTGGGGGAAGATTGTGGATATTACACTGGGGGAAGATTGTGGATATTACACTGGGGAAGATTGTGGATATTACTGGGGGAAGATTGTGGATATTACACTGGGAGATTGTGATATACTGGGGGAAGATTGTGGATATTACTGGGGGAAGATTGTGGATATTACTGGGGAAGATTGTGGATATTACTGGGGGAAGATTGTGGATATTACTGGGGGAAGATTGTGGATATTACTGGGGGAAGATTGTGGATATTACTGGGGGAAGATTGTGGATATTACACTGGGGGAAGATTGTGGATATTACACTGGGGGAAGATTGTGGATATTACTGGGGGAAGATTGTGGATATTACACTGGGGGAAGATTGTGGATATTACTGGGGGAAGATTGTGGATATTACTGGGGAAGATTGTGGATATTACTGGGGAAGATTGTGGATATTACTGGGGGGAGATTGTGGATATTACACTGGGGGAAGATTGTGGAAATTACACTGGGGGAAGATTGTGGATATTACTGGGGGAAGATTGTGGATATTACTGGGGTAAGATTGTGGATATTACTGGGGAAGATTGTGGATATTACTGGGGGAAGATTGTGGATATTACTGGGGGAAGATTGTGGATATTACTGGGGGAAGATTGTGGATATTACTGGGGGAAGATTGTGGATATTACACTGGGGGAAGATTGTGGATATTACTGGGGAAGATTGTGGATATTACATGGGGGAAGATTGTGGATATTACCTGGGGGAAGATTGTGGATATTCACTGGGGGAAGATTGTGGATATTACACTGGGGGAAGATTGTGGATATTACTGGGGGAAGATTGTGGATATTACTGGGGGAAGATTGTGGATATTACTGGGGGAAGATTGTGGATATTACTGGGGAAGATTGTGGATATTACACTGGGGGAAGATTGTGGATATTACTGGGGGAAGATTGTGGATATTACTGGGGGAAGATTGTGGATATTACACTGGGGGAAGATTGTGGATATTACTGGGGGAAGATTGTGGATATTACTGGGGGAAGATTGTGGATATTCACTGGGGGAAGATTGTGGATATTACTGGGGGAAGATTGTGGATATTACACTGGGGGAAGATTGTGGATATTACTGGGGGAAGATTGTGGATATTACACTGGGGGAAGATTGTGGATATTACACTGGGGGAAGATTGTGGATATTACACTGGGAGAAGATTGTGGATATTACTGGGGGAAGATTGTGGATATTACTGGGGAAGATTGTGGATATTACTGGGGGAAGATTGTGGATATTACTGGGGAAGATTGTGGATATTACACTGGGGGAAGATTGTGGATATTACTGGGGGAAGATTGTGGATATTACTGGGGGAAGATTGTGGATATTACACTGGGGGAAGATTGTGGATATTACACTGGGGAAGATTGTGGATATTACTGGGGGAAGATTGTGGATATTACCTGGGGGAAGATTGTGGATATTACTGGGGGAAGATTGTGGATATTACTGGGGAAGATTGTGGATATTACTGGGGGAAGATTGTGGATATTACACTGGGGGAAGATTGTGGATATTACACTGGGGAAGATTGTGGATATTACTGGGGAAGATTGTGGATATTACACTGGGGGAAGATTGTGGATATTACTGGGGGAAGATTGTGGATATTACTGGGGAAGATTGTGGATATTACTGGGGAAGATTGTGGATATTACTGGGGAAGATTGTGGATATTACTGGGGAAGATTGTGGATATTACTGGGGGAAGATTGTGGATATTACTGGGGAAGATTGTGGATATTAACTGGGGGAAGATTGTGGATATTACACTGGGGGAAGATTGTGGATATTACACTGGGGGAAGATTGTGGATATTACTGGGGGGAAGATTGTGGATATTACTGGGGGAAGATTGTGGATATTACTGGGGGAAGATTGTGGATATTACTGGGGGAAGATTGTGGATATTACTGGGGGAAGATTGTGGATATTACACTGGGGGAAGATTGTGGATATTACTGGGGGAAGATTGTGGATATTACACTGGGGGAAGATTGTGGATATTACTGGGGGAAGATTGTGGATATTACTGGGGGAAGATTGTGGATATTACACTGGGGGAAGATTGTGGATATTACTGGGGGAAGATTGTGGATATTACTGGGGAAGATTGTGGATATTACTGGGGAAGATTGTGGATATTACTGGGGAAGATTGTGGATATTACTGGGGAAGATTGTGGATATTACTGGGGGAAGATTGTGGATATTACACTGGGGAAGATTGTGGATATTACTGGGGGAAGATTGTGGATATTACACTGGGGGAAGATTGTGGATATTACTGGGGGAAGATTGTGGATATTACTGGGGGGAGATTGTGGATATTACTGGGGGAAAATTGTGGATATTACTGGGGGAAGATTGTGGATATTACTGGGGAAGATTGTGGATATTACTGGGGAAGATTGTGGATACTGGGGAAGATTGTGGATATTACTGGGGGAAGATTGTGGATATTACACTGGGGAAGATTGTGGATATTACTGGGGGAAGATTGTGGATATTACACTGGGGGAAGATTGTGGATATTACTGGGGGAAGATTGTGGATATTACTGGGGGGAGTTTGTGGATATTACTGGGGGAAGATTGTGGATATTACTGGGGGAAGATTGATATTACTGGGGGAAGATTGTGGATATTACACTGGGGGAAGATTGTGGATATTACACTGGGGGAAGATTGTGGATATTACACTGGGGGAAGATTGTGGATATTACACTGGGGGAAGATTGTGGATATTACACTGGGGGAAGATTGTGGATATTACTGGGGGAAGATTGTGGATATTACTGGGGGAAGATTGTGGATATTACTGGGGGAAGATTGTGGATATTACACTGGGGGAAGATTGTGGATATTACACTGGGGGAAGATTGTGGATATTACACTGGGGGAAGATTGTGGATATTACTGGGTAAGATTGTGGATATTACACTGGGGGAAGATTGTGGATATTACTGGGGAAGATTGTGGATATTACACTGGGGGAAGATTGTGGATATTACTGGGGAAGATTGTGGATATTACTGGGGGAAGATTGTGGATATTACTGGGGAAGATTGTGGATATTACTGGGGGAAGATTGTGGATATTACTGGGGAAGATTGTGGATATTACTGGGGGAAGATTTTGGATATTACACTGGGGGAAGATTGTGGATATTACTGGGGGAAGATTGTGGATATTACTGGGGGAAGATTGTGGATATTACACTGGGGGAAGATTGTGGATATTACACTGGGGAAGATTGTGGATATTACACTGGGGGAAGATTGTGGATATTACACTGGGGGAAGATTGTGGATATTACTGGGGGAAGATTGTGGATATTACACTGGGGGAAGATTGTGGATATTACACTGGGGGAAGATTGTGGATATTACACTGGGGAAGATTGTGGATATTACTGGGGAAGATTGTGGATATTACACTGGGGGAAGATTGTGGATATTACACTGGGGGAAGATTGTGGATATTACTGGGGGAAGATTGTGGATATTACACTGGGGAAGATTGTGGATATTACACTGGGGAAGATTGTGGATATTACTGGGGGAAGATTGTGGATATTACACTGGGGGAAGATTGTGGATATTACACTGGGGGAAGATTGTGGATATTACTGGGGGAAGATTGTGGATATTACTGGGGGAAGATTGTGGATATTACTGGGGGAATATTGTGGATATTACTGGGGAAGATTGTGGATATTACTGGGGAAGATTGTGGATATTACTGGGGAAGATTGTGGATATTACTGGGGAAGATTGTGGATATTACTGGGGAAGATTGTGGATATTACTGGGGGAAGATTGTGGATATTACACTGGGGGAAGATTGTGGATATTACTGGGGGAAGATTGTGGATATTACACTGGGGGAAGATTGTGGATATTACACTGGGGGAAGATTGTGGATATTACACTGGGGGAAGATTGTGGATATTACTGGGGGAAGATTGTGGATATTACTGGGGGAAGATTGTGGATATTACACTGGGGAAGATTGTGGATATTACTGGGGGAAGATTGTGGATATTACACTGGGGGAAGATTGTGGATATTACACTGGGGGAAGATTGTGGATATTACTGGGGGAAGATTGTGGATATTACTGGGGGAAGATTGTGGATATTACACTGGGGGAAGATTGTGGATATTACTGGGGAAGATTGTGGATATTACTGGGGGAAGATTGTGGATATTACACTGGGGGAAGATTGTGGATATTACACTGGGGAAGATTGTGGATATTACTGGGGGAAGATTGTGGATATTACACTGGGGGAAGATTGTGGATATTACTGGGGGAAGATTGTGGATATTACACTGGGGGAAGATTGTGGATATTACACTGGGGGAAGATTGTGGATATTACTGGGGAATGTGGAATTACTGGGGGAAGATTGGATATTACTGGGGAAGATTGTGGATATTACTGCGGGAAGATTGTGGATATTACTGAGGGAAGATTGTGGATATTACTGGGGAAGATTGTGGATATTACTGGGGGAAGATTGTGGATATTACTGGGGGAAGATTGTGGATATTACTGGGGGAAGATTGTGGATATTACTGGGGGAAGATTGTGGATATTACTGGGGAAGATTGTGGATATTACTGGGGGAAGATTGTGGATATTACTGGGGAAGATTGTGGATATTACTGGGGAAGATTGTGGATATTACTGGGGAAGATTGTGGATATTACTGGGGGAAGATTGTGGATATTACACTGGGGGAAGATTGTGGATATTACCTGGGGGAAGATTGTGGATATTACACTGGGGGAAGATTGTGGATATTACACTGGGGGAAGATTGTGGATATTACACTGGGGGAAGATTGTGGATATTACTGGGGGAAGATTGTGGATATTACTGGGGGAAGATTGTGGATATTACACTGGGGAAGATTGTGGATATTACTGGGGGAAGATTGTGGATATTACACTGGGGGAAGATTGTGGATATTACACTGGGGGAAGATTGTGGATATTACTGGGGGAAGATTGTGGATATTACTGGGGGAAGATTGTGGATATTACACTGGGGAAGATTGTGGATATTACTGGGGAAGATTGTGGATATTACTGGGGGAAGATTGTGGATATTACACTGGGGGAAGATTGTGGATATTACACTGGGGAAGATTGTGGATATTACTGGGGAAGATTGTGGATATTACACTGGGGGAAGATTGTGGATATTACTGGGGGAAGATTGTGGATATTACACTGGGGGAAGATTGTGGATATTACACTGGGGGAAGATTGTGGATATTACTGGGGAAGATTGTGGATATTACTGGGGGAAGATTGTGGATATTACAGGGGAAGATTGTGGATATTACTGCGGGAAGATTGTGGATATTACTGAGGGAAGATTGTGGATATTACTGGGGGAAGATTGTGGATATTACTGGGGAAGATTGTGGATATTACTGGGGGAAGATTGTGGATATTACTGGGGGAAGATTGTGGATATTACTGGGGGAAGATTGTGGATATTACTGGGGGAAGATTGTGGATATTACTGGGGGAAGATTGTGGATATTACTGGGGAAGATTGTGGATATTACTGGGGGAAGATTGTGGATATTACTGGGGGAAGATTGTGGATATTACACTGGGAAGATTGTGGATATTACTGGGGGAAGATTGTGGATATTACACTGGGGGAAGATTGTGGATATTACACTGGGGGAAGATTGTGGATATTACTGGGGGAAGATTGTGGATATTACTGGGGGAAGATTGTGGATATTACACTGGGGGAAGATTGTGGATATTACTGGGGGAAGATTGTGGATATTACTGGGGAAGATTGTGGATATTACTGGGGAAGATTGTGGATATTACTGGGGGAAGATTGTGGATATTACACTGGGGGAAGATTGTGGATATTACTGGGGGAAGATTGTGGATATTACTGGGGGAAGATTGTGGATATTACTGGGGGAAGATTGTGGATATTACACTGGGGGAAGATTGTGGATATTACTGGGGAAGATTGTGGATATTACTGGGGGAAGATTGTGGATATTACTGGGGGAAGATTGTGGATATTACTGGGGAAGATTGTGGCTATTACTGGGGGAAGATTGTGGATATTACTGGGGAAGATTGTGGATATTACTGGGGGAAGATTGTGGATATTACTGGGGGAAGATTGTGGATATTACACTGGGGAAGATTGTGGATATTACTGGGGAAGATTGTGGATATTACACTGGGGGAAGATTGTGGATATTACACTGGGGGAAGATTGTGGATATTACTGGGGGAAGATTGTGGATATTACTGGGGGAAGATTGTGGATATTACACTGGGGGAAGATTGTGGATATTACACTGGGGGAAGATTGTGGATATTACTGGGGGAAGATTGTGGATATTACACTGGGGAAGATTGTGGATATTACTGGGGAAGTTTGTGGATATTACTGGGGGAAGATTGTGGATATTACTGGGGGAAGATTGTGGATATTACTGGGGGAAGATTGTGGATATTACACTGGGGAAGATTGTGGATATTACTGGGGGAAGATTGTGGATATTACACTGGGGGAAGATTGTGGATATTACTGGGGGAAGATTGTGGATATTACTGGGGAAGATTGTGGATATTGGGAAGATTGTGGATATTACTGGGGAAGATTGTGGATATTACTGGGGGAAGATTGTGGATATTACTGGGGGAAGATTGTGGATATTACACTGGGGAAGATTGTGGATATTACTGGGGGAAGATTGTGGATATTACACTGGGGGAAGATTGTGGATATTACACTGGGGGAAGATTGTGGATATTACTGGGGGAAGATTGTGGATATTACTGGGGGAAGATTGTGGATATTACTGGGGGAAGATTGTGGATATTACACTGGGGGAAGATTGTGGATATTACTGGGGGAGATTGTGGATATTACTGGGGGAAGATTGTGGATATTACACTGGGGGAAGATTGTGGATATTACACTGGGGGAAGATTGTGGATATTACTGGGGGAAGATTGTGGATATTACACTGGGGAAGATTGTGGATATTACTGGGGAAGATTGTGGATATTACTGGGGGAAGATTGTGGATATTACTGGGGAAGATTGTGGATATTACTGGGGAAGATTGTGGATATTACTGGGGAAGATTGTGGATATTACACTGGGGGAAGATTGTGGATATTACACTGGGGAAGATTGTGGATATTACACTGGGGAAGATTGTGGATATTACACTGGGGGAAGATTGTGGATATTACTGGGGGAAGATTGTGGATATTACACTGGGGGAAGATTGTGGATATTACTGGGGGAAGATTGTGGATATTACACTGGGGGAAGATTGTGGATATTACACTGGGGGAAGATTGTGGATATTACTGGGGGAAGATTGTGGATATTACTGGGGGAAGATTGTGGATATTACACTGGGGAAGATTGTGGATATTACTGGGGGAAGATTGTGGATATTACACTGGGGGAAGATTGTGGATATTACACTGGGGGAAGATTGTGGATATTACTGGGGGAAGATTGTGGATATTACTGGGGGAAGATTGTGGATATTACACTGGGGGAAGATTGTGGATATTACTGGGGGAAGATTGTGGATATTACTGGGGGAAGATTGTGGATATTACTGGGGGAAGATTGTGGATATTACTGGGGGAAGATTGTGGATATTACACTGGGGGAAGATTGTGGATATTACTGGGGGAAGATTGTGGATATTACTGGGGGAAGATTGTGGATATTACACTGGGGGAAGATTGTGGATATTACACTGGGGAAGATTGTGGATATTACACTGGGGGAAGATTGTGGATATTACTGGGGGAAGATTGTGGATATTACTGGGGAAGATTGTGGATATTACTGGGGGAAGATTGTGGATATTACTGGGGGGAGATTGTGGATATTACACTGGGGGAAGATTGTGGAAATTACACTGGGGGAAGATTGTGGATATTACTGGGGGAAGATTGTGGATATTACTGGGGGAAGATTGTGGATATTACTGGGGAAGATTGTGGATATTACTGGGGGAAGATTGTGGATATTACTGGGGAAGATTGTGGATATTACTGGGGGAAGATTGTGGATATTACTGGGGAAGATTGTGGATATTACACTGGGGGAAGATTGTGGATATTACTGGGGGAAGATTGTGGATATTACTGGGGGAAGATTGTGGATATTACACTGGGGGAAGATTGTGGATATTACACTGGGGAAGATTGTGGATATTACACTGGGGGAAGATTGTGGATATTACTGGGGAAGATTGTGGATATTACTGGGGGAAGATTGTGGATATTACTGGGGAAGATTGTAGATATTACTGGGGGAAGATTGTGGATATTACACTGGGGGAAGATTGTGGATATTACTGGGGAAGATTGTGGATATTACTGGGGGAAGATTGTGGATATTACACTGGGGGAAGATTGTGGATATTACTGGGGGAAGATTGTGGATATTACTGGGGGAAGATTGTGGATATTACACTGGGGGAAGATTGTGGATATTACTGGGGGAAGATTGTGGATATTACACTGGGGGAAGATTGTGGATATTACTGGGGGAAGATTGTGGATATTACACTGGGGGAAGATTGTGGATATTACACTGGGGGAAGATTGTGGATATTACACTGGAGAAGATTGTGGATATTACTGGGGGAAGATTGTGGATATTACTGGGGAAGATTGTGGATATTACTGGGGGAAGATTGTGGATATTACTGGGGGAAGATTGTGGATATTACACTGGGGGAAGATTGTGGATATTACTGGGGGAAGATTGTGGATATTACACTGGGGGAAGATTGTGGATATTACTGGGGGAGATTGTGGATATTACTGGGGGAAGATTGTGGATATTACTGGGGGAAGATTGTGGATATTACTGGGGGAAGATTGTGGATATTACTGGGGGAAGATTGTGGATATTACTGGGGGAAGATTGTGGATATTACACTGGGGGAAGATTGTGGATATTACTGGGGGAAGATTGTGGATATTACTGGGGAAGATTGTGGATATTACTGGGGAAGATTGTGGATATTACTGGGGAAGATTGTGGATATTACACTGGGGGAAGATTGTGGATATTACACTGGGGAAGATTGTGGATATTACTGGGGGAAGATTGTGGATATTACACTGGGGGAAGATTGTGGATATTACACTGGGGAAGATTGTGGATATTACTGGGGGAAGATTGTGGATATTACACTGGGGGAAGATTGTGGATATTACTGGGGGAAGATTGTGGATATTACTGGGGAAGATTGTGGATATTACTGGGGGAAGATTGTGGATATTACACTGGGGGAAGATTGTGGATATTACACTGGGGAAGATTGTGGATATTACTGGGGGAAGATTGTGGATATTACACTGGGGGAAGATTGTGGATATTACTGGGGAAGATTGTGGATATTACTGGGGAAGATTGTGGATATTACTGGGGAAGATTGTGGATATTACTGGGGAAGATTGTGGATATTACTGGGGGAAGATTGTGGATATTACTGGGGAAGATTGTGGATATTACTGGGGGAAGATTGTGGATATTACTGGGGGAAGATTGTGGATATTACACTGGGGGAAGATTGTGGATATTACACTGGGGGAAGATTGTGGATATTACTGGGGGGAAGATTGTGGATATTACTGGGGGAAGATTGTGGATATTACTGGGGGAAGATTGTGGATATTACTGGGGGAAGATTGTGGATATTACTGGGGGAAGATTGTGGATATTACACTGGGGGAAGATTGTGGATATTACTGGGGGAAGATTGTGGATATTACACTGGGGGAAGATTGTGGATATTACTGGGGGAAGATTGTGGATATTACTGGGGGAAGATTGTGGATATTACACTGGGGGAAGATTGTGGATATTACTGGGGAAGATTGTGGATATTACACTGGGGGAAGATTGTGGATATTACACTGGGGGAAGATTGTGGATATTACTGGGGGAAGATTGTGGATATTACTGGGGAAGATTGTGGATATTACTGGGGAAGATTGTGGATATTACTGGGGAAGATTGTGGATATTACTGGGGAAGATTGTGGATATTACTGGGGGAAGATTGTGGATATTACACTGGGGGAAGATTGTGGATATTACTGGGGGAAGATTGTGGATATTACACTGGGGGAAGATTGTGGATATTACTGGGGGAAGATTGTGGATATTACTGGGGGAGATTGTGGATATTACTGGGGGAAGATTGTGGATATTACTGGGGGAAGATTGTGGATATTACTGGGGGAAGATTGTGGATATTACTGGGGGAAGATTGTGGATATTACTGGGGGAAGATTGTGGATATTACACTGGGGGAAGATTGTGGATATTACACTGGGGGAAGATTGTGGATATTACACTGGGGGAAGATTGTGGATATTACACTGGGGGAAGATTGTGGATATTACACTGGGGTAAGATTGTGGATATTACTGGGGGAAGATTGTGGATATTACTGGGGAAGATTGTGGATATTACTGGGGGAAGATTGTGGATATTACTGGGGGAAGATTGTGGATATTACACTGGGGGAAGATTGTGGATATTACACTGGGGGAAGATTGTGGATATTACACTGGGGGAAGATTGTGGATATTACTGGGGAAGATTGTGGATATTACACTGGGGGAAGATTGTGGATATTACTGGGGGAAGATTGTGGATATTACACTGGGGGAAGATTGTGGATATTACTGGGGAAGATTGTGGATATTACTGGGGGAAGATTGTGGATATTACTGGGGAAGATTGTGGATATTACTGGGGGAAGATTGTGGATATTACTGGGGAAGATTGTGGATATTACTGGGGGAAGATTGTGGATATTACACTGGGGGAAGATTGTGGATATTACTGGGGGAAGATTGTGGATATTACTGGGGGAAGATTGTGGATATTACACTGGGGGAAGATTGTGGATATTACACTGGGGAAGATTGTGGATATTACACTGGGGGAAGATTGTGGATATTACACTGGGGGAAGATTGTGGATATTACTGGGGGAAGATTGTGGATATTACACTGGGGGAAGATTGTGGATATTACACTGGGGGAAGATTGTGGATATTACACTGGGGAAGATTGTGGATATTACTGGGGAAGATTGTGGATATTACACTGGGGGAAGATTGTGGATATTACACTGGGGGAAGATTGTGGATATTACTGGGGGAAGATTGTGGATATTACACTGGGGGAAGATTGTGGATATTACACTGGGGAAGATTGTGGCTATTACTGGGGGAAGATTGTGGATATTACACTGGGGGAAGATTGTGGATATTACACTGGGGGAAGATTGTGGATATTACTGGGGGAAGATTGTGGATATTACTGGGGGAAGATTGTGGATATTACTGGGGGAAGATTGTGGATATTACTGGGGAAGATTGTGGATATTACTGGGGGAAGATTGTGGATATTACTGGGGAAGATTGTGGATATTACTGGGGAAGATTGTGGATATTACTGGGGGAAGATTGTGGATATTACACTGGGGGAAGATTGTGGATATTACTGGGGGAAGATTGTGGATATTACACTGGGGGAAGATTGTGGATATTACACTGGGGGAAGATTGTGGATATTACACTGGGGGAAGATTGTGGATATTACTGGGGGAAGATTGTGGATATTACTGGGGGAAGATTGTGGATATTACACTGGGGAAGATTGTGGATATTACTGGGGGAAGATTGTGGATATTACACTGGGGGAAGATTGTGGATATTACACTGGGGGGAAGATTGTGGATATTACTGGGGGAAGATTGTGGATATTACTGGGGGAAGATTGTGGATATTACACTGGGGGAAGATTGTGGATATTACTGGGGAAGATTGTGGATATTACTGGGGGAAGATTGTGGATATTACTGGGGGAAGATTGTGGATATTACTGGGGGAAGATTGTGGATATTACTGGGGGAAGATTGTGGATATTACACTGGGGGAAGATTGTGGATATTACTGGGGGAAGATTGTGGATATTACTGGGGGAAGATTGTGGATATTACTGGGGGAAGATTGTGGATATTACTGGGGAAGATTGTGGATATTACTGGGGAAGATTGTGGATATTACTGGGGGAAGATTGTGGATATTACTGGGGGAAGATTGTGGATATTACTGGGGGAAGATTGTGGATATTACTGGGGGAAGATTGTGGATATTACTGGGGGAAGATTGTGGATATTACTGGGGGAAGATTGTGGATATTACTGGGGGAAGATTGTGGATATTACTGGGGAAGATTGTGGATATTACTGGGGGAAGATTGTGGATATTACTGGGGGAAGATTGTGGATATTACTGGGGGAAGATTGTGGATATTACTGGGGGAAGATTGTGGATATTACTGGGGGAAGATTGTGGATATTACTGGGGGAAGATTGTGGATATTACTGGGGGAAGATTGTGGATATTACTGGGGGAAGATTGTGGATATTACTGGGGGAAGATTGTGGATATTACTGGGGAAGATTGTGAATATTACTGGGGGAAGATTGTGGATATTACTGGGGGAAGATTGTGGATATTACACTGGGGGAAGATTGTGGATATTACTGGGGAAGATTGTGGATATTACTGGGGGAAGATTGTGGATATTACTGGGGGAAGATTGTGGATATTACTGGGGGAAGATTGTGGATATTACTGGGGAAGATTGTGGATATTACACTGGGGGAAGATTGTGGATATTACACTGGGGGAAGATTGTGGATATTACTGGGGGAAGATTGTGGATATTACTGGGGGAGATTGTGGATATTACTGGGGGAAGATTGTGGATATTACTGGGGGAAGATTGTGGATATTACTGGGGAAGATTGTGGATATTACTGGGGGAAGATTGTGGATATTACTGGGGAAGATTGTGGATATTACTGGGGGAAGATTGTGGATATTACTGGGGAAGATTGTGGATATTACTGGGGGAAGATTGTGGATATTACACTGGGGGAAGATTGTGGATATTACTGGGGAAGATTGTGGATATTACACTGGGGGAAGATTGTGGATATTACTGGGGAAGATTGTGGATATTACTGGGGGAAGATTGTGGATATTACTGGGGAAGATTGTGGATATTACTGGGGGAAGATTGTGGATATTACTGGGGAAGATTGTGGATATTACTGGGGGAAGATTGTGGATATTACACTGGGGGAAGATTGTGGATATTACTGGGGGAAGATTGTGGATATTACACTGGGGGAAGATTGTGGATATTACACTGGGGGAAGATTGTGGATATTACAGGGGAAGATTGTGGATATTACTGGGGGAAGATTGTGGATATTACTGAGGGAAGATTGTGGATATTACTGGGGGAAGATTGTGGATATTACAGGGGAAAATTGTGGATATTACTGGGGGAAGATTGTGGATATTACTGGGGGAAGATTGTGGATATTACTGGGGGAAGATTGTGGATATTACTGGGGGAAGATTGTGGATATTACTGGGGGAAGATTGTGGATATTACTGGGGGAAGATTGTGGATATTACTGGGGGAAGATTGTGGATATTACACTGGGGGAAGATTGTGGATATTACACTGGGGGAAGATTGTGGATATTACACTGGGGGAAGATTGTGGATATTACAGGGGGAAGATTGTGGATATTACTGGGGAAGATTGTGGATATTACTGGGGAAGATTGTGGATATTACTGGGGGAAGATTGTGGATATTACTGGGGGAAGATTGTGGATATTACACTGGGGGAAGATTGTGGATATTACAGGGGGAAGATTGTGGATATTACTGGGGAAGATTGTGGATATTACTGGGGAAGATTGTGGATATTACTGGGGAAGATTGTGGATATTACTGGGGGAAGATTGTGGATATTACTGGGGGAAGATTGTGGATATTACACTGGGGGAAGATTGTGGATATTACTGGGGAAGATTGTGGATATTACTGGGGGAAGATTGTGGATATTACTGGGGGAAGATTGTGGATATTACACTGGGGGAAGATTGTGGATATTACTGGGGGAAGATTGTGGATATTACTGGGGAAGATTGTGGATATTACTGGGGGAAGATTGTGGATATTACTGGGGAAGATTGTGGATATTACTGGGGGAAGATTGTGGATATTACACTGGGGGAAGATTGTGGATATTACTGGGGGAAGATTGTGGATATTACACTGGAGAAGATTGTGGATATTACTGGGGGAAGATTGTGGATATTACTGGGGAAGATTGTGGATATTACTGGGGGAAGATTGTGGATATTACTGGGGGAAGATTGTGGATATTACTGGGGGAAGATTGTGGATATTACACTGGGGGAAGATTGTGGATATTACTGGGGGAAGATTGTGGATATTACTGGGGGAAGATTGTGGATATTACTGGGGGAAGATTGTGGATATTACACTGGGGGAAGATTGTGGATATTACACTGGGGAAGATTGTGGATATTACTGGGGGAAGATTGTGGATATTACACTGGGGGAAGATTGTGGATATTACTGGGGGAAGATTGTGGATATTACTGGGGAAGATTGTGGATATTACTGGGGGAAGATTGTGGATATTACTGGGGAAGATTGTGGATATTACACTGGGGGAAGATTGTGGATATTACTGGGGGAAGATTGTGGATATTACTGGGGAAGATTGTGGATATTACTGGGGGAAGATTGTGGATATTACTGGGGGAAGATTGTGGATATTACACTGGGGGAAGATTGTGGATATTACTGGGGGAAGATTGTGGATATTACTGGGGGAAGATTGTGGATATTACTGGGGGAAGATTGTGGATATTACACTGGGGGAAGATTGTGGATATTACACTGGGGAAGATTGTGGATATTACTGGGGGAAGATTGTGGATATTACACTGGGGGAAGATTGTGGATATTACTGGGGGAAGATTGTGGATATTACTGGGGAAGATTGTGGATATTACTGGGGGAAGATTGTGGATATTACTGGGGAAGATTGTGGATATTACACTGGGGGAAGATTGTGGATATTACTGGGGGAAGATTGTGGATATTACTGGGGGAAGATTGTGGATATTACTGGGGGAAGATTGTGGATATTACTGGGGAAGATTGTGGATATTACACTGGGGGAAGATTGTGGATATTACTGGGGGAAGATTGTGGATATTACTGGGGGAAGATTGTGGATATTACTGGGGAAGATTGTGGATATTACTGGGGGAAGATTGTGGATATTACTGGGGGAAGATTATGGATATTACACTGGGGGAAGATTGTGGATATTACTGGGGGAAGATTGTGGATATTACTGGGGGAAGATTGTGGATATTACTGGGGGAAGATTGTGGATATTACACTGGGGAAGATTGTGGATATTACTGGGGGAAGATTGTGGATATTACACTGGGGGAAGATTGTGGATATTACACTGGGGGAAGATTGTGGATATTACTGGGGGAAGATTGTGGATATTACTGGGGGAAGATTGTGGATATTACTGGGGGAAGATTGTGGATATTACTGGGGAAGATTGTGGATATTACTGGGGGAAGATTGTGGATATTACTGGGGAAGATTGTGGATATTACTGGGGAAGATTGTGGATATTACTGGGGGAAGATTGTGGATATTACACTGGGGGAAGATTGTGGATATTACTGGGGGAAGATTGTGGATATTACACTGGGGGAAGATTGTGGATATTACTGGGGGAAGATTGTGGATATTACTGGGGGAAGATTGTGGATATTACACTGGGGAAGATTGTGGATATTACTGGGGGAAGATTGTGGATATTACACTGGGGGAAGATTGTGGATATTACACTGGGGGAAGATTGTGGATATTACTGGGGGAAGATTGTGGATATTACTGGGGGAAGATTGTGGATATTACACTGGGGGAAGATTGTGGATATTACTGGGGAAGATTGTGGATATTACTGGGGGAAGATTGTGGATATTACTGGGGGAAGATTGTGGATATTACTGGGGGAAGATTGTGGATATTACTGGGGGAAGATTGTGGATATTACACTGGGGGAAGATTGTGGATATTACTGGGGGAAGATTGTGGATATTACTGGGGGAAGATTGTGGATATTACTGGGGGAAGATTGTGGATATTACTGGGGAAGATTGTGGATATTACTGGGGGAAGATTGTGGATATTACTGGGGGAAGATTGTGGATATTACTGGGGGAAGATTGTGGATATTACTGGGGGAAGATTGTGGATATTACTGGGGGAAGATTGTGGATATTACTGGGGGAAGATTGTGGATATTACTGGGGAAGATTGTGGATATTACTGGGGGAAGATTGTGGATATTACTGGGGGAAGATTGTGGATATTACTGGGGGAAGATTGTGGATATTACTGGGGGAAGATTGTGGATATTACTGGGGGAAGATTGTGGATATTACTGGGGGAAGATTGTGGATATTACTGGGGGAAGATTGTGGATATTACTGGGGGAAGATTGTGGATATTACTGGGGGAAGATTGTGGATATTACTGGGGGAAGATTGTGGATATTACTGGGGAAGATTGTGAATATTACTGGGGGAAGATTGTGGATATTACTGGGGGAAGATTGTGGATATTACACTGGGGGAAGATTGTGGATATTACTGGGGAAGATTGTGGATATTACTGGGGGAAGATTGTGGATATTACTGGGGGAAGATTGTGGATATTACTGGGGGAAGATTGTGGATATTACTGGGGAAGATTGTGGATATTACTGGGGGAAGATTGTGGATATTACTGGGGAAGATTGTGGATATTACTGGGGGAAGATTGTGGATATTACACTGGGGGAAGATTGTGGATATTACTGGGGAAGATTGTGGATATTACACTGGGGGAAGATTGTGGATATTACTGGGGAAGATTGTGGATATTACTGGGGGAAGATTGTGGATATTACTGGGGAAGATTGTGGATATTACTGGGGGAAGATTGTGGATATTACTGGGGAAGATTGTGGATATTACTGGGGGAAGATTGTGGATATTACACTGGGGGAAGATTGTGGATATTACTGGGGGAAGATTGTGGATATTACACTGGGGGAAGATTGTGGATATTACACTGGGGGAAGATTGTGGATATTACTGGGGAAGATTGTGGATATTACTGGGGGAAGATTGTGGATATTACAGGGGAAGATTGTGGATATTACTGGGGGAAGATTGTGGATATTACTGAGGGAAGATTGTGGATATTACTGGGGGAAGATTGTGGATATTACAGGGGAAAATTGTGGATATTACTGGGGGAAGATTGTGGATATTACTGGGGGAAGATTGTGGATATTACTGGGGGAAGATTGTGGATATTACTGGGGGAAGATTGTGGATATTACTGGGGGAAGATTGTGGATATTACTGGGGGAAGATTGTGGATATTACTGGGGGAAGATTGTGGATATTACTGGGGGAAGATTGTGGATATTACTGGGGGAAGATTGTGGATATTACACTGGGGGAAGATTGTGGATATTACACTGGGGGAAGATTGTGGATATTACACTGGGGGAAGATTGTGGATATTACAGGGGGAAGATTGTGGATATTACTGGGGAAGATTGTGGATATTACTGGGGAAGATTGTGGATATTACTGGGGGAAGATTGTGGATATTACTGGGGGAAGATTGTGGATATTACACTGGGGGAAGATTGTGGATATTACAGGGGGAAGATTGTGGATATTACTGGGGAAGATTGTGGATATTACTGGGGAAGATTGTGGATATTACTGGGGAAGATTGTGGATATTACTGGGGAAGATTGTGGATATTACTGGGGGAAGATTGTGGATATTACACTGGGGGAAGATTGTGGATATTACTGGGGAAGATTGTGGATATTACTGGGGGAAGATTGTGGATATTACTGGGGGAAGATTGTGGATATTACTGGGGGAAGATTGTGGATATTACACTGGGGGAAGATTGTGGATATTACTGGGGGAAGATTGTGGATATTACTGGGGAAGATTGTGGATATTACTGGGGGAAGATTGTGGATATTACTGGGGAAGATTGTGGATATTACTGGGGGAAGATTGTGGATATTACACTGGGGGAAGATTGTGGATATTACTGGGGGAAGATTGTGGATATTACACTGGAGAAGATTGTGGATATTACTGGGGGAAGATTGTGGATATTACTGGGGAAGATTGTGGATATTACTGGGGGAAGATTGTGGATATTACTGGGGGAAGATTGTGGATATTACTGGGGGAAGATTGTGGATATTACACTGGGGGAAGATTGTGGATATTACTGGGGGAAGATTGTGGATATTACTGGGGGAAGATTGTGGATATTACTGGGGGAAGATTGTGGATATTACACTGGGGGAAGATTGTGGATATTACACTGGGGAAGATTGTGGATATTACTGGGGGAAGATTGTGGATATTACACTGGGGGAAGATTGTGGATATTACTGGGGGAAGATTGTGGATATTACTGGGGAAGATTGTGGATATTACTGGGGGAAGATTGTGGATATTACTGGGGAAGATTGTGGATATTACACTGGGGGAAGATTGTGGATATTACTGGGGGAAGATTGTGGATATTACTGGGGAAGATTGTGGATATTACTGGGGGAAGATTGTGGATATTACTGGGGGAAGATTGTGGATATTACTGGGGGAAGATTGTGGATATTACACTGGGGGAAGATTGTGGATATTACTGGGGGAAGATTGTGGATATTACTGGGGGAAGATTGTGGATATTACACTGGGGGAAGATTGTGGATATTACACTGGGGAAGATTGTGGATATTACTGGGGGAAGATTGTGGATATTACACTGGGGGAAGATTGTGGATATTACTGGGGGAAGATTGTGGATATTACTGGGGAAGATTGTGGATATTACTGGGGGAAGATTGTGGATATTACTGGGGAAGATTGTGGATATTACACTGGGGGAAGATTGTGGATATTACTGGGGGAAGATTGTGGATATTACTGGGGGAAGATTGTGGATATTACTGGGGGAAGATTGTGGATATTACTGGGGAAGATTGTGGATATTACACTGGGGGAAGATTGTGGATATTACTGGGGGAAGATTGTGGATATTACTGGGGGAAGATTGTGGATATTACTGGGGAAGATTGTGGATATTACTGGGGGAAGATTGTGGATATTACTGGGGGAAGATTGTGGATATTACACTGGGGGAAGATTGTGGATATTACTGGGGGAAGATTGTGGATATTACTGGGGGAAGATTGTGGATATTACTGGGGGAAGATTGTGGATATTACACTGGGGGAAGATTGTGGATATTACACTGGGGGAAGATTGTGGATATTACTGGGGGAAGATTGTGGATATTACACTGGGGGAAGATTGTGGATATTACTGGGGGAAGATTGTGGATATTACACTGGGGGAAGATTGTGGATATTACTGGGGGAAGATTGTGGATATTACTGGGGGAAGATTGTGGATATTACACTGGGGGAAGATTGTGGATATTACTGGGGGAAGATTGTGGATATTACTGGGGAAGATTGTGGATATTACACTGGGGGAAGATTGTGGATATTACTGGGGGAAGATTGTGGATATTACTGGGGGAAGATTGTGGATATTACACTGGGGGAAGATTGTGGATATTACTGGGGGAAGATTGTGGATATTACTGGGGAAGATTGTGGATATTACTGGGGAAGATTGTGGATATTACTGGGGGAAGATTGTGGATATTACACTGGGGGAAGATTGTGGATATTACTGGGGGAAGATTGTGGATATTACACTGGGGGAAGATTGTGGATATTACTGGGGGAAGATTGTGGATATTACTGGGGGGAGATTGTGGATATTACTGGGGGAAGATTGTGGATATTACTGGGGGAAGATTGTGGATATTACTGGGGGAAGATTGTGGATATTACACTGGGGGAAGATTGTGGATATTACACTGGGGGAAGATTGTGGATATTACACTGGGGGAAGATTGTGGATATTACTGGGGGAAGATTGTGGATATTACTGGGGGAAGATTGTGGATATTACTGGGGGAAGATTGTGGATATTACTGGGGGAAGATTGTGGATATTACACTGGGGGAAGATTGTGGATATTACACTGGGGGAAGATTGTGGATATCACTGGGGAAGATTGTGGATATTACACTGGGGGAAGATTGTGGATATTACTGGGGAAGATTGTGGATATTACTGGGGGAGATTGTGGATATTACTGGGGGAAGATTGTGGATATTACTGGGGGAAGATTGTGGATATTACTGGGGGAAGATTGTGGATATTACTGGGAGAAGATTGTGGATATTACTGGGGAAGATTGTGGATATTACTGGGGGAAGATTGTGGATATTACTGGGGGAAGATTGTGGATATTACTGGGGGAAGATTGTGGATATTACTGGGAGAAGATTGTGGATATTACTGGGAGAAGATTGTGGATATTACTGGGGGAAGATTGTGGATATTACTGGGAGAAGATTGTGGATATTACTGGGGAAGATTGTGGATATTACTGGGGGAGATTGTGGATATTACTGGGGGAAGATTGTGGATATTACTGGGGGAAGATTGTGGATATTACTGGGAGAAGAGTGTGGATATTACTGGGGGAAGATTGTGGATATTACTGGGGGAAGATTGTGGATATTACACTGGGGGAAGATTGTGGATATTACTGGGGGAAGATTGTGGATATTACTGGGGGAAGATTGTGGATATTACTGGGGGAAGATTGTGGATATTACTGGGGAAGATTGTGGATATTACTGGGGGAAGATTGTAGATATTACACTGGGGGAAGATTGTGGATATTACACTGGGGGAAGATTGTGGATATTACTGGGGAAGATTGTGGATATTACTGGGGGAAGATTGTGGATATTACACTGGGGGAAGATTGTGGATATTACTGGGGGAAGATTGTGGATATTACTGGGGGAAGATTGTGGATATTACACTGGGGGAAGATTGTGGATATTACTGGGGGAAGATTGTGGATATTACACTGGGGGAAGATTGTGGATATTACTGGGGGAAGATTGTGGATATTACACTGGGGGAAGATTGTGGATATTACACTGGGGGAAGATTGTGGATATTACACTGGGGAAGATTGTGGATATTACTGGGGGAAGATTGTGGATATTACACTGGGGGAAGATTGTGGATATTACTGGGGGAAGATTGTGGATATTACTGGGGAAGATTGTGGATATTACTGGGGAAGATTGTGGATATTACTGGGGAAGATTGTGGATATTACTGGGGAAGATTGTGGATATTACTGGGGGAAGATTGTGGATATTACTGGGGAAGATTGTGGATATTACTGGGGGAAGATTGTGGATATTACTGGGGGAAGATTGTGGATATTACACTGGGGGAAGATTGTGGATATTACACTGGGGGAAGATTGTGGATATTACTGGGGGGAAGATTGTGGATATTACTGGGGGAAGATTGTGGATATTACTGGGGGAAGATTGTGGATATTACTGGGGGAAGATTGTGGATATTACTGGGGGAAGATTGTGGATATTACACTGGGGAAGATTGTGGATATTACTGGGGGAAGATTGTGGATATTACACTGGGGGAAGATTGTGGATATTACTGGGGGAAGATTGTGGATATTACTGGGGGAAGATTGTGGATATTACACTGGGGGAAGATTGTGGATATTACTGGGGAAGATTGTGGATATTACACTGGGGGAAGATTGTGGATATTACACTGGGGGAAGATTGTGGATATTACTGGGGGAAGATTGTGGATATTACTGGGGAAGATTGTGGATATTACTGGGGAAGATTGTGGATATTACTGGGGAAGATTGTGGATATTACTGGGGAAGATTGTGGATATTACTGGGGGAAGATTGTGGATATTACACTGGGGGAAGATTGTGGATATTACTGGGGGAAGATTGTGGATATTACACTGGGGGAAGATTGTGGATATTACTGGGGGAAGATTGTGGATATTACTGGGGGAGATTGTGGATATTACTGGGGGAAGATTGTGGATATTACTGGGGGAAGATTGTGGATATTACTGGGGGAAGATTGTGGATATTACTGGGGGAAGATTGTGGATATTACACTGGGGGAAGATTGTGGATATTACACTGGGGGAAGATTGTGGATATTACACTGGGGGAAGATTGTGGATATTACACTGGGGGAAGATTGTGGATATTACTGGGGGAAGATTGTGGATATTACTGGGGGAAGATTGTGGATATTACTGGGGGAAGATTGTGGATATTACTGGGGAAGATTGTGGATATTACTGGGGGAAGATTGTGGATATTACTGGGGGAAGATTGTGGATATTACTGGGGGAAGATTGTGGATATTACACTGGGGGAAGATTGTGGATATTACACTGGGGGAAGATTGTGGATATTACACTGGGGGAAGATTGTGGATATTACTGGGGAAGATTGTGGATATTACACTGGGGGAAGATTGTGGATATTACTGGGGGAAGATTGTGGATATTACACTGGGGGAAGATTGTGGATATTACTGGGGAAGATTGTGGATATTACTGGGGGAAGATTGTGGATATTACTGGGGAAGATTGTGGATATTACTGGGGGAAGATTGTGGATATTACTGGGGAAGATTGTGGATATTACTGGGGGAAGATTGTGGATATTACACTGGGGGAAGATTGTGGATATTACTGGGGAAAGATTGTGGATATTACTGGGGGAAGATTGTGGATATTACACTGGGGGAAGATTGTGGATATTACACTGGGGAAGATTGTGGATATTACACTGGGGGAAGATTGTGGATATTACACTGGGGGAAGATTGTGGATATTACTGGGGGAAGATTGTGGATATTACACTGGGGGAAGATTGTGGATATTACACTGGGGGAAGATTGTGGATATTACACTGGGGAAGATTGTGGATATTACTGGGGAAGATTGTGGATATTACACTGGGGGAAGATTGTGGATATTACACTGGGGGAAGATTTTGGATATTACTGGGGGAAGATTGTGGATATTACACTGGGGGAAGATTGTGGATATTACACTGGGGAAGATTGTGGATATTACTGGGGGAAGATTGTGGATATTACACTGGGGGAAGATTGTGGATATTACACTGGGGGAAGATTGTGGATATTACTGGGGGAAGATTGTGGATATTACTGGGGGAAGATTGTGGATATTACTGGGGGAAGATTGTGGATATTACTGGGGAAGATTGTGGATATTACTGGGGGAAGATTGTGGATATTACTGGGGAAGATTGTGGATAT
Organism: Rana muscosa; assembly: GCA_029206835.1. Taxonomy (NCBI): domain Eukaryota; kingdom Metazoa; phylum Chordata; class Amphibia; order Anura; family Ranidae; genus Rana; species Rana muscosa. The sequence continues at coordinate 336,613 of JARGYO010005609.1, forward strand.
TACTGGGGAAGATTGTGGATATTACTGGGGAAGATTGTGGATATTACTGGGGGAAGATTGTGGATATTACACTGGGGGAAGATTGTGGATATTACTGGGGGAAGATTGTGGATATTACACTGGGGGAAGATTGTGGATATTACACTGGGGGAAGATTGTGGATATTACACTGGGGGAAGATTGTGGATATTACTGGGGGAAGATTGTGGATATTACTGGGGGAAGATTGTGGATATTACACTGGGGAAGATTGTGGATATTACTGGGGGAAGATTGTGGATATTACACTGGGGGAAGATTGTGGATATTACACTGGGGGAAGATTGTGGATATTACTGGGGGAAGATTGTGGATATTACTGGGGGAAGATTGTGGATATTACACTGGGGGAAGATTGTGGATATTACTGGGGAAGATTGTGGATATTACTGGGGGAAGATTGTGGATATTACTGGGGGAAGATTGTGGATATTACTGGGGGAAGATTGTGGATATTACTGGGGAAGATTGTGGATATTACTGGGGGAAGATTGTGGATATTACTGGGGGAAGATTGTGGATATTACTGGGGGAAGATTGTGGATATTACTGGGGGAAGATTGTGGATATTACTGGGGGAAGATTGTGGATATTACTGGGGGAAGATTGTGGATATTACTGGGGAAGATTGTGGATATTACTGGGGGAAGATTGTGGATATTACTGGGGGAAGATTGTGGATATTACTGGGGGAAGATTGTGGATATTACTGGGGGAAGATTGTGGATATTACTGGGGGAAGATTGTGGATATTACTGGGGGAAGATTGTGGATATTACTGGGGGAAGATTGTGGATATTACTGGGGGAAGATTGTGGATATTACTGGGGAAGATTGTGAATATTACTGGGGGAAGATTGTGGATATTACTGGGGGAAGATTGTGGATATTACACTGGGGGAAGATTGTGGATATTACTGGGGAAGATTGTGGATATTACTGGGGGAAGATTGTGGATATTACTGGGGGAAGATTGTGGATATTACTGGGGGAAGATTGTGGATATTACTGGGGAAGATTGTGGATATTACTGGGGGAAGATTGTGGATATTACTGGGGAAGATTGTGGATATTACTGGGGGAAGATTGTGGATATTACACTGGGGGAAGATTGTGGATATTACTGGGGAAGATTGTGGATATTACACTGGGGGAAGATTGTGGATATTACTGGGGAAGATTGTGGATATTACTGGGGGAAGAATGTGGATATTACTGGGGAAGATTGTGGATATTACTGGGGGAAGATTGTGGATATTACTGGGGAAGATTGTGGATATTACTGGGGGAAGATTGTGGATATTACACTGGGGGAAGATTGTGGATATTACTGGGGGAAGATTGTGGATATTACACTGGGGGAAGATTGTGGATATTACACTGGGGGAAGATTGTGGATATTACTGGGGAAGATTGTGGATATTACTGGGGGAAGATTGTGGATATTACAGGGGAAGATTGTGGATATTACTGGGGGAAGATTGTGGATATTACTGAGGGAAGATTGTGGATATTACTGGGGGAAGATTGTGGATATTACAGGGGAAAATTGTGGATATTACTGGGGGAAGATTGTGGATATTACTGGGGGAAGATTGTGGATATTACTGGGGGAAGATTGTGGATATTACTGGGGGAAGATTGTGGATATTACTGGGGGAAGATTGTGGATATTACACTGGGGGAAGATTGTGGATATTACACTGGGGGAAGATTGTGGATATTACACTGGGGGAAGATTGTGGATATTACAGGGGGAAGATTGTGGATATTACTGGGGAAGATTGTGGATATTACTGGGGAAGATTGTGGATATTACTGGGGAAGATTGTGGATATTACTGGGGGAAGATTGTGGATATTACTGGGGGAAGATTGTGGATATTACACTGGGGGAAGATTGTGGATATTACAGGGGGAAGATTGTGGATATTACTGGGGAAGATTGTGGATATTACTGGGGAAGATTGTGGATATTACTGGGGAAGGTTGTGGATATTACTGGGGGAAGATTGTGGATATTACTGGGGGAAGATTGTGGATATTACACTGGGGGAAGATTGTGAATATTACTGGGGAAGATTGTGGATATTACTGGGGGAAGATTGTGGATATTACTGGGGGAAGATTGTGGATATTACTGGGGGAAGATTGTGGATATTACACTGGGGGAAGATTGTGGATATTACTGGGGGAAGATTGTGGATATTACTGGGGAAGATTGTGGATATTACTGGGGGAAGATTGTGGATATTACTGGGGAAGATTGTGGATATTACTGGGGGAAGATTGTGGATATTACACTGGGGGAAGATTGTGGATATTACTGGGGGAAGATTGTGGATATTACACTGGAGAAGATTGTGGATATTACTGGGGGAAGATTGTGGATATTACTGGGGAAGATTGTGGATATTACTGGGGGAAGATTGTGGATATTACTGGGGGAAGATTGTGGATATTACTGGGGGAAGATTGTGGATATTACACTGGGGGAAGATTGTGGATATTACTGGGGGAAGATTGTGGATATTACTGGGGGAAGATTGTGGATATTACTGGGGGAAGATTGTGGATATTACACTGGGGGAAGATTGTGGACATTACACTGGGGAAGATTGTGGATATTACTGGGGGAAGATTGTGGATATTACACTGGGGGAAGATTGTGGATATTACTGGGGGAAGATTGTGGATATTACTGGGGAAGATTGTGGATATTACTGGGGGAAGATTGTGGATATTACTGGGGAAGATTGTGGATATTACACTGGGGGAAGATTGTGGATATTACTGGGGGAAGATTGTGGATATTACTGGGGGAAGATTGTGGATATTACTGGGGGAAGATTGTGGATATTACTGGGGAAGATTGTGGATATTACACTGGGGGAAGATTGTGGATATTACTGGGGGAAGATTGTGGATATTACTGGGGGAAGATTGTGGATATTACTGGGGAAGATTGTGGATATTACTGGGGGAAGATTGTGGATATTACTGGGGAAGATTGTGGATATTACACTGGGGGAAGATTGTGGATATTACTGGGGGAAGATTGTGGATATTACTGGGGGAAGATTGTGGATATTACTGGGGAAGATTGTGGATATTACACTGGGGGAAGATTGTGGATATTACACTGGGGGAAGATTGTGGATATTACTGGGGGAAGATTGTGGATATTACTGGGGGAAGATTGTGGATATTACACTGGGGGAAGATTGTGGATATTACTGGGGGAAGATTGTGGATATTACTGGGGGAAGATTGTGGATATTACACTGGGGGAAGATTGTGGATATTACTGGGGGAAGATTGTGGATATTACTGGGGAAGATTGTGGATATTACACTGGGGGAAGATTGTGGATATTACTGGGGGAAGATTGTGGATATTACTGGGGGAAGATTGTGGATATTACACTGGGGGAAGATTGTGGATATTACTGGGGGAAGATTGTGGATATTACTGGGGAAGATTGTGGATATTACTGGGGAAGATTGTGGATATTACTGGGGGAAGATTGTGGATATTACACTGGGGGAAGATTGTGGATATTACTGGGGGAAGATTGTGGATATTACACTGGGGGAAGATTGTGGATATTACTGGGGGAAGATTGTGGATATTACTGGGGGGAGATTGTGGATATTACTGGGGGAAGATTGTGGATATTACTGGGGGAAGATTGTGGATATTACTGGGGGAAGATTGTGGATATTACTGGGGGAAGATTGTGGATATTACTGGGGAAGATTGTGGATATTACTGGGGGAAGATTGTGGATATTACACTGGGGGAAGATTGTGGATATTACTGGGGAAGATTGTGGATATTACACTGGGGGAAGATTGTGGATATTACTGGGGAAGATTGTGGATATTACTGGGGGAAGATTGTGGATATTACTGGGGAAGATTGTGGATATTACTGGGGGAAGATTGTGGATATTACTGGGGAAGATTGTGGATATTACTGGGGGAAGATTGTGGATATTACACTGGGGGAAGATTGTGGATATTACTGGGGGAAGATTGTGGATATTACACTGGGGGAAGATTGTGGATATTACACTGGGGGAAGATTGTGGATATTACTGGGGAAGATTGTGGATATTACTGGGGGAAGATTGTGGATATTACAGGGGAAGATTGTGGATATTACTGGGGGAAGATTGTGGATATTACTGAGGGAAGATTGTGGATATTACTGGGGGAAGATTGTGGATATTACAGGGGAAAATTGTGGATATTACTGGGGGAAGATTGTGGATATTACTGGGGGAAGATTGTGGATATTACTGGGGGAAGATTGTGGATATTACTGGGGGAAGATTGTGGATATTACTGGGGGAAGATTGTGGATATTACACTGGGGGAAGATTGTGGATATTACACTGGGGGAAGATTGTGGATATTACACTGGGGGAAGATTGTGGATATTACAGGGGGAAGATTGTGGATATTACTGGGGAAGATTGTGGATATTACTGGGGAAGATTGTGGATATTACTGGGGAAGATTGTGGATATTACTGGGGGAAGATTGTGGATATTACACTGGGGGAAGATTGTGGATATTACAGGGGGAAGATTGTGGATATTACTGGGGAAGATTGTGGATATTACTGGGGAAGATTGTGGATATTACTGGGGAAGATTGTGGATATTACTGGGGGAAGATTGTGGATATTACTGGGGGAAGATTGTGGATATTACACTGGGGGAAGATTGTGGATATTACTGGGGAAGATTGTGGATATTACTGGGGGAAGATTGTGGATATTACTGGGGGAAGATTGTGGATATTACTGGGGGAAGATTGTGGATATTACACTGGGGGAAGATTGTGGATATTACTGGGGGAAGATTGTGGATATTACTGGGGAAGATTGTGGATATTACTGGGGGAAGATTGTGGATATTACTGGGGAAGATTGTGGATATTACTGGGGGAAGATTGTGGATATTACACTGGGGGAAGATTGTGGATATTACTGGGGGAAGATTGTGGATATTACACTGGAGAAGATTGTGGATATTACTGGGGGAAGATTGTGGATATTACTGGGGAAGATTGTGGATATTACTGGGGGAAGATTGTGGATATTACTGGGGGAAGATTGTGGATATTACTGGGGGAAGATTGTGGATATTACACTGGGGGAAGATTGTGGATATTACTGGGGGAAGATTGTGGATATTACTGGGGGAAGATTGTGGATATTACTGGGGGAAGATTGTGGATATTACACTGGGGGAAGATTGTGGACATTACACTGGGGAAGATTGTGGATATTACTGGGGGAAGATTGTGGATATTACACTGGGGGAAGATTGTGGATATTACTGGGGGAAGATTGTGGATATTACTGGGGAAGATTGTGGATATTACTGGGGGAAGATTGTGGATATTACTGGGGAAGATTTTGGATATTACACTGGGGGAAGATTGTGGATATTACTGGGGGAAGATTGTGGATATTACTGGGGGAAGATTGTGGATATTACTGGGGGAAGATTGTGGATATTACTGGGGAAGATTGTGGATATTACACTGGGGGAAGATTGTGGATATTACTGGGGGAAGATTGTGGATATTACTGGGGGAAGATTGTGGATATTACTGGGGAAGATTGTGGATATTACTGGGGGAAGATTGTGGATATTACTGGGGGAAGATTGTGGATATTACACTGGGGGAAGATTGTGGATATTACTGGGGGAAGATTGTGGATATTACTGGGGGAAGATTGTGGATATTACTGGGGGAAGATTGTGGATATTACACTGGGGGAAGATTGTGGATATTACACTGGGGGAAGATTGTGGATATTACTGGGGGAAGATTGTGGATATTACTGGGGGAAGATTGTGGATATTACACTGGGGGAAGATTGTGGATATTACTGGGGGAAGATTGTGGATATTACTGGGGGAAGATTGTGGATATTACACTGGGGGAAGATTGTGGATATTACTGGGGGAAGATTGTGGATATTACTGGGGGAAGATTGTGGATATTACACTGGGGGAAGATTGTGGATATTACTGGGGGAAGATTGTGGATATTACTGGGGAAGATTGTGGATATTACTGGGGAAGATTGTGGATATTACTGGGGGAAGATTGTGGATATTACACTGGGGGAAGATTGTGGATATTACTGGGGGAAGATTGTGGATATTACACTGGGGGAAGATTGTGGATATTACTGGGGGAAGATTGTGGATATTACTGGGGGGAGATTGTGGATATTACTGGGGGAAGATTGTGGATATTACTGGGGGAAGATTGTGGATATTACTGGGGGAAGATTGTGGATATTACACTGGGGGAAGATTGTGGATATTACTGGGGGAAGATTGTGGATATTACTGGGGGAGATTGTGGATATTACTGGGGGAAGATTGTGGATATTACTAGGGGAAGATTGTGGATATTACTGGGGAAAGATTGTGGATATTACTGGGAGAAGATTGTGGATATTACTGGGGAAGATTGTGGATATTACTGGGGGAAGATTGTGGATATTACTGTGGGAAGATTGTGGATATTACTGGGGGAAGATTGTGGATATTACTGGGAGAAGATTGTGGATATTACTGGGAGAAGATTGTGGATATTACTGGGGGAAGATTGTGGATATTACTGGGAGAAGATTGTGGATATTACTGGGAAAGATTGTGGATATTACTGGGGGAGATTGTGGATATTACTGGGGGAAGATTGTGGATATTACTGGGGGAAGATTGTGGATATTACTGGGGGAAGATTGTGGATATTACTGGGAGAAGAGTGTGGATATTACTGGGGGAAGATTGTGGATATTACTGGGGGAAGATTGTGGATATTACACTGGGGGAAGATTGTGGATATTACTGGGGGAAGATTGTGGATATTACTGGGGGAAGATTGTGGATATTACTGGGGGAAGATTGTGGATATTACTGGGGAAGATTGTGGATATTACTGGGGGAAGATTGTGGATATTACACTGGGGGAAGATTGTGGATATTACTGGGGGAAGATTGTGGATATTACACTGGGGGAAGATTGTGGATATTACACTGGGGGAAGATTGTGGATATTACTGGGGGAAGATTGTGGATATTACACTGGGGGAAGATTGTGGATATTACTGGGGGAAGATTGTGGATATTACACTGGGGGAAGATTGTGGATATTACTGGGGGAAGATTGTGGATATTACTGGGGGAAGAGTGTGGATATTACACTGGGGGAAGATTGTGGATATTACTGGGGAAGATTGTGGATATTACTGGGGAAGATTGTGGATATTACTGGGGAAGATTGTGGATATTACTGGGGAAGATTGTGGATATTACTGGGGGAAGATTGTGGATATTACACTGGGGGAAGATTGTGGATATTACTGGGGGAAGATTGTGGATATTACTGGGGAAGATTGTGGATATTACTGGGGAAGATTGTGGATATTACTGGGGGAATATTGTGGATATTACTGGGGGAAGATTGTGGATATTACTGGGGGAGATTGTGGATATTACTGGGGGAAGATTGTGGATATTACTGTGGGAAGATTGTGGATATTACTGGGGGAAGATTGTGGATATTACTGGGGGAAGATTGTGGATATTACACTGGGGGAAGATTGTGGATATTACACTGGGGGAAGATTGTGGATATTACTGGGGAAGATTGTGGATATTACTGGGGGAAGATTGTGGATGTTACACTGGGGGAAGATTGTGGATATTACACTGGGGAAGATTGTGGATATTACTGGGGGATGATTGTGGATATTACACTGGGGAAGATTGTGGATATTACTGGGGAAGATTGTGGATATTACTGGGGGAAGATTGTGGATATTACACTGGGGGAAGATTGTGGATATTACACTGGGGAAGATTGTGGATATTACTGGGGAAGATTGTGGATATTACTGGGGGAAGATTGTGGATATTACACTGGGGAAGATTGTGGATATTACTGGGGGAAGATTGTGGATATTACTGGGGGAAGATTGTGGATATTACACTGGGGGAAGATTGTGGATATTACTGGGGGAAGATTGTGGATATTACACTGGGGGAAGATTGTGGATATTACACTGGGGAAGATTGTGGATATTACTGGGGAAGATTGTGGATATTACTGGGGGAAGATTGTGGATATTACTGGGGGAAGATTGTGGATATTACTGGGGAAGATTGTGGATATTACTGGGGAAGATTGTGAATATTACACTGGGGAAGATTGTGGATATTACTGGGGAAGATTGTGGATATTACACTGGGGGAAGATTGTGGATATTACACTGGGGGAAGATTGTGGATATTACTGGGGGAAGATTGTGGATATTACACTGGGGGAAGATTGTGGATATTACTGGGGGAAGATTGTGGATATTACACTGGGGGAAGATTGTGGATATTACTGGGGGAAGATTGTGGATATTACTGGGGGAAGAGTGTGGATATTACACTGGGGGAAGATTGTGGATATTACTGGGGAAGATTGTGGATATTACTGGGGGAAGATTGTGGATATTACTGGGGAAGATTGTGGATATTACTGGGGGAATATTGTGGATATTACTGGGGGAAGATTGTGGATATTACTGGGGGAAGATTGTGGATATTACTGGGGGAAGATTGTGGATATTACACTGGGGGAAGATTGTGGATATTACTGGGGAAGATTGTGGATATTACTGGGGGAAGATTGTGGATATTACTGGGGGAAGATTGTGGATATTACTGGAGGAGATTGTGGATATTACACTGGGGGAAGATTGTGGATATTACTGGGGGAAGATTGTGGATATTACTGGGGGAAGATTGTGGATATTACTGGGGGAAGATTGTGGATATTACTGGGGGAAGATTGTGGATATTACTGGGGGAAGATTGTGGATATTACTGGGGAAGATTGTGGATATTACTGGGGGAAGATTGTGGATATTACTGGGGGAAGATTGTGGATATTACTGGGGAAGATTGTGGATATTACTGGGGGAAGATTGTGGATATTACTGGGGGAAGATTGTGGATATTACTGGGGGAGACTGTGGATATTACTGGGGGAAGATTGTGGATATTACTGGGGAAGATTGTGGATATTACTGGGGAAGATTGTGGATATTACTGGGGAAGATTGTGGATATTACTGGGGGAAGATTGTGGATATTACACTGGGGGAAGATTGTGGATATTACTGGGGGAAGATTGTGGATATTACACTGGGGGAAGATTGTGGATATTACACTGGGGGAAGATTGTGGATATTACACTGGGGGAAGATTGTGGATATTACTGGGGGAAGATTGTGGATATTACACGGGGGAAGATTGTGGATATTACTGGGGGAAGATTGTGGTTATTACACTGGGGGAAGATTGTGGATATTACTGGGGGAAGATTGTGGATATTACTGGGGGAAGATTGTGGATATTTCTGGGGGAAGATTGTGGATATTACACTGGGGGAAGATTGTGGATATTACACTGGGGAAGATTGTGGATATTACACTGGGGGAAGATTGTGGATATTACACTGGGGGAAGATTGTGGATATTACTGGGGGAAGATTGTGGATATTACACTGGGGGAAGATTGTGGATATTACACTGGGGGAAGATTGTGGATATTACACTGGGGAAGATTGTGGATATTACTGGGGAAGATTGTGGATATTACACTGGGGGAAGATTGTGGATATTACTGGGGGAAGATTGTGGATATTACTGGGGAAGATTGTGAATATTACTGGGGGAAGATTGTGGATATTACTGGGGGAGATTGTGGATATTACTGGGGAAGATTGTGGATATTACTGGGGAAGATTGTGGATATTACTGGGGGAAGATTGTGGATATTACTGGGGGAAGATTGTGGATATTACTGGGGGAAGATTGTGGATATTACTGGGGGAAGATTGTGGATATTACTGGGGGAAGATTGTGGATATTACTAGGGAAGATTGTGGATATTACACTGGGGGAAGATTGTGGATATTACTGGGGGAAGATTGTGGATATTACTGGGGAAGATTGTGGATATTACTGGGGAAGATTGTGGATATTACTGGGGGAATATTGTGGATATTACTGGGGGAAGATTGTGGATATTACTGGGGGGAGATTGTGGATATTACTGGGGGAAGATTGTGGATATTACTGGGGGAAGATTGTGGATATTACTGGGGGAAGATTGTGGATATTACTGGGGGAAGATTGTGGATATTACACTGGGGGAAGATTGTGGATATTACACTGGGGGAAGATTGTGGATATTACTGGGGAAGATTGTGGATATTACTGGGGGAAGATTGTGGATGTTACACTGGGGGAAGATTGTGGATATTACACTGGGGAAGATTGTGGATATTACTGGGGGAAGATTGTGGATATTACACTGGGGAAGATTGTGGATATTACTGGGGAAGATTGTGGATATTACTGGGGGAAGATTGTGGATATTACACTGGGGGAAGATTGTGGATATTACACTGGGGAAGATTGTGGATATTACTGGGGAAGATTGTGGATATTACTGGGGGAAGATTGTGGATATTACACTGGGGAAGATTGTGGATATTACTGGGGGAAGATTGTGGATATTACTGGGGGAAGATTGTGGATATTACACTGGGGGAAGATTGTGGATATTACACTGGGGAAGATTGTGGATATTACTGGGGAAGATTGTGGATATTACTGGGGGAAGATTGTGGATATTACTGGGGGAAGATTGTGGATATTACTGGGGAAGATTGTGGATATTACTGGGGAAGATTGTGAATATTACACTGGGGAAGATTGTGGATATTACTGGGGAAGATTGTGGATATTACACTGGGGGAAGATTGTGGATATTACACTGGGGGAAGATTGTGGATATTACACTGGGGGAAGATTGTGGATATTACACTGGGGGAAGATTGTGGATATTACTGGGGGAAGATTGTGGATATTACTGGGGGAAGATTGTGGATATTACACTGGGGAAGATTGTGGATATTACTGGGGGAAGATTGTGGATATTACACTGGGGGAAGATTGTGGATATTACTGGGGGAAGATTGTGGATATTACTGGGGGAAGATTGTAGATATTACACTGGGGGAAGATTGTGGATATTACTGGGGGAAGATTGTGGATATTACTGGGGGAAGATTGTGGATATTACTGGGGAAGATTGTGGATATTACTGGGGGAAGATTGTGGATATTACTGGGGGAAGATTGTGGATATTACTGGGGGAAGATTGTGGATATTACACTGGGGGAAGATTGTGGATATTACTGGGGGAAGATTGTGGATATTACACTGGGGGAAGATTGTGGATATTACACTGGGGGAAGATTGTGGATATTACTGGGGAAGATTGTGGATATTACACTGGGGGAAGATTGTGGATATTACTGGGGAAGATTGTGGATATTACACTGGGGGAAGATTGTGGATATTACACTGGGGAAGATTGTGGATATTACTGGGGGAAGATTGTGGATATTACTGGGGGAAGATTGTGAATATTACTGGGGGAAGATTGTGGATATTACTGGGGGAGATTGTGGATATTACTGGGGAAGATTGTGGATATTACTGGGGAAGATTGTGGATATTACTGGGGGAAGATTGTGGATATTACTGGGGGAAGATTGTGGATATTACTGGGGGAAGATTGTGGATATTACTGGGGGAAGATTGTGGATATTACTGGGGAAGATTGTGGATATTACACTGGGGGAAGATTGTGGATATTACTGGGGGAAGATTGTGGATATTACTGGGGAAGATTGTGGATATTACTGGGGAAGATTGTGGATATTACTGGGGGAATATTGTGGATATTACTGGGGGAAGATTGTGGATATTACTGGGGGAGATTGTGGATATTACTGGGGGAAGATTGTGGATATTACTGTGGGAAGATTGTGGATATTACTGGGGGAAGATTGTGGATATTACTGGGGGAAGATTGTGGATATTACACTGGGGGAAGATTGTGGATATTACTGGGGGAAGATTGTGGATATTACTGGGGAAGATTGTGGATATTACTGGGGGAAGATTGTGGATGTTACACTGGGGGAAGATTGTGGATATTACACTGGGGAAGATTGTGGATATTACTGGGGGATGATTGTGGATATTACACTGGGGAAGATTGTGGATATTACTGGGGAAGATTGTGGATATTACTGGGGGAAGATTGTGGATATTACACTGGGGGAAGATTGTGGATATTACACTGGGGAAGATTGTGGATATTACTGGGGAAGATTGTGGATATTACTGGGGGAAGATTGTGGATATTACACTGGGGAAGATTGTGGATATTACTGGGGGAAGATTGTGGATATTACTGGGGGAAGATTGTGGATATTACACTGGGGGAAGATTGTGGATATTACTGGGGGAAGATTGTGGATATTACACTGGGGGAAGATTGTGGATATTACACTGGGGAAGATTGTGGATATTACTGGGGAAGATTGTGGATATTACTGGGGGAAGATTGTGGATATTACTGGGGGAAGATTGTGGATATTACTGGGGAAGATTGTGGATATTACTGGGGAAGATTGTGAATATTACACTGGGGAAGATTGTGGATATTACTGGGGAAGATTGTGGATATTACACTGGGGGAAGATTGTGGATATTACACTGGGGGAAGATTGTGGATATTACACTGGGGGAAGATTGTGGATATTACTGGGGGAAGATTGTGGATATTACTGGGGAAGATTGTGGATATTACACTGGGGAAGATTGTGGATATTACTGGGGGAAGATTGTGGATATTACACTGGGGGAAGATTGTGGATATTACTGGGGGAAGATTGTGGATATTACTGGGGGAAGATTGTAGATATTACACTGGGGGAAGATTGTGGATATTACTGGGGGAAGATTGTGGATATTACTGGGGGAAGATTGTGGATATTACTGGGGGAAGATTGTGGATATTACTGGGGGAAGATTGTGGATATTACTGGGGGAAGATTGTGGATATTACTGGGGGAAGATTGTGGATATTACACTGGGGGAAGATTGTGGATATTACTGGGGGAAGATTGTGGATATTACACTGGGGGAAGATTGTGGATATTACACTGGGGGAAGATTGTGGATATTACTGGGGAAGATTGTGGATATTACACTGGGGGAAGATTGTGGATATTACTGGGGAAGATTGTGGATATTACACTGGGGGAAGATTGTGGATATTACACTGGGGAAGATTGTGGATATTACTGGGGGAAGATTGTGGATATTACTGGGGGAAGATTGTGGATATTACTGGGGGAAGATTGTGGATATTACACTGGGGGAAGATTGTGGATATTACTGGGGGAAGATTGTGGATATTACACTGGGGGAAGATTGTGGATATTACACTGGGGGAAGATTGTGGATATTACTGGGGAAGATTGTGGATATTACTGGGGGAAGATTGTGGATATTACACTGGGGGAAGATTGTGGATATTACACTGGGGGAAGATTGTGGATATTACACTGGGGGAAGATTGTGGATATTACACTGGGGGAAGATTGTGGATATTACTGGGGGAAGATTGTGGATATTACTGGGGGAAGATTGTGGATATTACACTGGGGGAAGATTGTGGATATTACTGGGGAAGATTGTGGATATTACTGGGGGAAGATTGTGGATATTACTGGGGGAAGATTGTGGATATTACTGGGGGAAGATTGTGGATATTACACTGGGGGAAGATTGTGGATATTACTGGGGGAAGATTGTGGATATTACTGGGGGAGATTGTGGATATTACTGGGGAAGATTGTGGATATTACTGGGGAAGATTGTGGATATTACTGGGGGAAGATTGTGGATATTACTGGGGGAAGATTGTGGATATTACTGGGGGAAGATTGTGGATATTACTGGGGGAAGATTGTGGATATTACTGGGGGAAGATTGTGGATATTACTGGGGAAGATTGTGGATATTACTGGGGAAGATTGTGGATATTACACTGGGGGAAGATTGTGGATATTACTGGGGGAAGATTGTGGATATTACTGGGGAAGATTGTGGATATTACTGGGGAAGATTGTGGATATTACTGGGGGAATATTGTGGATATTACTGGGGGAAGATTGTGGATATTACTGGGGGGAGATTGTGGATATTACTGGGGGAAGATTGTGGATATTACTGGGGGAAGATTGTGGATATTACTGGGGGAAGATTGTGGATATTACTGGGGGAAGATTGTGGATATTACTGGGGAAGATTGTGGATATTACACTGGGGGAAGATTGTGGATATTACTGGGGGAAGATTGTGGATATTACACTGGGGGAAGATTGTGGATATTACACTGGGGGAAGATTGTGGATATTACTGGGGAAGATTGTGGATATTACTGGGGGAAGATTGTGGATATTACACTGGGGGAAGATTGTGGATATTACACTGGGGAAGATTGTGGATATTACTGGGGGAAGATTGTGGATATTACACTGGGGAAGATTGTGGATATTACTGGGGAAGATTGTGGATATTACACTGGGGGAAGATTGTGGATATTACACTGGGGGAAGATTGTGGATATTACTGGGGGAAGATTGTGGATATTACACTGGGGGAAGATTGTGGATATTACACTGGGGAAGATTGTGGATATTACTGGGGAAGATTGTGGATATTACTGGGGGAAGATTGTGGATATTACACTGGGGAAGATTGTGGATATTACTGGGGGAAGATTGTGGATATTACGGGGGGAAGATTGTGGATATTACACAGGGGGAAGATTGTGGATATTACACTGGGGAAGATTGTGGATATTACTGGGGAAGATTGTGGATATTACTGGGGGAAGATTGTGGATATTACTGGGGGAAGATTGTGGATATTACTGGGGAAGATTGTGGATATTACTGGGGAAGATTGTGGATATTACACTGGGGAAGATTGTGGATATTACTGGGGAAGATTGTGGATATTACACTGGGGGAAGATTGGGGATATTACACTGGGGGAAGATTGTGGATATTACACTGGGGGAAGATTGTGGATATTACACTGGGGGAAGATTGTGGATATTACTGGGGAAGATTGTGGATATTACTGGGGGAAGATTGTGGATATTACACTGGGGAAGATTGTGGATATTACTGGGGGAAGATTGTGGATATTACACTGGGGGAAGATTGTGGATATTACTGGGGGAAGATTGTGGATATTACTGGGGGAAGATTGTAGATATTACACTGGGGGAAGATTGTGGATATTACTGGGGGAAGATTGTGGATATTACTGGGGGAAGATTGTGGATATTACTGGGGAAGATTGTGGATATTACTGGGGGAAGATTGTGGATATTACTGGGGGAAGATTGTGGATATTACTGGGGGAAGATTGTGGATATTACACTGGGGGAAGATTGTGGATATTACTGGGGGAAGATTGTGGATATTACACTGGGGGAAGATTGTGGATATTACACTGGGGGAAGATTGTGGATATTACTGGGGAAGATTGTGGATATTACTGGGGGAAGATTGTGGATATTACACTGGGGAAGATTGTGGATATTACACTGGGGGAAGATTGTGGATATTACTGGGGGAAGATTGTGGATATTACACTGGGGGAAGATTGTGGATATTACTGGGGGAAGATTGTGGATATTACTGGGGGAAGATTGTGGATATTACACTGGGGAAGATTGTGGATATTACACTGGGGGAAGATTGTGGATATTACTGGGGGAAGATTGTGGATATTACACTGGGGGAAGATTGTGGATATTACTGGGGGAGATTGTGGATATTACTGGGGAAGATTGTGGATATTACTGGGGAAGATTGTGGATATTACTGGGGGAAGATTGTGGATATTACTGGGGGAAGATTGTGGATATTACTGGGGGAAGATTGTGGATATTACTGGGGGAAGATTGTGGATATTACTGGGGAAGATTGTGGATATTACACTGGGGGAAGATTGTGGATATTACTGGGGGAAGATTGTGGATATTACTGGGGAAGATTGTGGATATTACTGGGGAAGATTGTGGATATTACTGGGGGAATATTGTGGATATTACTGGGGGAAGATTGTGGATATTACTGGGGGAGATTGTGGATATTACTGGGGGAAGATTGTGGATATTACTGTGGGAAGATTGTGGATATTACTGGGGGAAGATTGTGGATATTACTGGGGGAAGATTGTGGATATTACACTGGGGGAAGATTGTGGATATTACTGGGGGAAGATTGTGGATATTACTGGGGAAGATTGTGGATATTACTGGGGGAAGATTGTGGATGTTACACTGGGGGAAGA
This sequence comes from Rana muscosa, assembly GCA_029206835.1. Taxonomy (NCBI): domain Eukaryota; kingdom Metazoa; phylum Chordata; class Amphibia; order Anura; family Ranidae; genus Rana; species Rana muscosa. Next base: position 352,978 of record JARGYO010005609.1, read on the forward strand.
TTGTGGATATTACACTGGGGAAGATTGTGGATATTACTGGGGGATGATTGTGGATATTACACTGGGGAAGATTGTGGATATTACTGGGGAAGATTGTGGATATTACTGGGGGAAGATTGTGGATATTACACTGGGGGAAGATTGTGGATATTACACTGGGGAAGATTGTGGATATTACTGGGGAAGATTGTGGATATTACTGGGGGAAGATTGTGGATATTACACTGGGGAAGATTGTGGATATTACTGGGGGAAGATTGTGGATATTACTGGGGGAAGATTGTGGATATTACACTGGGGGAAGATTGTGGATATTACTGGGGGAAGATTGTGGATATTACACTGGGGGAAGATTGTGGATATTACACTAGGGAAGATTGTGGATATTACTGGGGAAGATTGTGGATATTACTGGGGGAAGATTGTGGATATTACTGGGGGAAGATTGTGGATATTACTGGGGAAGATTGTGGATATTACTGGGGAAGATTGTGAATATTACACTGGGGAAGATTGTGGATATTACTGGGGAAGATTGTGGATATTACACTGGGGGAAGATTGTGGATATTACACTGGGGGAAGATTGTGGATATTACACTGGGGGAAGATTGTGGATATTACTGGGGGAAGATTGTGGATATTACTGGGGAAGATTGTGGATATTACACTGGGGAAGATTGTGGATATTACTGGGGGAAGATTGTGGATATTACACTGGGGGAAGATTGTGGATATTACTGGGGGAAGATTGTGGATATTACTGGGGGAAGATTGTAGATATTACACTGGGGGAAGATTGTGGATATTACTGGGGGAAGATTGTGGATATTACTGGGGGAAGATTGTGGATATTACTGGGGGAAGATTGTGGATATTACTGGGGGAAGATTGTGGATATTACTGGGGGAAGATTGTGGATATTACTGGGGGAAGATTGTGGATATTACACTGGGGGAAGATTGTGGATATTACTGGGGGAAGATTGTGGATATTACACTGGGGGAAGATTGTGGATATTACACTGGGGGAAGATTGTGGATATTACTGGGGAAGATTGTGGATATTACACTGGGGGAAGATTGTGGATATTACTGGGGAAGATTGTGGATATTACACTGGGGGAAGATTGTGGATATTACACTGGGGAAGATTGTGGATATTACTGGGGGAAGATTGTGGATATTACTGGGGGAAGATTGTGGATATTACTGGGGGAAGATTGTGGATATTACACTGGGGGAAGATTGTGGATATTACTGGGGGAAGATTGTGGATATTACACTGGGGGAAGATTGTGGATATTACACTGGGGGAAGATTGTGGATATTACTGGGGAAGATTGTGGATATTACTGGGGGAAGATTGTGGATATTACACTGGGGGAAGATTGTGGATATTACACTGGGGGAAGATTGTGGATATTACACTGGGGGAAGATTGTGGATATTACACTGGGGGAAGATTGTGGATATTACTGGGGGAAGATTGTGGATATTACTGGGGGAAGATTGTGGATATTACACTGGGGGAAGATTGTGGATATTACTGGGGAAGATTGTGGATATTACTGGGGGAAGATTGTGGATATTACTGGGGGAAGATTGTGGATATTACTGGGGGAAGATTGTGGATATTACACTGGGGGAAGATTGTGGATATTACTGGGGGAAGATTGTGGATATTACTGGGGGAGATTGTGGATATTACTGGGGAAGATTGTGGATATTACTGGGGAAGATTGTGGATATTACTGGGGGAAGATTGTGGATATTACTGGGGGAAGATTGTGGATATTACTGGGGGAAGATTGTGGATATTACTGGGGGAAGATTGTGGATATTACTGGGGGAAGATTGTGGATATTACTGGGGAAGATTGTGGATATTACTGGGGAAGATTGTGGATATTACACTGGGGGAAGATTGTGGATATTACTGGGGGAAGATTGTGGATATTACTGGGGAAGATTGTGGATATTACTGGGGAAGATTGTGGATATTACTGGGGGAATATTGTGGATATTACTGGGGGAAGATTGTGGATATTACTGGGGGGAGATTGTGGATATTACTGGGGGAAGATTGTGG